>OX388312.1:17672084-17817112 GCA_947579605.1 Athripsodes cinereus | reverse complement strand
ACATTTTAGACATCTAAAATTCAGCGATGATGCATGATTGCCATCTTGAATGCCTTATTTTTTATTGGCACGGAGAATACAATCTGAGTGTTAAATTAATGGTATTTATTCCGCTGGCTACCCCACTTGTAGGATATATCGTGAGGGTATAGTAGTGGTAGTGGCAATTATGACGACACATGCTGTGTGAATCCAGGAAACAACCATAGATTTATATGTACTAAATGGAAACAACCTAAAATATTATGTCACTCTATTTATATGTAGGTATAGGTATAATCTAATATATAGGTTGTCACGCTAAAACGATAAAAATGCATAATATAGGTCAAACGATAAGACACAATAAGAGTTATTATTAACAATACCTACCACTTGCTTATAATTCGAATGTTTGATAAATATAAATAAGAACAGTGATTTATTCCAAAGTAAAATAACGTAACGATAAACATTGTCTCAATGTCAAAATTATATTATATTTTTTTTTTTTAAAAAGATATACAGTATCTGGGTTTTGTTTTGTTATAAACCCAAATACAACCTTACACACCTTTCACAGTAAGCAACTAAAAGCATTTTTTTTATAGTAGTAGCAAAAGCAAGCAACATTTTATTTTATTATTTTATGTATATGAATATGTGAAATGTTTTATTTCCTATGTTTTACAAATACATATCTGCCTATTACTGAACGCTTAAAAACTAAAAAAAAATGAGTTGGGACATATTCTACTCGGGAGTCTATGAGAATCTGTGATAAAAACATCCACATGACATTGTATCTTTTAATTAAAATTAAAAAAAAAAACAAAGTTCTAATCTAATGTCAAATTACGTGATATATTTACAAGTCCACAGTAAATTTATATTATTGCTAATAATAATTATGTAAAAAAAAACATATCCAACTCCACCTACAAAATAATTTGTCTATTAAAAGGCGTGGTACAAGATTATTAAAACAATTTTTGATGACAGACTGAGGCTATTACACCTGCTAACAAAAAAAAATAATAATAAACGAGACATTGAACGTTTTAGGTGTGTAATAAAAATGATACATAATGATATTCAGGCTCGGATGATCAACAAACAATGGGACAACCATTAGAAGACAGAACCACTAAGAAATGAGGACGGAAGCCCATCAAACAAATAATTATATATACAGCTGGTTATACAGGAAAATAATCCATGCACTACTGGCCACAACTGTGGATACTTTTTACAATAATTATGTTGATATCATTTATATCATCATAGCATCTCCCACAATTGGTAGCCTGCGGACAAACTGAATGTAATCGACATACCGGTGGTTCTTTTCGTACCATAAAAAAGTGACATCCACGACAGGCGGCTGTTTCATCGCTGAATCGAAGATGTTAAATGTTTTGCTCCTGATATTTTACGATGTCCTGACTTATACGGGAAACTTGAAAACATAGAATGTACTTTTTAAAATGTATTTAAGAAAAAAAAAAACGTTTATTTTTCGATAGATTGAGGATGTATTTTGATATTATATAAATGAATGATTACAAAATAAATTAATGCGATAATAAAAGTTATGAGCATTTTTTGTTAGTTTTTAAACTTTTTGCATACATAATGAAAATTTAGCACAAAATTGTTTTAGCAGCTTTTAAACGCTGTAAAAGAATCAGAACCATGAAAATAACTCGTGAGTGGACGCAGAAGTTAAACTAGAACAAAAGCGTTGATAAATAAAATTCAAGTGAATTTTTTATCCTAATAATAACTAAATCTTCTTCAATGATATCTATTACTACTTGCTTATATTATGTTATAGACTTTCATTAAGATGCTAATGGTCTCTTTCCTGTTTATATTTAAATGTTACAAATCTTATAATATGCCTAACAAACTTATAAAAAGATCCCTACGACAACAAATAATATTCAATGTCCTTCAAACCTTACAACACCAATGTGTTTTGTTTGGTCACAAAATTTGTTTGGTTGCATTACCAATTTTTCTTTTGAATTTATAGTCTATATAATATAGGTTGATGGTAAAAATGAAGAATTCGTCAAAAAGAGTTCACATTTAATATATTCAGTAGTGCACTATGTATGTGTTCTTTTATAGGAGACTATCCACATTTTACGGTGAAGGAAGCTCATTAAAATAATAACTCAAGTCTTCAAGTTGATCCTTAATGTCAGACTAGCTACCAATATGATACAATACATAGGTAGTGTACTATATTATATTACAACCATGGGAATGTCAATAGTCTTGTGGCATCTAGTTGCAACACTGAGGACAAAATAACTCTCATTATAAATGTGAGTACCGCAGGAAGATAGCTTCACTTGAAGCATAGTGTTAAACTAGTTATGAAACAAAGTAAAATAATGGAACAGTATACTTTTTTGACATAAGTATTGAATATGAATTTTCCATCCATCCATCAATCCCATCAAGGCATCTCCCATAAGTGGGGTAGCCAGCAAACCAATTTGTTTGTAGTAAATATGCAAGTTGTCCTTTCCGTCCTAATAAAAGTTAGGACATCCAGGATGGGTGGTATACCCAACACTAACTAAAAAAAACTGTCTTAAAACATGATGTTTTACGAATTCCCGTCTTGTACATTCGAAAACTTACAAAAAAGAGTGGGAGATCTATTCTTTACCGGGGACTCTATGGGATGAACTGTCGATCGTTTTAAACGTTCATTATGAAAAACTACAAAAGAATGTCAAGTAGGTATATTATGACAAGGATAACGATATAAGTGTATCGGAAGAGGTGACTCAATTGATGCTAAATATAACTAAGAGATGATTTTTTTTATATTCCGTTCCCGAGAGGAGCGTTGAAAAGTTATTAAAGATGATAACATTTTTTAAAGGAAAATGAACAGTTGTTCTGAATTCAAGATTTGACTAAAATTCAAGATAAATAAATATCTCATTTTATCTAAACAAAAACGAAGATAATATATGTTGGTGTTGGTATTTGTTACCTGAATATAAATTTGAAGTGCGGTGAACTGTAAATACATAAATAATGACGTTTAATAATATAATAAATAGCAATAACAATGCAAAGCAGATAAATCTATAAGGCGCCGCATGCAAATGTAACACATCATACAAGAGTTGATGACAATTAGTGTAGGTATTTTGCATTCAAATGATTCGTATGAGTGAACCGAAGAGCAAAAATATTCTGTGACTTCAGCTTGATGGGTGCTGGTAAGCTATGGCATCAGCATGACAGTTCCAAGTACATCCGGTCACGTATATTTTAATGTGGAAGGATGAGCACACCAAAAACATGACAGCAACAAAAACTAACGCGTCAATACTCCCATAATGGCTTCCTATGCAGAGTACAATCATAGTACCTATGTGCAATAAAAATAATTGTACAAAGTAAGTATATAAGTACGAACTATGTATAATTTTAATAAGATGATAATAGAATGCACGAAACATAATATGAACAGCACCAATAATACAGACAGCAGACAATTTAAATGTATATCTACTTATAAATAAAATTAAAAAAATAATAAAAACACTTCTGGTTTTAAACTACTGAATAAATGAAATAAGAAAAATCCAACTTACATTTATCAATATTACAATTATTTATTTAACTCATGTAATCCCTGATAAAGAAAAGGTCTTGCGTTGTTTTCAGTATGTTTTCGAGTGTCATGTAAAAGAAAGGTATTCGTAAAATCTCACGTAAAAGACGATTAACATCTTCAACTAAGTGATGGATGCATGCCATCCATACTGTGTATCTTATTTTTTACTGGCACGGAGAGGACAATCTGCAAGTTTATTACAAGCAGCTAGTCTACTAGCTACCCTACTTGATGGTATATTAGTAATAGTACTGGTAATGGTGGTCTATTAGTAATAAAGGATTATTTTGTAAAATCGCGTGTATTTCAATATAGGTGTACTGTATAACTTTTAGCAAAATATTCCAGTACACATGTATATGAGTTCGTCGGTAGCCTGGAGGTAGAGTCTCGGCCTCGTAAACAAGGGGTCCGCGGTTCGATTCCAGGTGCCGGCAAACTCCCCTTTCACGACACAAGCTTTTAGCTTATTGTGAAAGGTGTATAAGGTTGTATTTGGGTTTATTACAAAACCCAGATATATCTTTTTAAAAAGAAAAAAAAAAAAAAGAAAAAAGAAAAAAAAATATTTTAGGAGCAGAAGTTATGCTATTAATGGATTATACAGTAATAGTAATAATAATAAAGAAAGAACAGACGTTTATGTTATAAACGGATATGTGCTATTATATTTATATTACAAATCACATCAATTAGATCCGTTCCAGTTAAATTGTAACATATTAAAAAGTATGACCAGAAGAATATCATTATTTATTTGTTTACTATATTGGTGCATAAGCAGAAAACTTCAATACTTATAAGATAACGCTACACATACCTACTCTTAATTTTACTGTATTTGTAAGTTTTAATATATTATACGTAAATTCTTCTATATTTATTAAATTATTGTCAATTGAAAATGATTCATAATTTGTGATCCGCATATCCAAGACGTACACCCATACATATAAATACACAGTATCCACATTATTATAATATCAAATTCAAAAGTAAATATCAAATTCGAGAGACCATGACCAATGTTAAGTAGGTATTAAAAAAAATAACACTATTTTATAATGATAACAATACTCTCGATATCGTGAAATCTGAGTTATAACATTAACAGGATATTCAAGGGTACAGGGGCGGATAATGGATATTATGTCTATGTATATAGTAACTTACTAAAGGTCCCATAACAAAAAGTTTAAGAAATCGGCAGGTGTGCGTAACATATGGCGCATAAAAACATTACGCAGGTAGATGGATAGGTACATTATACATTTATACAAATCTAATCCATGCATTTATTAGAAGATACTGTCTACTGTCGGTTCAAACTATACTAATGTACGAACCTACATAAAATGTATACTATTATTAAATGTGTGCAAGTAACATTTTATGTAATATATTATGATAAATAAATTAATAATATTGTAATAGTCTAAAGTTGACGTAGGATTTATCTATTAATAATACAATAAATATTTATTGAGACATATAAACAATACAATACTTTATAACGGAATTTCATTGCTTATTGGCATAACCTTTCAACAACTAACAGCTGAATCATTGCTTGTAAAAATATAGATATCTACAATAAAACATGTCAAATAAAGTCACCCAAATGGTAGACTGGATGACACTATTATGAAATATGTAATTAGGTATCATTATCATTAATTTAAGATTAAGATGTCAATAGACAAGTATTTTAAGTATACAAAGAAGTGAAAAAACAATATATACAGGAATAGATATATCGTATGTATATTTTGCATGCTTTGTTTACGAATATGGGAATATGAATCTACAAAGTATGTTCTCAAAGTACAATTTT
This sequence comes from Athripsodes cinereus, assembly GCA_947579605.1. NCBI lineage: Eukaryota > Metazoa > Arthropoda > Insecta > Trichoptera > Leptoceridae > Athripsodes > Athripsodes cinereus. The sequence continues at coordinate 17,811,647 of OX388312.1, read as the reverse complement.
ATAAAACGATACGAAGAACAAAATGAACGGAACTCTATTCCATTTAAAACTATTAAAAACAACGACAAATTAATTTATTTGGCTTTTATATACTTGTCGAATTTAGAAAAGTTTTTTTAGTACTACACATTCTAACAATTAATATTTAAGTTCATTCACGGGTATGTATGTATGTTTGTATATCTGTAAAAGAAATATTTACCAGACTAGCAAGGGTGATAAAACCATCAATTGAGCGTATTTCTGGATAATAAAATGTCATGTATCTTAATCATTAATAAACGTACTTATTGTAATGCAATACCATAAGTGACATTTCATCCTGCTAATTGGAGTAAAAATATAGGTTCGGAAATTTACAACATTTACAAACTTAAGTTTTTAGGTTAGGTATTTTGCAATGGTTATTACTCCCAGAGCGAAGCAGAGATCACAGCTAAAAAATATTAATCCAATATCATAGAAAAAATAGTGATAAGTATTATTATTAGTAACAATGACTGTACTCAGAACTTCAAAGATACAACAATCAAACAGTGAGTAATCGTCTTCTGACATACTCGTAAATATATGTAGATGGTATATAATATGACGATATCCTATATGGTGTATTAGTCATTACATACTATAAAATATTGCAAGTGTTATAATATTATTATCTTAGCAGGTATTATTATTCTTAATAATAATAAGTTTCAAGTCATAACTTTGTTTCAAGGTGATTCTATAATAATTTATTGTAAGACATCAAACGGTAGATAAACTAGTAACGAATAAAACTCTCCGTGCATTATTAATACTATATTGCATGTTTTGCATACGATCCTATGTATGTAGGTACTTGACAATTTAAATAGTAAGCACATATTATAAGATTTTTTCTGATAAGCAACATGACTTGTATTTATGATTGTTATTAACTTGTATTGGATTCATCCACTTATTCAACTATGAATAAATTAATTTATTTTAAAATTACATCATAAAATATAAAACAATCCATAATAAAAAACAAAGTGCATAAGAAGCTGTTAAAACAACTTCTCTTGTTTATGCACGTCTTGATTTTTTTCAAGTGTACTAGCACCGCTTCGCACACAGTCAGAGGTAACGTGTATTACAGAAAACGTGATTGTATTAGACTGTTTACTTTTAATTATGGCAGTTAAATTTTATTGTAAAATACACATATTTCCTTTTACATAAATTCCTCTCAGTAAACACGACGTATGCCAAACGTATTCAATAAAATCCTATAATCTGAGGCACACTTATTGTATCAGTTACAAAAATAAAATGCAAATAACAAGATCCAGACGACGAAATTTAAACCGATGCGTTAAATGTACAATGGTGACGTTTCACGAAATAAGAGTAAACCAAATCGTTGCTTGCTGCAACATGATATAAAACACATTCACTAACAAACATGCACAGGATATCGCAGTCTGGACGTGTGAAGTGTGAACCCACATTATTTTGTATTGTTATTAATTGAAGACGACACAATTGAGAAAAAATGTAACGGCAAACTAATTATAAAAAAAAATGTCAACATAGAGCAGTTCCAAAAGCAAAATAATATAATATATACCTATATACTTATATAATTATCCAAAAATAATGTATGAGAAATATAACTATCCAAAAAATTTATAAAAAATTGTAGGATTCTCGTGCATTACCTGCCTAACACACCCCCGAATTCGATTTTTAGAAATATGCTTTTTTTACAAACGAATACCTACTATGAAGCTATAATCAAGTTTTTTCAAGTAAAAAATTAATATTGGTAATAAATATTTGTTTTCATATTTTATCAAATCAAGCAACTGTCCAAATTTGTTACAAACTTTGTCCCATACTCAGATAGATGCATGCTGATAAAACTCAAAGCCCACCCTGTGAATTTTAATATTTCACAAATTTATGCCCCCACTTTAGATAAAGATGATGACGAAGTAGAGCTATTCTACGAAGATATAAGTAAAGTCATGAACTCTGTTAAGCGGGATGAGATGACAATAGTGATGGGGGACTTTAATGCTAAAATTGGAAAAGGTCAACAAGACACAATAGTTGGGAATTTTGGGTTGGGTGTAAGAAATAATCGCGGTGATAGGTTTGTCCAGTTCTGTGATGAATACAATTTCTGTGTAACTAACACTTGGTTTCAACAACCTGTAAGACGACTTTATACCTGGAAGTCTCCACAAGATGGACACAACAATGCTATTGTAAGAAAGACTTTATTCTAGTAAACACCCGATTCCGGAATGCAGTTAAAAATGTAAAAACTTATCCGGGAGCCGACATAGAATCAGATCACAACCAGTTGTTGCACAAATCAGATTGAAACTCAAAAAACCTATTATTGGGAAAACACCAAAAAGGATTGACGTCGGAATATTGAAAGATAATGATATAAGAATGGAATTTTCTAGAACTCTCAACGTTAATATAGGGAATGTGGATTTTAATAATTCTAATATAGATGATACATGGGTGGCACTGAGGAATACTATAGTGAATACATCAGTTAACGAGTTGGGCTATGTAAAACCAGATAAACGACAAGAGTGGATGACTGATCATATATTGGAGATGATGAGATTGCGAGCGGAAAGTAAACATAATCGTGCAAAATATCGTGACCTACAGAGGCTAATTAAGTCAGAAATAAAGAAAGCAAAAGAACAATGGTTGATTGGTAAATGTGTGGAAATAGAACAACTTGAACACAGGCACGACAGCTTCAACTTGCATAAACAAATTAAAGAAATGGCCAGAATTACAAAACGCACTATCACGGCAAAACTTGTAGATGAACATAATAATCTGATTATTGACAAGGAAGATCAAACTAAAGTATGGAAATCATATATGAAAAAACTATTTCAGGACAATAGATGTGGAAACCATACGAGTAGACATGAAAATAGTGGACCAAGTATAATAAGAGAGGAGTTAGAAAAAGCTATTTCTCAACTAAAAGATGGTAAAGCTACTGGCCCAGATTTAATTCAGGGTGTAATCCTGAAACATCTTGACTCAAACGGTATTGATCTTCTGCTCAAATTGTTTAACAACATATACGATACGGGACACATACCAGCAGAATGGTTGAAATCAGAGTTCATCACACTGCCAAAGAAAACAAACGCCAAGTCATGCAATGACTACAGACTCATAAGTCTAATGAGTCATGTACTTAAAATATTTCTGCGAATTTTGCACAATAGGCTTTGGAGGAAGATTGATGCGCATATTGGTGAGACACAGTTTGGATTTCGAAATGGATTTGGTACAAGAGAGGCTCTATTCTCCATTCAAATGTTGACCCAAAAATGCCTTGATCAACAGAGAGACATCTACATGTGCTTTATCGATTATGAAAAAGCGTTCGATAATGTAAGACATGACAAACTTATAGAATTGATGTACAGCATTGGGCTGGATGGAAAAGATGTTAGAATTATTACAAACCTCTATTGGAATCAAACTGCACATATCAGAATTAATGATCTCACCACTGAAAATATCAAAATCCTGAAGGGTGTTAGACAGGGGTGCATACTTTCACCAATGCTTTTCAACCTGTACTCGGAATTCATATTCAGAGAAGCCTTAGAAGATGTTGACATAGGGATAAAGATAAACGGCAAAGTAATAAACAACATAAGATATGCTGATGACACTGTCATTATTGCCGATACTGCTGAACATCTGCAGCAACTTGTCAACATGGTCAATAATTGTGGAAAAAACTTTGGGTTGAAAATGAATGCACTCAAAACTAAAACCATGGTAGTCAGCAAACGGAGTGGCATCAACGCCAACCTTTATATTGACGGTGGCGCAATAGAACAGGTGTCTCTTTTTAAATATTTGGGCAGCTGGCTGAATGATGAGTGGAACCCAGATTCTGAAATAAAAGCCAGAATTGAGATGGCGAGATCAACCTTCTACAAAATGCAGAAACTCTTGTGCAACCGAGACCTGAAGTTGAGCACAAGATGGAGAGCTGTAAAAGCATATGTATTACCCGTGCTGTTGTATGGAGTGGAAGGGTGGACTCTCAAAATCTCCATGATAAATAAAATTGAGGCATTTGAAATGTGATTGTACAGAAGAATGCTGCGTATCTCATGGACTGATCGAGTGTCCAACGAAACAGTTCTAAATATAATGCAAAAAGATAGAGAGCTACTAACCACTGTCAAAAGACGAAAGGCCGCATACTTTGGTCACATATTCCGTGGAGAAAAATATGCCCTTCTGCAGCTTATAGTAGAGGGTAAGATAGAGGGCAGACGGGGTTTGGGGCGCAAAAGAGCATCATGGCTCAAGAATCTTCGGCAGTGGTTTGGAATACCGGATGCAGCAACCCTCATCAGACTGGCCCAGGATCGTGAAGAGTATCAAGAGATGGTCGCCAACCTCAGATAGGAGCGGCACAAGAAGAAGAAGAAGAATCAAATCAAAATGTCCGCAGGGTCAACAAGTTTTGAGAACTTTTCTACCAAACTTGTTGAAAATTTAATATTTTACCGTTTTTGCTAGAGAGCGGCCTTAAAATTTGATCGATTTTACAAAATATGTAGGTACACTGTTTGATAACAACTTTTCAGATTTATCCTACTTCTACTAATACGAATGATTGTATGGAAATTCAAAACCAAGATAAGAGTAGGTACATTTTAGATTAATTCAAATCTCATCTCATGTATAGAGTCTAGTAAAGGGTAAAGGAATAAAAGTTACATCTTTAGATCATTTCGTATCAATAGACAATAGTGCAATAATAAATGTGTGTTCGTGGTTTAATGGAAGACATCACTTTATAGTGATAATCTCGCCACTGCATAACGTCCAAGTTTTTTTTTTAAATTTTATATTGTTTTGTTAACACTGTTATATAATGACGATGTGTAAAAAGAAAAAATAAAAAAAAATATTTCTCACAAAAAAATATGCGTGGCCAAAATCCATACAATTGATGCAATAAGATGAACAATAACAATTTGTTTACGTATAATCAATAGTTTAGCAAGGTTAAACTTACTATGATGCATTTTCTCATAACTTTTACTTTCTTATCCAAACTTTCAAATTGAATAAAAATTAAAGATAAAAACAATGGTGTGTTAATTACTGATTATTAAACTCCCATAAAAACAACATGAACATCGTACTATATAGATATACTCGTATACATAAATAGTTTCACCCAACGATTTTCAAGTGCGCCATGGAGGAGATACTTACAAGTGTATAAAAAGTACGTTATACCTACATTAATATAGCACTAGAGTCACTAGACAGATAAACAAGAAAACTATTATGTACAGAACTTGTATTAATACTTGCATCACGTATTTATATTGAATGTATCGTGAAAATAAGAAGCAGACATTGATATAATAAGTATATTAGGTTTGGTTGTAATTATTGTAGCACATTATGAATATTTGACGATATTCAAAATGTAGTTTGGTTAAATGCACAAAAAAATACACACTTGTAATTGAAATATAAAATATCTCTGGTAAATTTATGATCTTTCTGGTGCACATATTGAAGGTATATTTTGTTGTAAATATTGTAAAAACAAAATGGTTACAGTGCACACTCAATACACAAATATAAATAAATATTGGTGTACAATTTTAGGTATATATATTATTGTATTCTGTATAAGATAATATTTGATATATTTTAATTATTTACATATCACAATAAAAGATCCATTACAACTAGACCAGAATATCTGTGTATTAAATCAGAAGCTATATGAATACCTACATAGTAGGTATGTGGAAGAACGAAATGATAAATAGATAATAAATTCATCAATATATCAGCACCAATAATTCATGTGTGAACTAACAAAATAGTAGTTAATACTAAATCATTGAGTTTGAGATTAGTCAGTACACTAATGAAAGTTTAGTCTATTAGTTATCTACATCATATAAGCATGTGAAGATGCTACAAAACAATACAAATATGAACATCAACAATCTGCAACTTCTCAATGCCGTGCATTGTTGAAGATATATGTCATGAAGATATATATATTATCAATGTACAGTAAAGAATGAATAAATAAATAAGATATATTTACAATGTGGCCAAACGCGAATGTATAAAAATATTAAAACTCGTAACTAGCAATTTAAACTATTATTATTATAAATATATTATATAGGTAGGTCTAGTGATAATAACCTCCGCATCTCTCCATCAACTAATTGCATAAAGTGTATTATTATACAGATATATAATATTATGGTAGGTACATGTCTGCCTAATTGTCAACTTGTCCTCAACGGGTTTGTTTTTAACATGTTAGGTATGTTTATTAATACTACCTACTGGACATAATTACACAGTATCATTCAACAGAAAGATAATAACTAAACATAAAAACGAGTAAAAATGCTGGTTTCTTTATAATACAACATTACCATGAATTGCAATCATTTGTTTACGAGTACTTTCCGACTTAGTATAATAAATTCGTGCCTACGTACCAATTTCAATTTTATCAATCATTTTTGTCAACTGAGAAAATTAAATTGGCGTTTTGAATCCCTCTAAATCAATAAACTTTCGGATAAAAAAGTCGATGATACATTCAGTAGGTACACGATACAAAACATACATAATCTTAACAATTGAAGCACACAAATAAGTAGGTACGCCGAGACATAAAAGTTTTAGTACTGCAAAATAACATTCATATAATAACGTAACAATAAGTAATTTGAAAATATAATATCGACTAACATATCTCTCATAATACAGCACATGCGTATACTGAAAAAAAAACGGTTTTCATACAGACAAGCTCAAATGCGATTAGGAAGTTTAACAATATACAAATTACTCACGAACGTGGGAACAGCAACTTGCAGAGGAATAAAATTTACAGTCAATTTACAAGCCACACATACCTACATCAAATATGTAATGCGATAAGTAGGTACCTAGATGTATTTTAAAAGTTAATATTATAGTAGGTAGTACCCACTGATTACACTAATTTTGTAACAGTGGGAGATTGTATATATATATATAATACACTGGGATCGTCATCATGTGTAAGCAATGTGTGCAAAATAATTTACCAACGAATGTACGCACTAAACATGTGTGTGACTACCTACAACGATTACAATATTTAGTAACTCTGTATAATTAACTCTAAAATGTATAATTACATACACAGAACAGTAGGATTTGACTTTAGTGGGTCCACAATACAAATTATATAGAATATTAGTCTTTTTCATTTCAAGATACGTAAATTACAAACGGAGTTTGTCACTAGTTGCTAAGTAAGGTATCTCAAATATTTACTACAACTGTACTCGTATGTTATAAAAATTTTTTTAGAAAACAATTATGTAACGTACATATAACTACGATTTTTACGCAAATCTTTAAAAGTTTCACAAATTAGAAAAAATGCCCCAAAACAAATGTATGAACTACATTATGTACACATTTTTTTCTTACGTAACATTTTTCATCATAAATATTAATTTCGATAGCTTACCGCTGAGTAAAACATTTTTTATGCAAATCATTATCAAATTCCTGGACCGTAAACACAAAATATGTTGATTATAGAAACTAATGTGGAATATTTGATATGGTCTATGTTTTGTTTCTTGTATTACGGTCAATAACCGTTGCCATATATTCAGTACACAAACACACAAATAAATTGATACTAATAATGTAATTAGTACGTAATACACGAGTTTCCGACAGAGTTAAAAACGTGTTTGCTATTTTAATTCATAGCATCACGGTATTGCCAACAAGTGGAGTAGCCAGCGAACTATTTGCATGCAATAAACATGCAAGTAGTCCTCTACGTAGCAATAAAAGTTAAGTCGTTCAGGATGAGTGGCTTACCTCATTCTTCCATCAAAGATGCTAAATGTGTCATGTGGATATTTTAAGAATACACGTCTATTACAAGACACAAAAACTTACCGAAAGGAGTGGGAGACCTATTCATTGCCGGGAACTTCACGGGAAAATTATTATATCTATGAATAAATAAATAATTAATCACATACATTATTTATTTGAGATAGGCCAGGCTCTATCACATGTATTTTATCGATAATAAGGTCCGTTTTCTCTTCTCGCTAGATCCAAAATCAAAAGAATAGTTTAATTTAGAATTTTATGTAGGTAAATCATTCATAGCATATAAAGGAGTCAATCCACTTGATATTACGTATATAGGGAGATGACATTATATTTAAAGTAAAATATATTATGGATTGTAATTATATAAATTAATGTACTTATTTCATAGTTATTCAACCAAACCGAACAAAATATATTAAAATTAATAAAATAGATATATCCAAACAAATCGCACAAGACTGATAACTTAATGATGAACTATTGTATAAAATTTATTTATAAGATTACACTATACTGAGATTTAATGGAAAAATAATTTTAAATAAAAAATACATAAATAGCAAAATATAAAGTTATATAATAGGTATAATATGAGTATGTTGAATTCACTCCCCACAATTAAAAATAATATTGATTTAAAATTAGTCGCACTTACGAGTACCTATATTACAACGAAGCGACCCACTAAAAAAGAACAAAAGTGCATACAATAAGTTAAATACCTATATTTATGGTATACGCTAGTGTTTATGAAAGTTAGTTTTCCCCCCTATCAGCCGAAGGATAAAAATAAATCACGCATTTTGTAAACACACAATCTACCTAAAACGAGACAATAATGTATGTACAATAGCTTACCTGATGTACATAGATAGCGCAGTATATACGTATTACAATTCCATATCCTGTAATCACATTACATACCTCCCTAGTCCCTAGATATTTTTATATACTAACATGTTGCAACAGGATGCACTTTCTACATTTTAATGCACAACAAGACATTATCTTCAAACCGACAAGTCAGTATAAATAGTAATTTGTGTGAAGGCATGAGGGAAATAATAAAAAAAATGTCGTGCCGATATTCTATATTTTTTTAATATGCATTTCACATTGAATTTTTATAAAGTATGGATTAAATATAATTATCGGTCTTACGTCTCATAGACGGGTAACGAAGGCATTATTATTTCTTCGGAGAATACTCCGAATTGAAGATTTTTGCTAGACGATTGAGGTTCGCATCCAGCTGTCTGTACGCCACCAATGATGAAAGACGTCTCTCTCAGTAAAAAAAAATAACAATATTGCGGAAAAAACATTTGTTTTTAATTTCATTATGGAATTCTACTACCTAAACACCAACACATTGAATCCATTATACAAAAAAAAATATAAAAATAAATAACAATACCTATAAACAATAAGTTTATAGGTATCTAATATCTAATCAAAATGGGTGAAACTATGATAAGGTATCATCTACACCAGTGTTCCGCAAACTTTTTGTGTTCAAGGTACACCTATCAAATCAAGAAATTTTAGAGGTACAACAAAGAAAAAAAACAAATGTTTTTTTAACAAAGCGCCTCGCTCATAGCTCTCAACTATTTTTAGGTGTATTATCTGCACAAAACCTTGCCTTTTTTCCGCGGCACACCAAGTGATGACCACGGTACACCAGTGTGCCGCGGCACACGCTTTGCGGAACACTGATCTACACGACAAATCACAAACAATTATGCATTATGAATGAACGCGCATAGCACAATGTATGTTATCGCAAAACGCAATGAGAGGTGCCTATAATACTCGTATGTATATTAAAATGTGAATGACCAGAGAACCATTATTATTATAACATAGAATATTATGATGTATATTATTATTACTACACACATTACACTATAACAAAAAAATACTTATCTAATCATATCATACTACATAATCATTACACGAACTTATTTGTACAATAAAATGGCAATCGCAGGAGTTTTACTGCAAAAATAGTACCTAATAAGCAGTGGCAGGATAAACTCTTTATATTGATCATGCTCTCATAATGAATATTAGTCAGTGATACTCTTATCTTGTATTATCTAATTCTAATATAAACTGGTTTTCTTTTTTAATGGGATAGTAAGAATTTAAGATGCCGTTTTATCCAATTCAAATAGTGGTCGTCGTTGCATTTTATTTCTTCATTCTTGCATACTTTTGGAAACAAGTAGGTATTTCATTTTGTGGCAATGCACCCGCAATCGAGTGAATTACGCAAACAAGTAGGTATTATCATTTAAAAAAATGGAACCGAGAAATTTCGCAATGGAGGAGTAAAAATTTATAATGCAGTGTTCTTCAGTACAAATTGGTCAGAAATGCAATGCAGTCTTATCCAGAATAAATTAGGTCTAAGAAAGTTTGCAGACGTACTTGCAATTATTAAGCCAGGTGTTAAAATAAAAGTACCCCATTGAAGATATTCAATCTTTTATTACCTTAATTTGCCATTGCTAATAAAATAATGACATGACGGACAATCAGAGCAAAATTATCTGTTGTTGACTGACACAACCCAGATTTGTAACATGTTAACTTTAATCATTATTGTAACACAAATAATGTAGATATTCGTAGGAAGATCAATCAATCAATATTCATAACATAACAAATCATTGGATATGTGGTACATATTGTTATTTTGATATCTGTAATGTTAATGGTGTTATTGTATGTTAATTTTATTTTCATACATCACGTAATAATAGTAAAATAACCGGAATGAAATCATCACTTCAAATCATTACACAAAATGTATAAAATGTGAAAAATTGAACTCCATTTTCATCTTACTATGATAAATTATTTATCTTATTCTAATTTAGGAATGTACTTATCTTGTACATTTATATATTGCGTGTTGAGGTATAACAAAAACTTTTTCTCCATTAATTTAATAACATCGAGAAACGCTCATCCGTTTCTATAGGTTTTTGTCGAATCGCCTACCTCTTGTGCATGAGGCCGAAACTCTAACTCCAGGGCACCTACCAGCTCTTATAATGGAAAGTATATAAACAAATCAATTAATGACATTATTCAACAATAATGAAAGACATTATTATATAACGTCTTGGACTATTATTTGAAACAAATATATCACATAGAACTACCACAACACAAATAAAATGTTATTATAAAAACAAAAAATGCACAATATGTGAAAATTAATAGGTACGTATAAAAATATAATCCAACTACAAAGTATGCATAAGTAGCGTAATAATTTACATAATAAATAAGAAAATCTGGTGAAAAGCGAAACTTGTGAGTAATATTATATTAGTTCAGCTGACTGCCGACAGAGGGCAAACGAGTACTTAGTTTTAGAGGGTGGGTAAACGTAGACGTAAACGAACATACACGTTGCCAAACGTACGTAGAGACCCGAGCTTTTATTATATCCTACTACGGTGAAATATTGTGGGTAAGGCTTTGAGGGTGGAATGAGTTCGGTCACTGGCCGAAATACGACTGTGCACATAACTACGAACTATACCGCACTACGATTATTGACCCTAATACTACGTGGACAGAAACTATATAAATTACCTATTACTACTTTCTCAATGCACGACAATAAAATGATATACACGCTTTTTACATACGTACGATTTCAACATATTTTGTACATGGTGGTGTGTGAGCATAATAAATATATCACTTCAAATGAATTATTTTACAACGTACCCAATTCACTCAAAAGAAAATCGCTCCTTAGAAACACACAAAAGAATGCATAAAAAAAGTAAACATACTTGATATTCACAACATAATCAGAGCTTACCATAAGACATAAGGCAACAGCGTTTATTGTATCAATAAATAAATAAATAAATAAAAGTCTGATTTTATCAGTGTAAAGTTTACTAAGTCTGTCAGAAAGTTGGTGGAACAAAAAGTTGAAAATATGACCCAGCCAAAACCATTTTCATTCATTAAGCATGCTTGATGACATACAATATTAGAAACTATTCTTACCTATTAATGATAACATAATTTACCACTATCATTAATGATTATCAAGATAGTATATTACACTTACTTACCTATTTATTACTAAGTTGTAGACATAATGTATAGATATTATTATTAGAGTGAGTGTTTCAGTCACGCGATGAGCTCAGTAAGATTATGATATTATCAAGAAATTGAGCTGGACTAGATTCCTTCCGCTTATAATAAATTAAGTATTAAGCTAATATTTCCTGAATCCCTAACAAATTCTTATATTTAAGGTCGGTTTCACAAATACATATAATAATACCACTAAAATAAATTATTATCCTTAGTAAATTAATCACTTTAAAAGTTTTACTTATACATATCAGCTGATAATTACTCCATACATAAATCATAAGCAATTAAATGAAAAAAAAATTGATGTTTTCACAAATATTTGTGAATTCGCACACCGATATTAATAGCCATGATGAAAAACATTAATTTAATAATAAAACGTAAGAATCATATTATTTCAGATAGTAATTTAGAAAACTTTTCCTGATTTATCAAAAGGTCATTGTGGGTGTCAAAAATAATCGCACTTTTACGAAATATGACAATCTCACGTGGCAGGTACCTACCTATATAGTAATGAATGACCCAAATAAAAACCGGATATTATATTAGAACAATTTAGAAGCATTGACATTAAATTTATGTATTTTTTGTAGTATATTTCCATTACAGTTACTCATGTTTACTAATTAAGGCGATGACTAATTTTGTATGATTTTAATTAATTCAAAAGCAGTGAAAATTAAGTGATTCATTAAATAAGATATATGTGACTATATTTGAATATAAATTGCTACTAATAATTTATGTTTTTATGTATGTATTATTTCATGACAATAATAAATTACATTGATGAACTTTAAAGTTATAGTTGAATAGTTCCAGCCTACAAACATTAGGTACGTTAAAAATGTTGTTCTATAAAGTAAAAGTTAAATGGTGCTCTTGTCGCTGCCTGAACCTATAACTTCTCCAATTTTTATAATGAAAATTATCGTTGAATATCGATTAAATTTATAATTATTTGATTATCGGACTAAAATAAAGTGCATTTCATTGATAGTTTTGTTTTTAATGTTATTTGCCTTTAAATCAAGTAATAAATTTTAATAAAATAGAAATATAAAATTAAATCTAATAAACTTTGTAACAGTAAAAAGAGTGCACATAATTTGCTTGTAAAAGTAATAAAAATAAATTATAGAGACAAATAATACTGTAAATTGTAGTGCCTTAATTACAAAAACAAGTAATCCAATAATAATAACTACATACATACATTATACATAGTATAGAGAGGATGGGTGGCCAACCTTCTCAGCAGCCGGGCTAGATTTTATAGATGAGATTTCCTACCGGGCCGTTCAACAATATATGTACTCCATTAAATGGAATTTATTTAATAATTTTATTTCACCTTAAAATTTCAATCCCCCCTTCGCCAAATAGTACAGAATAGGAATTTGAATTGTTTCTCAAAAAAGTGTGCATTTGCTTCGCGGGCCACAAGTAGACACCCATCGGGCCGCAGGTTGGCCATCCTTGATATAGAGGCAAGAGACTCATAATGCATTCGATTTCGGGTGCTTTGGCAAAAGTAAGGAATGACAAAAATAATGACACTCAATAACTTTTTCACTATCTGAGATTATTATTTAAATTATACTGTACACCGTTTTTTTTGTACTTGTTTTATATTTATACACTTCATTATTAATAATATCATTGCATAAAGTCACACTCGAAAACATACATTATGAAATTATCAATGCTAATTATTATTTATTTATTTACACGACATGAGCCTCTTACATGTTATACAATACACAAATAAAATCAAAATTCTCATTCACAACACAGTTGGAGCCAGTAAACTTAGGACAATTTAAAATATAAAAATAAATAATATTTGACAATAATTAAAATTCACTAGACATGTTCTAAAATAATCATAATGTTAGTAATAAAAAAGTTAATGTAACTGCCGAGCTAAGCTATTGTAATGTTAATTAATTGAGTTTCCTGACACCAAGTTCATCACGAACGATAAGCTAAAAAATACTACTCCTATAGTGTGTGTTACTATAATATCCAAAATACAACAACACCGAACTTAACGTGATAATGTAAATAACCGCGTCAAATTAAACGTTCAGTTATTAGATAAAATAATATTTTGTAAAAAAAGGACTATACCTACTCGTATTATGCTCATTAATATATTGCAGTAGATGATTAATTTTATTTTCTTGTTTCGTGGAGCACCCGGCAAAGAGTTGGACTCCCACTCTTTTCTGCAAGTTTTCGAGTATCCCATAAAAGATAGGTGTTCGAGAAAATAAAGACATTGTGGCTTTATTCTGCCTGGCTCGTGGGTTGATTGCTCGGGATAGAACATATGAAAGGAAAATCACTTAAATATATTTATGTACAATGGTCCTTTATTGGTCTCCTTTGGATCGGCATATATCATAAGAGTAGATTAAATCTTAAATTCAGCGACGAGGTTTACCACCCATCCTGAATGTCTTATTTTTTGTTAGCACGGAGAGGACATCTTACATGTTTATTACATGCAGATGGTCTGATGACTACCCCACTTGTACGATATCCCTTGACGGAGCAATAGTAGTTTTGTTTTTTACAGGAGCGCGTTAAAACTATAAATCTTGTAATAATCAGTATTTATGTCGTAGGTACCTACACAAATTTCATAAAACTAGTTTGATTTTTATAAATATGTTTTCACATTTATCAGCAATCAAAATCCAACTAAAAAAATATCGGCAGCACCTAATCAAAATTTACATTTATGGCAAAGCAACTGAAATCAAGTGAATTTATAGATAAGTATTACCAGTGTCATCTTTAAATAAATAGATAATCTTTCATCGAATAATCGCTAATCGAATAGCGATATGATAATAACAATACAATATAGTATAACTTACATATTTATAAAGTGTGACAACAAAAATA
Source organism: Athripsodes cinereus (assembly GCA_947579605.1). Taxonomy (NCBI): domain Eukaryota; kingdom Metazoa; phylum Arthropoda; class Insecta; order Trichoptera; family Leptoceridae; genus Athripsodes; species Athripsodes cinereus. Next base: position 17,796,632 of record OX388312.1, on the reverse strand, counting down.
GACGCCAAACATGCGGGTGCATGGTTCGTGACCATTTCATGGAGAAAAACAATAGATACTGGGTAGGTGCAGGCAGAATACAATGTGTATATGGAGTATGCTAACTATTACATAAAACTTATATGATAGACGACAATTCATACGTGTATGTAATATTACAATATGTACGAAGGCACAATAAATGTACGGAAGTACCTATGAAACAACGTCAGGATATTAGGTGAATAACATAGTGATTCATAGTCATAACAAGTTCAACGTAGTCCCCTCGAACTAATTTGTAGTGTGCTATGATTTTTTTGAGCAACTGTGCTATACCTACTCTAGTTGACCCTGGGTGTAAGATCACATGTGATCGAGAAATTTAATGCGTGATTTCATAAGAACATACAAAATCTTAGCTCATTCCATTCCTACAAATAGTACCCTTCAAATGATTATTATGAAAATAAAACGACTTTTCTCTTCTAAGATGTTAAATTACTCTGGGAACGAAAAGAGCAAATATTTTTTGATCTAATGAAAATGTTTCAATTTTGTTTTGACACGCCATTTTCATCTTATTTAGAGATCAATGCGAAAATATGACACAGTTAATTATGATGCATTATATTTTATCATGCAATTCAGAGAAAACCTTTATTATTTATTCAACAATTTTTTTCTTCTCTAAGTAGGACGAAGTACTGATCACTGGTTAACAAATGGATGGTCTTAAAACATGCAATAGAATAACTGTCTTGAACCCGAAATCAAAAAGAATCATCAGAGGAACTCCTTTAAGCGTATGGTCTTCTTGTGGTTGCTTAACATGGGCCGTGACAGTGTTGAGGACTTGCTGAAGGTGCTCGTGTGACATGTGACTTTTATATATCAGTATTTTTATGTGTTAAAGTGTTGTTTTTTTTTTGTTATACAGTGTTGTAAGTGTAGCGAAATACAGTTTTCACTAGTTTGCTGCACTCAGATGCAAATTTCTTAGTTTAAGAAAAGATAATTAAGTACTTACTATGTAAAAATTCTGAATAAAAATTATATTATTATTATTATTATCTATTATTATTATTATTATTATAATAGAGCATCTTAGATAGATTATATCAAGTCGAGCAAAATATAGCAATACATCAAAAAACAACAAAGGTTCAATTTATCGGATGAATATTAAATGATATCAGAAGTTTATTTCGGTAGAATACTGATAAAGATACGCCCAAAATAAATGTTTTATTGATTAATAATTATTAATAAAATATATTCCTATACCGTAGTTTGATATTACTAAAAATGCAAAAAATTAATGTGTAACATATCAGACATTCAAACAATATTATGATTATCAATATCTCTTCTTATCATCAATGTTACTATCAATTAAATTATCTTTATTCAAAACGATGACACATAGTAGATTACATTGATATAAATATGGATACGATATGCAAGGTGTAAGGGAACGTTTTAATTTGGCAAATCTTAACTCAAGATTCAAGACTGTGCAGTGTGCACACACAATAAAAACAATGTGTGAAAAGATATATTACATCTCACTTTATTTTTTTATTATTATTATTATTAACTCCCACTACTTAATTACAAATAATTATTTGTAATAAATTATTTTATTGTATAGATAAATAATACACCATAGTATAAATATTATAAAGTGTGGAAATGTAAGGGAAAGAATTACAAAGTTGATTGAACTCGATCGAGTATTTCAGCAAAACAATGTTGAATGTTTACATATAGATTATGATGAGAAGGTATGTATTATATATATATGGACATGGATAATAATATTTTACTATCGACATTTATAGGAAGGATATTTCCAAACAAATCCGTATGATCTCAACTGATATTGGCAAAGAGCCCAAAAACTAATAACTGCCAATAATCAAGAAACTCGTGCATTTCATAGAATAATAAAGAAACCAACTTCTATAATATTAGTATCTGATAATACTGTATTACGATGGTATATCCGCACCGACAGACACTTATTGTAAAAAAGAGATGAAAATCCAAGTGGATGGCGATCGAGAGACTATTTCCAACTATAATTTCACAATATCTACTTTCAGAAATAAACAAACCAGCAAAGTTAAGAACAATAAAATAAATCAATAAAAGTGTTCTGTTAACATTGTTAAGATTAGGTGAGTAGTAAAATCAACCTAACGCTTCCAAACCAAATCACGAAACTGAGTAAACAATACTAATATCATCAGAAGAGCGCTAAATATAGAACATGTAGACGAGTATAGGAAGGCTCCTAAGACTCCTAACCCAATTGTTACTCTAACTGCCTCGCTGTAAGAGAATTTCTCTACATGACTTTGTAATTTTGACACGACATGGAGAAACTTGAGAAATGTTACGGTTTTTAGACGAATATAATACTGAACAGGAACACTTGTGCCATATTATTAGTGATTCGTAAAAAGTATTTATGAAAACCATCGCATTAGTTTCTTTTGAAGTTAAATATTAATTAGCGATAACACGACAGCTCTCGAGAGGTGAAACAAATGTTTAAAATGAAAAAGAAGACGCTGACCCACAAACAAATTAGCTGTCACATAGAACGTAAAAAATACATACCTACCTATGAAAAATTGATAAACATTTCTAAGGTAGACTTCGAGTTCATATAGTAGTAAATACCAATTAAATCCCCGTGAAGAAAAACAAGCAAAAAAAAACATTCTAAAGCATATCTAAATAAAAGTTTACTACAAATAAAATTTCTGCATTAAAATATTTTCACGCAAATCTGAAGACACCGTAATGGGCATTTTCCGACCAAGAAGGATATTGAACTTGGCTGCAGTTGCACTGTGCATATAGCTTTTAAGTAGGTATATAGAGACAAACGTTTTATGTGTCTAAGAAGTAACTATTAGATACAGTATAGTATTGTATTATATATAGTATTATATAGCAGAGAAGATAATGTGTTTCTTACATTGAAAAAGTCGAACAAATTAGACGATATAAATGTTTATTAAGATCAATGATGAACAGATATTATGTGACGGGGTCAAGCGGCTATTTAATGTGATAATAATAACGACAAATTCAATAATAATAATGATATGGAATGAGCATTTATAAATAGCTTTGAACTGACAAGTTTAATCGTTTAATAAAAAAGGAACGTGGGCCTATAGCCTGTAGGACCATAGGCCGCGATCTCATTTGATTATGTTATATAATATCTTTGTCACCACTAATACCATAGGATAGTCAAGTTAAAATTTAATACCATCGTTAACATCAATAACAGTTATGTCAATAAAAATATTTCTTTCGTACAAAACTATTGGAGGAATAGTAAAAAAAATTAAGTAGGTATATAATCACAATATCTTCTATTCACACTGTGCGGAAGTGTACACAATGCAACAGACGCACAATATAAACCACTTATGTGTCGATTTTTTATATGCAATATATGCAATTATTTTCAGTACAGACGAAAATTCAGATCAAACAAGTACCTACTTACTAGATTTGAACTTTAGTAAGTAGGTACTTGTATTGGTACTTGTATTCTTTACATTGTTTTGCGATATTAATACACACATTTAGAGAAGATTACTGTTTTGGTCTTGGGGTGAATTATCCTACCATCTCGACACCCTTAAATCGATCTAAATAATTATGTTTACTAAGCAAATCCCTTGCCATGCTCACAAAATATAATCAGGGTATACTAATTCGTACGCACGAATCGAGAAAGTGAAAATAGAGATAGATTTATTTAAATACTCCTGTAATAGAATTTTCAACGGAAGATTTTGTTACTGCTGTTAAATTTATTGATTTATTCTATTGTGGGTTTTTTCGCATTGAAAGAAGCACTTAGAAACGCACGTACTTACTGCAAGTTTATTGTACAAGAATAAGACTGAATACCTAATGAAACGATTGCAAATAAAATACAGTCATTTGCTACAAGGTATTCTACAATATTTGATTGTGATATCGATCTTTTATATGCTAAAAACTAATATGTTCCATCTCATTTTATTTCATTGAGCAGAAGCGAGAGAGATGTAGCACATGTGTCTGAGATGTATTTATATTGTGTCATCGACTCCCGCAAGCGGAGGAGATGAACGCCCTCCTGTGACGTCACTGCGGCACGGAATAAGATCTCCATACGGACTTTTCTACATTGCATACACCGCACCAACACAGTTCTACAAGAATATTGGCGGGAAAACGGAAAATATATTTACGGCGTGTGTTGCCAGTAATGAATCACTCAGGATATTTTGTTAAAATATGAAATCTTAATATTTTATTCATTTATTCATTTGTTCGTTTATTCGTTTATTCATTTACTCATTTGTACATTTGTTCTTTTATTCATTCATCCATTTATTCATTTGTTATCGATTTATTAATTTGATGTGATTATTTTTATACATTTTTATTTTTTTGTAACATGTATTAATCCTTGGTGAATGTATGTTTTTTTTTTATATATTTTTTACGCAGCACGCCTCGATACATGGCAACCTAGTGAGGCTGCTGCAACTTATGTAATTGAAGATAATTGGTGATATATTGTCTCAACGTTTGTATGATATTGATTGAATAAAGAAATATTATTATTATTATTATTTAATTTTATAGATTGATTAGCCTGTCATAAAAACTGTGAACTTTTATATTTAATCATTATTGTCAATGGTATCAATAGGAAAATATTTTTTCGGAGATTCGGTATTCGTAAAACATCACATGGAAGATGTTCAGTTGATGTATGCAGTATGCTACATGTTTTATTTTTGGAGAACAGCCTGTATGATAAAATTATTATAAAAATATAAAACATCCAAGTATTTATATGATATTTAGTACAAATTGTTTCACTCATACGATGTGGAAATAAGCAAATCATCCAAGTCAATAAAAGGTAGACGGAGTCAATAATAGAAAATCTCTAGTCTAATTTAGAACACTAGTCAGTCGATAGATAATTTCCAAAGATAATAATTAGTAATTATTATGAACTGTGTACTTGACATCGCGTTAATTGTAAATTATTATAAATGGAGTTATTTCTATTAATTAAGCATTGTTTCATACGTAGCATTTAATTAACTTTAACATCAAAATTATAATGTAAGAATACCCAAGTTTTAATTGTGAAATCCGCGAAAAATTCAGAGTGGAATGTAAATATTTTTGTGACCATACAACTGTGTTTGTATCAATAACGATAAACTGGCGTCGTCCTCACTTACTTTAGGATATCGTAAAACTTATAATAAATTAAACTTATAAAGATTAAAGAAAAGAAAATTAAGAAATAACAAATTTTCTGAATTCAAATATGAAGAATTGAAATGCGTACCTAACCTACGTATTAATAGAGATACGACTTTTTGAGATTAAAATATACGCATGGATATATCTACCTACATTACAGTCTATTGGTTCAATGCTATCTTTTTATTAAAAAAAATAGATGTTTACCTCTAGAAATGACAGCCAGGGATATGAACGCTGTCAACCAGACAACGTTACATCCATACATCTTGATGTTGAGCCACATGGCACTCACCACTCACTTCACTGATCTAAAACTGACAATGCACTGATTCACTGCACAGACACACACCAGATGAATGAACTTTTTATACACTGAAAACAATTCCCACCTATTCAGATGGGCGCACTGACACACCTGAAAAAAAAGAAAATAATTAAAAACATTCATATTCTGTGGTGACAAGGTAAAGGGGCGTGAGTCAGTTTTGCAGTATTGAGTTATTTCCTCCACAGAAATGTAGGTATATGTCATAGTTCTTCTAAAATAAATACTTCTAAGTATATAATTACAGCTGAGATCTTCCGATTAAAACAATAAATAACCACCCACACAAAGTACAGCTATATTCCTACATAGGGATACCAAATCAATCTTAAGCATTGTGAATATTATTAGCAATGAGAGGAATGATATTATGATGGCTGTAAGAGATACTGGATTGTTAATTGATGCAGAAGCACATGTGTGGGAGTTGACGTAATAATATTATTGCAATCTTTATCATTAAACTCTCATATATCTACTTGATAGAACAACACCACAGATATATGTAAGTAAATATTCAATAATTCTAGCAACGCAGAAATTATTACAAATCGTGTGAAGCAAGTTTAAAAACAATTATTTTAAACACAGAAAAAGAGTCAAATAAATCCGTTATAGATTAATAAATTTGTTTATTTATTTATTTTATTCTTCACTGTATAGCTTGCAATATTTCAAATCAATACAAAGTATCATAAAAGTATCAGTTATACAATTCAATGTACACAGAGGGCGAGTTTATCGCTAGAATGTGATGTCTTCCAACTATTTAATTACAGGAAACTGTTTGCAATGTTGTCATCGCGGTGATGATTGCGAAAATTCTGGACAATACATAACGCAAATCAGGAGTGTCGAACTCGAGGCCCGCAACGAACATCTTTGCGACCCGGCACACAATAATATACCTATAATAAAATAAAGATGTTAAGGGTCAAGGTGTAAATATTAAATTCATCTTGTTCTTTTATATATTATATTTCGTATATTGGAAATCAACTAACGTTTTCATGAATATTATTTTTTTGCGGTCCACCTTAAATTAAACCACGTTAGTTTTGACCAAAGTATCCTTTGAGTTTGACACACTTGGTGAACATGTAGGTATAGTTACATTATAATCATGATAAATAACATAAAGAAAATAGAATCAAATAATACACAGGTTTTTGTTTGTATAAAAATGCGTATGAATGTGTTGGCACATAATGATAATGTTAACTCATATCATAATCTTAGTCATTTTTGGTCAACGATTAAACCACAAAATTTGTAAATTATGCAAACATTATAAATGATAAATATTTTTATATTAGTTATTATGTACGACGAAAACATAACACGCGTATAATACCTACGATACCAAATAATAACAATACCTACTTGGACTCTCACATAATCATTGGATTTATGTTTTCCAAGATGTTACTATTTTTATTTTATCTTTAATATAAGTAAGTACCTCCCTATGTATATTTGGGAAGTTTGCGAAGGATGGAAGATGCGATAGGGACATCGAAAGAAGAAAAGTGGCCGGTGCACTTAGATCCATTATTAGCACTAGTAATGTGTCGGATATAGCAAAAATACTGGTGCACAATACCATTCTGATATTAAAGTTACCTATATGATAATAATAATAATAATAAAAACCTTTATTGCACAAAAAAACAACAAAATAAAATAAACAATTTAACCTAGACAAAGATCGGATGATAACCGGTGTATTCATTCAACATGGTATGATCGTTGGCAAAGCTGACACTAATTAATGCAACCAAAACTTGGACGTAGTTGAAGAAGGACGAAAGTGAAACAAACGCTGTGAAAATGCGATCACTAAGAAGTATGGTTGGTAAAAAGCTGTAGGATAGAGTGAAGAATGAGAATAATTGGAGAATGAGCTGATCCGAGAAGAGTGCAGTGAATACGTGTAAATAAATTCCGATGGTTTGGACATGTGGAGCGAATGTACGATGAAAGAAAGACGAAGCGAGTGTATTTATTCGAAAGGGGGTATGTGAGAGAATGATGATGACCGAGAACTACGTGGATTGACCACGTGGACCAAATGCTCATGAACAACCGCGTGTTAAGTGAGAAAAATCAGTGCGCATGTGTGGAAATTTGGATGAAGGTAGAGGAAGCGGAAGAAGTATGCAATGATAGATCAATGTGGCTTCCCGTTTTCTTTGCCTACCCCACCTTCGGGCGTGGCGTGAAGGTATAGATAGATATATTTATTAAGTATTATGTTATCTAAATGTTGGTAAAGAAATTTTATTACATTTAAATGTAACAATTATATGTAGATGGGCCAAAACTTATAAACTATTGAGCAGTATTTACTGACATTAAACTTTATTTTTTATATAGGTAGGTACTTATTATTAATACATAATCGTTACTAGCGATATTCAATTTCATACTACTGTATATTGCTGTAGTGTGGTCATATAACATATTGTCTAGTGTTTACACTGAGTTATAATATTATAGATAAAACGCATTTCTATTAATATCAATCACCACCAATCTGGAAGAAGCTAGCATAATATTATCATTACACAAATAACCTAATAGAATCAAAATAATATTACAAACACATGGCTAGGAAGGTCATACATCACTATACTGTAATTTTAAGTAAACCGGTATAGAAACTGGAATAAAAATAACGAGCCATGTGCTTGTAGCTTATATTGTATTACGAAAAATATACTACGAATATTACGTAGGTATTATATTTCTAATCTCGATACCTTCAAGTCCTATAATAATAAATACGGTAAGAGAACTTTAGAATATAATGTGCCTATATTGCTTAATATGATGCCGACATCTATTAAGAAATGTGGTAGCAAGATTGCAACAAAAAGACTTGTCAAGGAATGGCTCCTGAAATGTGGATTTGTATATAATTGAAATTGTACTATAGTTATTAAGTATATGTTTTGCTGCTTTTGGTTAGGTTTAAATTATTTATGTATATATTGTTATTATGAAAATGAACGCGCCGACAAATCTTGTAATGGATTTGTCGCGACTTTATAATTGTATTTAATGTGAATATAAAAATAGAAAAGTGATATAAAAATAAAAAATAAAAAAAAATAGAAGTTCAGACATTACGAGTAGGTAATAAAAACGATAGTGAAAATGAACAGATGTGTATAATTATGTGGCAATTTATATACGCAGATATAATTAAAATGAACTATTCTCACATCCCACTTTTCGTAAAAACACAAATGCTTATACTTACATAGGTGTATTGTAAAATTTGTGACGACGTATCATAGGTGCGTATACTGTATAGGTATTAAGTTTAGTATAACATCTACAAGAATTAATATAATGGGTTTAAAATACGAAGGAATAAGGATCTACCGTAAGGGAATTTTCTTGTCAGGATAAAATCACAATCATGTGAAATGTAATATTTCCAAAATCGCATGCGCAGTTTACACGTGGGCCAGTCCCTTCCATATTATGCTTGAAGGAGGGTTACACCACTCAACACAGTAATACTAAACTTAACGCAAAGTGAAAAAGAGGAATGGGGGAAATGCATACTCCACAGAATTCATGGAGCTAATAAATGACGTCTTTTGAGCTCAGCTGTCGAGGATACGACCTTGGATTAGTTTAACATTATATATAGGAGTGTCTGTGTGACTCACTCGCAAAGAAAATAAGACTGAGATCGGTGAGGTAGGTATATTCCTTCTACTAACAGGACGCTTTATCTCATAACTCATGACATTCAGAGACATCATGAGATGGTAGAATAAATTGCAATGAGGATCAGAGCGGACACAACTCCATCCTAAAAGAAATTACAAACGTTCAAAGTTGTTATTATTCTTCATAAGTTAAATCAAACACTATCATCTACTACAAAATTTAATATACATACATCCAGTGTTATTGTATATTGAAATAAATATACAGAGTAAGTATTAATATTAAGGGGCCCCTTTAGCAAAAACGATAAAACATTAAATTTTCAGCAAGTTTGGTACACAAACTCTCAAAACTTGTTGTCTCTACGAACATTTCTTACACAAGGAAGAAATCATTTTATAGTGATAATCTCGCCACTGCACATCGTCCTAGTTTCTAAAATTTTATATTATTTTATTAACACTGTTATGTAATGATGATGTGCAAAAAGAATAAATAAAAAAAAAAAAATTGATTTGATAAAATATGAAAACAAATATAAATAACCAATATCAAACTTTCACTTTTTAAAAAATCTTGATTATTTCTTCATAGTATTCGTTTATAAAAAAGCATATTTCTAAAAATCAAATTCGGGGGTGTGTTTGGTACATAAATGCACGAGAATCCTACAAATTTTCAAATATTTTTTTTGAATATTACGAATACTTGGATAGTTATAACAATTATAGAACAAATAATTTTTTTTTGTTTTTTTCGTGGTTATTGACCGATTTAAAAAATATATTTTTTGATAAAATTTCTCATATTTTGGAACCAAAAATCACCACATAAACTCGATTTTTTTAATACTAAAAAAAGTTTGCTAAAATCTATGGTATTTATATGCTTGATAGGATGAATAAAAAATATATTTATTTTACAAATAATTTGTATTTTGATATAACAAAAAGTACCTAATGAATTCTAATAGTCATATTATTTTAAAATGTAGACCAGCCTAGGCATTTCAAAACAGGATGAAATGACAAACATGTTGTATATTGATGTGTACCCGTACCGTACCCAGTAGGAACATAAAGAGGTGTCTAACTACATGTACCTGCATAATTATGTAGTTATGGTTGATACGAATATTTTAGTAATGCATATAATTATGTGTATTGTGTTTACATTAATTTAGTGAACAGGAAATGTATACACTTCCTATTACTTAATGCAACATTGAATGATAATACTGGACAGAAGACGGATAGTGGAGTTGAGAGTTCCATTCTTTCCTATAGTAGGTATACTGTACTAAAATAAAAATATCTTGATATTTTAATAAACACTCAATCATCATGGATATTTTACAGACAATAAGGAGAATTATGATAGTTAATGGGAATTCTATTCAGGGCTCGATCCTTTCTGCCTACATTGCAATGAAATTGGCGTAATGTATGTAGTATGTACCTTTATCTATGTATTATTATTTATACATTTTGGGTTAGTTGGAAGAGATTGCGCTTTTGCGATAAACTCGCCCTCTGTATATTGATTGCATCTAAGTTGAATGTTAACCTTTTATGTAATTTTTTGTAATCAATGTACAGAAAAGAACAAATAAATAAATGAGTATCTGGAGATATTAATATTGAGCGAAAATGTAGTTGCATACACAAGTGTATTAATTTAGATTGTATGCCTGTATAAGAAGCACAGACGAGCAAAAATATCAATCTTTAGCTACCGTTTAATTACATATTATATAAACAGTTTTATTTTATCAACATAAATATCTTATATACCTACCAATAAATGTAGAAAAATATACATATGCAGTGTGTAATTGCAATATGTTATTTGAAATTGTAATAAATGTATGTAATCCATGTAAATAAAACATTAAAGGTAGACTGTAGACACATAAATAAATTACACTATTTACATAATATATTTTTATAGTACAATAATTTTAAGAAGATAAATTTTGCAAAAAATATACCTACTTTTGTAATTGAAAATTATACATTACAAATTCATTTTATATTTATTGAAAGCTTCATAATGTAAACAAAATAAATCTATTTTATTCGTCTGCATAGAATAATAGTATTATTTTCATGTTTGTATCTATGAAATAAATATGTTTATTACATGTTCCTAATACTAATCACCTACGTAAATAAAATCATTATATTTTGATTAACCACAGAAACATTTCGGAACTTTATTATTATCTAATTATATTTTGTAATTAGTAAACAAAAAGTACCTATGTTTATTTTTTTTATTTTTCTGTGCAATGCAATACTTGCAACATGATGCTATAAATAATATTTACAATAGTTTATGTTGTTCCATCACAATATCATGAATGAATCTTTACAAGGACCATGCCTTTTAGGGGATAACGAACGACATACACGAATGTATCGATTTTTATATAGCGATGACAGCCGGGCGTTTACCAGAACTTAAATATACACTAAAATAACACAAATTGTCAGTTTATCTATACTTAAAAAGTAGAATTATTTTTTCACAATTATTTAACAAACCTGCCAGTAATCCTGATTGAAACAAATTGATACACAATATAAAACACTCGATAACACACGCGAAATACGCGAAAAAGAGCAGCACCACCACCCCGCGACGCGCTCAATTGTCGAATGAGTTCGGTTCGGAATTACCGACATTGAGCCGAATCAACACGAATACATACGAACTCTGTTCGAGATGTCAAAATAAAAAGGAAGTGTCTAGCGTGCCGCTAGCGGCACTATAGTCTGATTTGCTAAAATGCCGCTGACGGCAGCGTAAACATGGAATAGCTAGTTTGCCGCTAGTTGCCACATTATAAACATTGTGAAGATAGCTACAATACAATACTGTCAATTAGCGTGTTGATGCTATGGTTGATGCGTGTGTTGTGTTTGGGTGAAGTGAAAGGTTATTTTTGTCCTAGCTACCGGGCGACTCGCCAAAGGCTCCAATATTTTCTATTATGAACCCTGATGGCAGCTATATACTTATATATTTATTTATTCTTTACTGACATTGATTACAAGCAAATTCATACAAAAATACATTTAAAACAAATACAATCGTACACTCAATATACAGAGGGCGAGTTTATCGCAGAGGCGTGATTTCTTTCCAACTAACCCAATCCATACCTGTATTGTTCTAAGATATTTTTATGTGTTTTAGTATTTTAATTCTTCCTGTCTCTTTTATTTAATAAACTACCTGAAATTTATGATTATTATTTTGGTAAGAGAGGGATCTTAATTGGTCTCCTCATTGTTGTTTTTTTAATATTTGAAGATACTTATTGTTTCAACTGTTTGATCCACACAGAATAAATGAAATAAAATAAAATACCTAGCATGGGTATCCCTTGTTAGATACTTCCGTGTGTAGTTAGATAGAATTTCATATATCATGAACTAGGTATGGTTCTATTATTAATTAAATTTACAATGTAATCCTTGTAATATTTCATTGGACAAATGCTATTATTATTCCTATACAGTGTGTATGTAGGGATTGGAATGTGTGGTATTCGACTCTCTCTGCCTACCTTGCAAGGGATCAAAGATCTTTCAAATTGTATGTGATACATTTTTCTTTTTCAATAGTATCTAACCGTAATGATAAACACATCCTGTGATGATGAAATAAGTTTCCCTTTTATTTTTCAAATTAACAAGTTTGGAGTAAGTACCTATGTTTCACGTTAAGTATACAAATGTTCTCTCAGTGATTCCAATAATTCTTCTTTAAACAGATGCAACCCTATCATGTATGAGATTCTCCTAAGTAGGTTTGCAAATAAAAATTTAGTGTACTATTTGGTGCTTAAGCACTTATAATTAAGTACATAAAAACTGTTCTTATTGTTAATTAATTAATGTACTTAAAATTACATTATCACTAAGTTAAAATCTTTAAAACTAGTCTCACTACGGTTTAATATAGAATTCTGTGTGATCCTTATTTAGTAAAAAATGTGATTTACTTGACATCCACTTGACAGAAAAATGATGCGCGCGCACTGCCGGCAATTTAGTCCCCAGTACTAAACAACCGCTAGCGGCTTTTTAGACACTTCCAAATAAAAATGATCAAGCTTCCCTCGTGCTTCCCTCTCATCTCGTCAAACCATTATGAAAACAAGAAATTTACTGGCAATTAGTGATGTGAGTAGAGAAAATTCTCGTTCTCGAGAAATTTCTCCAAGAATTTCTCCTCTGATGGAAGAGAAATTTCTCTATGATTTTTTCCATGGGGATTCCCCTATTATTTATTGATTTGGCGGTAACCGGAGATGTGACGTATTTCAAATAAAAGTATTTAAAATACAAATACAAAATACAAAATACGTATTTGTATTTTGTATTTCAAATACCATTTTGTAAAAAGTATTTTGTATTTTATTTGAAATACTTTTTTTGAGTATTTTGTATTTTACACAAAATACTTTTACAAAATACCTTTTTATTGTTTGAAACAAAATTCTGCCATTAATTGATATGCGCGTACGCAAGCTTTTTTTGCCAATTTGTTGAATTACAAATACAACGTTTCCATAAGAGTACTCCATGTTTGAGATATACACACATAATAATGATGATTGAACAAATTATACATGACGCCGTTTAATGTTTCATGGCCATCTCAAGGGCGCTGTGATTTCTCCTGAATGGTAGCATTTTCAATTTTGTCTGGAGGCAATCTGTTCCAGGCAGATGACGCCGCGACTCTGTTTCTTCTTTCTGCAAATTTAGAGGTATTTGCCCTTTTGAGTTCAACGAGTTTAAGAAGCTGATCACAGCCTTCGCCACACATTTTCGTTAGCGGAACAGCTCAGTGGGTGGTGTGCTGCCTTGTGGACAGTGAGACACAGTTTAAACACCACTATCTCTAGGACTCACAGTTGTCCACACGATTTCAGATTTGGATTATCCATTCTGATTTATTTTGCAGCCCAAGTCAGGAATTCTCTTACCTGCTTGATGATACTCAATCCATTTATGACAATTTTCGGCTTATCTCTTCTAACAACGGTACATTTTGTCATGACTTAATTAAATTTTTTTTCTATTTTGACAGTTCTTCCTAAGGCTCATCCTCATTGTCTGCAAGCAATGATATATCGAATCATGTCAACCCTTTCTCCATTTATGTATACTCTTGTCCAGTTTTTCATTCATCAATGGTATTCATCAATTGTCTGCAAGCAATGCTATATCTAATTTATTTATTCATTCTTTACTGTACATTGATAAAAAACAATTACATAAAAGGTATACATTCAAATTAAATACAATCAATATACAGAGGGCGAGTTTATCGCAAAGGCGCCATCTCTTCCAACTAACCCAAAAGTATTAACTTAAAAAGAAAAAAAAACATATGATAAAAATAAAATCAATGATCTAAAGCAGTGTTTCCCAACCGGTGATTCGCGAACCCCTGGGGGTTCGCTATGTCTACAAAGGGGGTTCGCGAAAATAATAGCGTAATGGCGGGATTTTAAATTGCCCAAGAAAAATAAAAGGAAAAAATAACAAAAACACAAAAAAAAATAAAAAAAGCACACCAAATACAATGCAGATTGCACGCTGTTGTTTCGAACGTATGCATACTGACTATATCTTATGCTGCATATAAAGAAAATTTTATTGTTTTTTTGCCTATCATTAACGACTACATAGGGGGTTCGCCAAATTCTGTTGGATATTACTTTTGGTTCGCGACGACAAGAAGTTTGGGAAACACTGATCTAAAGGGTTTTGGAAATAAAAGAGAAAAAAAAATACATTCACAAAGTGAACATATATACAAAACATACATACATAAACATATATATAAAAAGGGAGAGACTGCAAAAAAAAGATACAAACATACATACATAAAGGGAAAGGAAAAGGGGGGAAAAAGGAGGGGGGGTTAGGAGTGATGGGTTCCAGGTTTCAGAGGCTGTGTTTGTATTTGTGGAAATCATTTTCTCCTTAACGGCTCGCTTGAAAGACGTCAGACTTTGAGTCAGCCTAAATTTTGAAGGGAGATTATTTCAGCAACGAGCAGCCTGAACTGCAAAAGATTTTGAGATGAAAGTTGTACCATGAGCCGGGATTGACAGGATTCGCTGGTTATTCGGCCTCAGAGGTAAACCGTGACTCGCCAAGTATTCAAAAGCCTCCTTAATATAGTACGGGGTTGATCCTGCGTGCAGAGCATTGTGGACAAATGTGAGTAGATGGAGCTCACGTCTTTGTCGTACAGTAAGCCATTTCAGGGTATTACGATATTCAGAAATGTGGTCAATTTTATTCAATTAAAAATAAACCTTATGCCAACATTCTGAAGTCGATCAAGTTTGTCAATTAGATCCTGATTCATGTCCACATACACGATATCAGCATAGTCGATAATGGGCAACAGCAAGGATTGGACCAATAAAATTTTTACTTTAGTGGGCAAGAATTTTTGCAGCATCTTAAGAGTGTGGAACTTGTAAAAAAACTTTTTCTTTAGAGTGTTAAATTGATGCTGCCAAGAGAGTCTCTGGTCCATGATTATGCCCAAATTCTTTACTGTCGCCGAAGAGGGTATTGCTACTGAATTCATAGTAGTGGGAGGTAAATTCATATTTTTCAACCTGGATATAGAGTGAAGGCTACCAATGAATATTGTCTGGGTTTTGAGGCATTGAGGAGTAATCCATGAGCACTAGCCCAGTTTGAGATCTGTTGCAAACACTCATTGGTAGAATAAATGGCAGAGGAGATATTGTGAAGTTTAGCATGTGTATAGATTTGCAAATCGTCCGCATATAGATGGTAGCGACAAGGCAACTGTTTCTAATCATGTCAACCCTTTCTCCACTTATGTATACTTTTGTCCAGTTTTTAATTTCTTTTTCATTCATCAATGGTTTAAATATTAAATACTTTTGTCTTACACCTTGTTCGACTATTTGTAAAAAGTATTTTAAAAAGGTATTTTAAAAAAGTATTTTGAAAATACGTATTTTGTATTTTGTATTTAAATACCATTTTGAAAAAGTATTTAGTATTTTGTATTTTTGAAATACAAAAATTCAAAAGTATTTGTATTTTGTATTTAAATACTTTTTTGGAAGTATTTTGCACATATCTGGCGGTAACGCAGTGGGATTCCCCTACAAAATATATGAAAAAATATCCGGTATTGACATCACTACGTGGCAGTTCTTCACAGGCAGTGACTAGAATAGTGCAAGATGGGCAAGAAGGAATTTATATTTAGATATTTTGTCGAAGAAACGGCAGGAAGCAAGCCACAACAATACAAGTGCAAATTTTGTGGTGCCAAGTATGTAAAAAATGTAACAAGACAGGCCAATCATCTTGTAAAAAGTCCAAACAACAATTCTCCTCTGATGGAAGAGAAATTTCTCTCCATAATTTTTCTTAGTGGTATTATGACCCTTCTCCCAGAACACTTCGCAGCCAACCTGATTTTCTAAGTATATTCTTTTTACACATGACCATTTTTTGATATTTATTTTATCTATTTACATATATTCACGGCCAAAGCCTTTTACATGTAAAACCCCTGTATACTTACAATACAAGTATACAAAGGTACCTACGATCACTTTAAAAAAAAGACACGTTTCATGATTACATTTTTTTTTTGAACATTGTAAAAATGATCAATAAAAAATATATTTGCCCCAAAATATACCATAATTAATTGTAGCAATATTGGTGATAAATTGCCTCAACATTTGTACATTGTTTTTGATTGATTGAATTAAGTACTGATTTATTATTATTATTATACTTACTGTTAAATAAAATAAAAAAAAATTCTCGGAAAATTCTCTACTTCGAGAAGTTTACCGAGAAATTTCTCGGTAAATTTCTCCAAAAATTATTTCTTGAGAATTCCACAACACTACTGGCAATGGATATAATTTTACACGATATTTCACCTACCCCTCCTGGGACATGGCGTGAGGGTATAGTATAGTATAGTATAGTATAGTATAGTACTTAAATAATAAAAAAAATGTTTGTTTCATTCAGCATACCTAATATTATACTGAATTCAACAAATATAATTTACTCTATTCTATTGTAATTGTTGTTTGTTGATTTATCTGTTGTGTTTGGTTATGTATGTTTGTAGAGCACATGAGGGTAATATAGGGAATGCTACGCATTAGAATATTCCACGCGTAATATGTTCATATCCACTGCTATACCAATAATTCGTAGTTGTCCTTTGTCGTCACTCAATAATAAATAATAATAATATTATATTCTCTCTACCAGGAGTCGGTTATTCTCGGATACCGTCGGCTGGAGACGAATGATGCACTCATCACCAATAACACGTGATGTCCATCGAATGTTCTTTTTTCTAACGTTTTTTGAAGTTCGTTATGACGAAACAGTTCCCCCTTTACGATGGGTTAGTACAGTCGTATAGGGTGGGCAGTTCCCACTCTGCCTTGGCGGCGGACAGTCACTGAAGTAATTACGACAAGATAATAATATTGATAGTTAATTAGCGTCGATCACCATAACAGTGTTATGATCAAGCTCGTTATTCTCCTGTGTTCATAAAATAATTCTTATTGTGAGTCGTGTAATAATGTGCTTCAACAATCTGTGTTAGTTGTTACGCGCGCGACCGATTTTACCGCCAATATCAGGGAACAATAATAATAATGATTAATAATCAATAGTAATCAATAAACCGAATAGTGTTATGAACAGTCTTGTGTTTCCTTTGAGTCATATAGATTACGATTATTGTGGTGTTATAAAGACAACATTTGAAGATTTTGAGTAATGTAGCATTTGTGTTTGTTAGGGCGTGGTTTTGCTGTTCCCGCCATTATACGTAACCGTGTGAAGTGTGATACTCCATTGTTTCTGAACAAATATTCAATGTTAGGAATCATAAGACAGCACATAAACTATTCTTTCTTCTTGCTCAGTATTATAAATTTAATTAGAAATATGAATGTGTTCCGAAGTCTGCAACGAATACCTCTTCAACGCGGGTAGTCTGTGTATTGTGTATCGGTGGTTTACCGATGTAACACTCATTCCCTTGTGAACATGATAATCCTCTCTTAACTTTTCTGGTCACGACCCTTGTTATGAGAAGGATTAAACGACCAGCCGGACAAGCATGGACAGACTATTGAAACTGTGACACCTTCAACCTTATACACTAAGGAAGGTGTAGGAACGTATAAGATTTCACATACCTCTTGAGAAGTAGCGATCTATTCCGTCCTGAGGACTGAATCTATCAGATTCTGACTCCACCTACACACCCCTGTACGTCTTTGGTATGACCAGCGACCGCCATGGAGACATTAGAGTATGTCTCTTTCACGATTCTGCCTTCTACAGTCAAAGTACAACCAATACGTCTTCAGTAACATACTCGGCTTTGTGTTATAATGCATCGGCTCGCCTGTCTATCTGTAAGTGACTATATTACTACTGTATATTGTATATAATGATAATTTTTCCATAACAGAGTTCCTATTATCATTTAACTATTTATATATTAATTCCCCTTGCGTAATAATTTAAGATGTTGGGTTTGAATGAAGAATGAATGTTTCCATTTAAATGTTTATAGATTATATGGTAAACCAGGTATTGATTTATATTGATAATACCGAGGTTAGTATATTTGATAATTACCATTGTTTGTTTTATTATCTCATTCCGAATATGTTAGTACTTTCATAATTTTACGTATTGTGCGGAATATTATTCCCTACAAATTTACTTTGAAAGTAACTGTCTCGTTATGTAATATAGATATATTTGCTCAATAAATGTAAATCACTTACCATACGATATCTTTCTGTTGAAATCCATTTTTATATACCTACAAGTAGATTCAATACTCTTAATCATACTAAAGTACATCTCTTCGCCTCCTTGTATATAATCTTCCAATAACCTAGTTTATACTTGGAGTAGTTATGTAACCAAGGTTCGATTCCTTGACCAACCAATGGATGGAAGACCCTATTATTTCGCTATGAAGGCAACGAAGAGCTAAATGAATGGCTCCATTGATGGAAATGAAATATCCTCTTTCTTTGAAGGGTATGATGTACTTTTGGTTAATCATTGTTTCACATGATATATAATTTTGTTGTTTACATGGGTATATCTATAAATTTACTTTGATACATAATAGGAAGATTTTATTCTATGAGTTATAAATGGTATACTGAAGGAAGTGACGGAGTAAGGAGTTCCTGGTAACCAGACAGCTTGTGGACTTAAGGGTAAGCATGACACAGAGGCCTCTCTCGCCCAGAGCCAAGTAAAAAGGGCCCTATACACTTGTAAGAAACCCCTAGACATAAACAACGAGTATAGACCCTTTACTTCTTAATACCCCTAGACCAACTATCGAGCATATACCTTTAGTTCAGTTTGAAACTTTGTTCATTGTTCTAATTTTGCTTTTGTAATAAATTGTGTGTTCGACCGTTGGACGAAGCATGATTTACTTGTTATGTGAGGACGTAATAAATTGAAACCACGTCTCACGTAATAGGATCTTCACTGGTTTGCTTATTGCTAAATATGTTATAGACCATTGTATTTTTTGTATCAACTGTATGTATCCTGTAAAATTGAAATAAATAAATAAATAAATATGTAAGAATTATTGTTATAAATTTACTTGAATAAGTTAGCACGCATTTTGTGTTTTGTTGTTACTGTATTAAACAAGAGATTTAAATAGTAAATTAATAAAATTAATGAAAATA
This sequence comes from Athripsodes cinereus, assembly GCA_947579605.1. Taxonomy (NCBI): domain Eukaryota; kingdom Metazoa; phylum Arthropoda; class Insecta; order Trichoptera; family Leptoceridae; genus Athripsodes; species Athripsodes cinereus. The sequence continues at coordinate 17,776,521 of OX388312.1, read as the reverse complement.
AAATAGTTTAATATCGCACTGCTAGATTAATAGTGTATCAACTCAAAATGAAGCTTTTTTCAGAATCGACAGAAAACTGATTTCTTACTTCCTGTTATAGATTACAAAAAAGTGAACATTATACTAAGCTTATTAATAAAATTAATGAAATTCTGTATTTATGAATTGTTTCAAAGATTGCAGGTTATTAAATTATTTACAATTTTTGAGTTAATACGGTATTGTCTGAGCAGTTTTTTTTAAAATTATGAATTATTTTTAGTTGTGTAGTTATTAGTGAAATATTTTGACTTACTACAACTTTATTTGATTTATTTTTATTATTATTTTAGACTTAGGTTAGGACATAAATAAAGCCACATAATGAAAACAAAGAATGTATTTATGAAAAGAGTTAATAAAAAGTTAGTTAAACAGTCATAAGTAGGTACAGTTATAAATATTATTTTAATAAAGAAATAACAAATCAAACCTTATACAAAACCAAAAAATATTCTAAGTAGGTACAAAAATAGAGGAATCAAAATTATTCGTCAATCTGAATATCACAAATAATAATAATAATAAACATAATAACAAATAAATTGTTATAAATTCGCAACATAACAAATCACAATAATGCACCTATGTAAAACTAACAAAATATTCTTACAAGAATAGAGAAGAGTAAAATTATTTATCAGTCTGAAAATCATTTATAAATGGTTATAAATGCTTACAAATCTTAATAATATTCCTAATACATTTTTTGTTTGAATCAGTCAATCAAATCTCGATAGTAAGATTCATAATAGGTCCTCGGAATTATATTTTTTTCTATCAACTCTTTTATATCCCTTTTTTTATTTTGAGCTAAAGGTATCTTACTTGTGTATGCCGGTGTCAAACCAAGAGAAAATAATAACAATTGGTTTCCTGAACGTCGTAAATTACGCACGGAAACTTCAAGGTAATTTTCATCTTCATAAGAATTCTTATAGAAAAAAGTCATTGGATGTTTATTTGGAATTACACAACATCATTACATCTACCAGGGTACAAAATGGTTTAATGGGCTACCAAAGGAACTGAAAAACGTCGGGAATTATAGAGTATTTAAAAATAAAATAGGTTTATTGAAAAAAAAAGTTAATTGTTAAGTAGAATATATCTAGAGTAAGTATTAGTTAAGTATATTATTGTTTAGATGTATAAAATTAAGAATACTGTAAATCTATCCCATACACAAGTATAACTCTTTCAATGGGATAGTAAACAATAGATTTTTAAGTGTATTTCAGTAAATTTGTAATATATATGTATTTTTGTGATATTTTTCCAATAAATAAAAAAAAAAAAAAAAAAAAAAAAGTTCTTTTTCAACACGAAGCACCTTAATATCATGCCATTTTACTTGGTTTCTATCTTGATTCACATTAAAATTACTACCCCACTGTTCTTGAAGTAGTTTAAGATCAATAAATTTATCATGGGTCATGTCATTTACTCTATAAGGTGGTCCGGTCTTTTTAGCTGTCTGAATTAAGGTGGCATATTGATGCGGGACATAGATTGGTCCAGATTTAAGGAAACGCTTCACTTGCTTTTCAATTACGCTATGTACATTATCACCCTCGTTTTGAGAGTGGCCACTAATTAAAAATTTGTGGGTTATACTTGTGATATTCAATTTCTGTGTAGCATATGCATAGGCTGTGAGAAGATACTTATTTTTTTGCTGCCCACAGCAGTTATCAGAATAAAATATGAAATCTAGTGCTTCAGGATTAGCTTGTGTAACTTTTTCTAAGTAATTCAGTATGCAACTCCCAATTTCAATCGCACCTCGTTTTCCCTCGATTTCGTTCCAGAAGTAACATTCAACGTTTTTAGCATGTTAGTCGCTCACAGTAAAGTTAAAACAATTAATTCTACTTTTGTAATAAAATACTGAAACTTGGCCCTTTGGTATCGGCATTACAGCCTGTAAGTCGTACACAGCAACAATTGTGCTATCCACCCTACTCTTGTCTTTTTCTTTCTCTCTTCTAGACAATTCTTTTTCTTTTAAGTGATTTTCGTATTGTTCAATATTTTTTTGTTTTCCTTCTTCGTCAGCATTGATAAAACTTTCACATAGATCACATTGATCTTTCTTTGGTATGTGGAATGAAATATTGAAGTCTTTATTAAAAATGCGATTAAAAGTAGATGCAGACGCAAATGGTAGGTTTTCTTTCGTACGAATTTCTTTATAGTCCCGATATAAGTCTGCTAATGACTTGTCACACTGAATATATTCTCTTGATGTCTGAGATCTAAGGTAATGAGATTCGATTCGTGGTATGATATTAATAAAAGTTTTCACACTAGAATATACTTCTGCATCCACAGTACGATGATTACCATGTTTCCCGCGCAATTCATCCTGTACAAAACCAGTCTCTGTTTTTTTTTATAGCGCTGTAGCAATTGGTCTATCATTTATGACGAGAGTATTTTTAAAAAATAATTTGCAAACTCTAACATGAGTATGGTTTACCTCGAAATAAAATGCGGTATTCAATTTGCGGAAATTTTGAGTGGATGAGTATCTGTATTTTGGTTTAATTTCTGTAGTATGTCCTATTATAAATTGTCATTGTTTGTGCAAGTCTGCCAAACCCCAGTAACTGTTGAAAATGTCTTGTCTCAAGTTCTGATCTATTTTTGTACGACAGTTTAATCGACATTTATCTCCACACGGAGGACTCATCTTCCTTGCAGAGACTAGTTTTTCACTACTCGATATGTATTGTGTTTCGAAGGGTTTTAGCAATTTTGCTTTTCCAATTAGCTAAATTTCTCACCCTCTTCGTGCCTCTTGCGATTTCCTGCACTTCCGAAGTATTTGCCTCTGTTGTTATTTGACCTGCTAATCCACTGGTAGAAGCAATGGAATTTAAATTATTTTCCACTTCATCATCTGAGCTACTTGATGAAGATCTGCTGGAAGATGAACTGGAACTACTTGTAGAAGAGCTATTTGACGAAGAACTATTTGGCTTTCTCGTGGCTGTACCCTGAAATAAACTAGGAACATTGCCCGTTGAGCCAGGAATGAAATGAGGGTCGCAGTCCGAATCATCATAATCGCTCTGATCACTGTGCTGGGGTGAAATGTAGTATTTTCCTTGGTTGGATGTAATCGTCGATTCACACATACTCACTGTATTGTTGGAGTTTAATTCTTGAAGGACAGAAAGTGAAGTCTCCGGTTGCTCTTTCGCAGCTTCGTTGTCATCGTTTTGGGGCAATTCGTTGTTCATAGTCACCGGATTCAACAAAGAAAGTGAAGGATTCAAAAGGAGCGAGGTTTCTTCAACGGGTTCGTTGTTTTCCTTGTCCTGCTGATCCATCAACATAGTTTTTCTCACCATATCTACAAGCAGCCTTCCACGCTTCATCCTAAAAATAAACAAAATCAATGTAGTTATGAAGTAAAGGAACATTATTTTATTTTTGTCATCCATCGTGCTTGATGCATTGCGCCAGTAGATCTGATTTTTAAATTATGTGGATGCCAGAGGCTCTCTCAGACGTATCAAAGCTGTGTAAAGCAGCAGGTGCCAACAAGCTCTCTGAAACCATACGCTTTAATCTCTTTTTTTCTTCTGCTAGTTTTTTCAGTCTTGCTTTTTTTCAATTTCAGGCATTTTTTGTCAACACCCGCTAAGCATCCTGTACGTCTTGGTACTCTTTGCTTTTGAAATAATTTATTATCTTCTCTGGTTTTTAGTCTTTTGAGAGCATCGGCGAATACAATATCTCATAAATTATCCAATTCAAGTGGAAATTCTCCTCACAATGTCGATGAAAATCCTGAATCTTCTTGCTTTTTTTGGCAGCTCTTTCCAGACCTAATAAAAATCCCCTGACCTCTTAACACGATTATAAACAGCTCTATTAGGTATTGTAGCCTTTTCCCAGAATGTAATGCATACGCGAATGACTAGATTTTTGCTTTCACTAACATTCAACTTAATATCGCGTATGTCGAAAGACAGAACTGCGAGAACTTGACGATTGGACGGCTATTTTGCACCTGTCATCTATTGATTTACTTCACCAACCAAGAAAATACTATTAATATTGCTTCTTCGTACCACTGACATCTTTGAAATATAAAAAAATCCGCGATAGTTACCAGAAAAACGAAGACTGAGTGACAATAACAGTGGGCACTCACCGCCTCTGGGAAGTAACTTGTATGAAGATACTTCCCAGAGGCGATCGGCACGGGTTGCACTGTTCCGAATAAGATAAAAATTGGTTTTTGAGTGTTTTAGGACCAAATGAACAAAATAAGAGCCTATGCGTTGTAAAATTAAAACTTTGAAAAATAAGGGACACCCTAATGTAGGTATATCTAATAATAAATGCAATTATTATGCCTGAGGTGATGAGATATGAACGTACCTCTTTGAACCAACGTTCCATTGAGACTGATTGATATTGAATTATATTGGTCGCATCACGATTTTCACTTTAATTTTCCAGTCTATATTTAAAGTCATTGATTCTAAGTCCATTTATATCAGGGGTAGCCAAACTTTCATCCGTCGGAAGCTACTTTTTTAATGAAATTATGCCCGAGTTCGACTTTTTTCTACGTATAGGTACCTTTATATTATTTGGTATGTTAGTTTTAAGACTCCTCGAACCTAGGTCAAGGCAAGAATTATACAAAATCATACCACTATAGAATTTTCGGCAATCGACCGGTCGATCGCGATCGACGCGTTGGCCACCTATGGCTTACATCATAGACTTACACAATACAATCACGTCAGCTACAGGGATAACACCAAAATTTAAAAAAAAATACAAAAACTAGTAAATTAATACATCAAAATGTAAAAAAATTCTATTTTAATAAATACTTCTAATATCAACACAGACACAATGCTAGTAATTTGAACCCGCATTTTGAACCTAATCCTTTGATATTCTGGATATCTGGATAGGTGAATTTTCTCTTAAGTAGCATTCACATTGCTTCACTTTGGATGATCATCCAGAGTGTCAGGGTCAAACCTGTTCATCGAAAGTGAACACGTCTGTTCACATTTGTTCATCCTATGCTTTCACTGCCATGTCTACTTTCTCACTCATGTTGTATGTAGTTTGACGTATTTTCGTATAAAAATAATCAAACAAATTCAAAAATGAAAAATAACACTAAAAATAAATTAATATAGCTCTCGACTGCATAATAATTTTGTACATGATTCTGACATTCAATACAAATTCATAGAGAATAAAACAAATAATAAGATGAAACTTGTTTATGGTCGTTTCAGTGAAAGGACCTTTCATCAAAATTATGACGAGTGGTAATCTCTTTCCTCCGTCATCGCTAGTGATCACTATTGATGAAACGCCTGTTCACATTTGTTCATCTTGGAGGATCATCCGGAGTGATCACTGAAAGTGAACGTATGTGAACGACCCTTTACATTAGGCTGTTAAGCTTTTATGTGATGTTGACTGATCATATATGGAGACTTATCTGCTTGTAGGTATATAATCTGAGAAGTGTAGATGGCAATTAATACCGCCGCGATATACCTCAATAGATACCAATTATTGATTTTGAATGATGGAAGATTTATAAACTCCCTTCCCTAAAAAATCCATCCAAGCCACTGGCTGTCAAGCAAGGCGTAAATTCGTTGTGCTGAACCACTTGGTCGCGGGTCATGGAAAACTTAAGGGGAAATTGTTTGAACTTGGTTTGACCAATGACCCGTGGTGTCCGTGTGGCGGGGGTGCTCAGAGCGCAGAGCACATTTTATGGAAGTGTGATTTTCTTAATGATGCGAGTGATGATATGACTACAGGCCTGACTGGTGACACTCCTCGTGCTGTGTGGTGTGAGGAGTTGGTCGTGAATCGTGAATGCTAGAAACGTTGAATATTTTTGAGTGTTTGTGGACGTGTGGAAATCCAGATGGGAGCTTCTCAGACGCCAGGGTAACCCTCCTGTCGACAGATTTGCTCTTCTACACGACTTGGTCCTTGGTAGTGGCACTTCCGGGCGACTGTGCTGAGCTTTCTATTTTCTTTTCTGTTTTGTGTCTGTCTTTTCTCCACACTGGAGGTGAATTTTTATTCCTTGCTGCTCTTGGCGAGTATATAACGTGTGCACTTGCTTGTTGAGTTGAAATAAGTTTATTTTGTAGCCATATGTAGGCACACATAAATTTTGTAATACCTAGTTTTAAGTCCTTAGTACGTATTCGTACGTAACTGTAAGATAGACTTAAGAAAATTTATTTATATTTCTGGGCATAAGATTCTAAAACTATGTATTAGGTATGTCATGTAAATATATGTGTCACTCTCGGTTTGAGATTTTTCCACCAAGGGAACATTTCAATTCTCGAGCGGCTTTTTGCAGAGAGAATCCGATAACCTCAAGCCCACTTTTTGATGGAAAAAAAGCTTTTGCTCTAGATTGACTAGATGACATTAGAACTAATGTTCTTGAAACATCCAGGGGTAAGTGGTGGGAACTCCTCCCTTGATGTAATGTATATATAATGCAGCTAGTTGATGTAATGTATATATAATGTAGCGATCGTGCATAATATTATTATGGAAATGGAAAAGCACGGTTTACGAATAGTGTAAACGCTGTCGTGCGCGACAGGCACGACAGCGTTTACAATACTTCGCAATACTCTATATTTGACAGCCAGTCGCGTAATGGGAATAACATTATAGCCTTTTGTTTAGGTACTTTTTTCTATGATCTGTCATTGTATTTCAATATCGTTTCTATTGCGGTTCTGTCGTTGTTAAAAGCTTACGATAAGGGCTGCCTGGTAAGTAAACGTAAAGTATTGTGTTTTACTATCTATTTAAGTAAATATAACATTTGAATCACAATGTGTTTCATTTGCTGACTCGTAACTTATTACATTAATGTTCTCTCTAAAATAAATTTAAAGAGATTCGTCTTGCACGGTAGCGTAGGAATGTAAAGGCTTTCCTAGAGTATGTTGTGTTATAAAACTCATAAATCAATATTTCATTATTGTGGTTCGTCATGTCAAGGAAATAATAATGTATGATTATTACTATTTTTATTCGACGTGTAATCATTACCAAATTATATCACTTGTAGTTTTTTGATAGCATAATATAAATATTTGACATGTCAAACATCAACATTGTTTATCTGTCAAGGAACTGTTCAGCCCTCCTGTATATTTCAATATATTTATCAGTTGACGTCATGTCCTGGTATATCTGGCACTATACATTTAATAAATATAAATTGTAGGTATGTCTTTTGGTACAATATGGATTCATTTTCAGTTTAAAAGTGCATTTTTTTAAAAATTCTTTGCTTCGAGATTCTGGAAGATATTAATTATTCATTTATATAGATTTATTTATATTTGTTATGAGTACCTACTAATTATTTAGGTAAATAACTAACTATAAAGTAGATTTATTTTAATGTTGTAGTATAAACTTTTATTGTAACAAATGTTCACACATATTTTCAGCACATAATGAGTTCTGATGCGAAACTTAAAGTAGCAAGTAAAGTAAGTTTACCTAATGCACCACCAACTTACTCATTACTGTTGTAAACATTTTTTTTAATTCTTATTTCAATGTTGTTTTATTATGTTTGGGCTTATTTTTCCACCCAATAAATTATACTTTTGCATATTTTTTGGTTTGCCACCCATCCTAAATGTATTATATTTTTGGCATGCCGAAGACATCTTGTATGTTTATTACATGCGGCTTGTCTGCTAGCTACCCCACCTGTAAGATATGCTGTGATGAAATAGTATTAGTTATAATTATACTTATATATGTTAATTGTGTAATGTTTATTTTGATTGAGAATGGTTAACATATATTATTTACTTCACATTTATTAGTTTCTTCAGTCTGATTATGTTTGTCCTCAAAATGATGTTCTAGTAAATCATCTGCTTTTCTTATCCCTGTGCATATTGTGGCGTATTTCCTCTCCTGCCTCGACTAGCTCACTGCATGTATCTTCAGAGGTCGTGGATTAGTTGATTAGGGCACAAGGCTGATGAATACACAGGATGTTCAGATACAAACGTTTTCCTTTTATTGGATCTTTGTTGCATTACATTGTGGACGGGGTAGCCTCCATCGACGGCCGTCCATACTATCAAACCATCCGATCTTTCGTCACGGGTGCCAGGCGCTCACGATCCCCTTCTGTAAGGTTCCCCAGATACAGATGTCGATACGGATAAGCAGGCGACTCGTCCAGCTCAATTTGCGACCCGGGAACCAGAACCGCCTCACGATATCTGCGGTTACATACGAGTGTCCGGGTCCCACAATTTATATAATTTTCACTGCCTTTATTTACACGTAATTATCTCCATCCTCTTTGAGGTTATTCCCGATCAGATGTTCTAATTACAAGACATTGGTTCACTTATATTTGGTCGCCACGAGGTGACACCAAAGAAAATTTACTAACTGAAGACGTATGTCTTCCAACTGTCCCGGAGTCCTCTTAAAAAGTGAACTCTTCACATGTTTTCTGCCGGTCAGTATTTTATTTCTCCGACTTTGTAACAATAACGCGTTTGACTTCTGACAACTCATTGCGGTGTTGCCATAAGGCGAAATGTGGCTGATAAGAAAAATTAAACCACCAATAATAATATCATGCTACAATATACATATAAAGAGATCTGAGCCCGTAGACAATTTGTACTTAGCGATCGTCTACTGGCGAACTTTTCGACAATCTACCTACACGTACCGTATAATTATGCGTTATTGTTGCAGTTATTGACGAAAATTCGTTTGTAGGCGATCGCCAAGTACAAATTGTCTACGGGCTCAGGTCATCCGTAAATAAATTAATATTGGACAACATTAAAGTGTCGTTTACATACCAAAGCACCTCAATTCTAGGACATTAAATCCACAAATAAATGTGGTGAACATTGAATATTGAAGGCTTCAAGTTTTATTGAGCAGAACATATCCAGACAATTATATCTCCACTGCTTGCTTTATGTAAATATTTTTATCGTCCCTTTGTATTATTTTATAGCCCGTAAAATAGTAATTGCTGCATGTATATGAAATTGTATTCTGTATATTTAAGATTTTTTCAAGATTGATATTGCATAGTTGATATTGTCGGATTTTTAATTCTTTATAAGTATAAATATTGTGTGGCATTCTACCACCTGTAAGTAAACATATCATACAAAAATTTTATGTAATGCGGAAGTCATTGTGAAAAAGTTTATTAAGATAATTAGACCCAAAATATAGATAAGAAAATTCATTCAATCTTTGTTAATTGTGAAAAAGTTTAGTAAGATAATTAGACCCAAAATATAGATATGAAAATTCATTCAATCTTTGTTAATTGTGAAAAAGTTTAGTAAGATAATTAGACCCAAAATATAGATAAGAAAATGCATTCAATCTTTGTTAATTGACAACTGAGTAGATTAGCTAATTAGTTATTATTTGTATTGCAATAAATCTTCTATTTGGTTAATTTGTCTGACCTACTAAAATTTTCCATTGCTTTACATACATAGTGTTTACCTAAAATAAAATAAAATTATGAAACACACATTTACATATTGTTGTTTGTGTATTCATATTTCTGTTGGTTGATGAAAAACTACACCAAGTCAAAAAATAAAATATTTTCATTATAGCCATTCAAAGTTTTTAGAATATAATTACATATAGTTCTTGCATGTTTGCTTACATCAAATTAATGCCAAAGATGGATTATTTCTAAACCTTAAATGAAACTCTTTAACACTTGTTAGAGGGAGGGTGTTACTTCAGAGAATTGGAGGAAGGCAATCATCTGTTCTTTATACAAGGGGAAAGGCTCTAGATTTGAATGCAAGAGTTATCGGGTTATTAGCTTTCTGAGTTTAATAGGGAAACTGTATGGTAGAATTATGATTTGAGAGAATGTGAAAGACAGCTCTTGAATGGGCAAGGAGCTCTTGAATGGCAGAGGGTACGCCGATCAGATATTTTTCTTACAAATGTTTGTAGAGAAGTTTTTGGGTAAACACCAAAAGCTTTTCTGCGTGTTCATAGACTTGGAGAAAGCATATGATCATGTCGACTGGGAAAGATTGTGATATGTGCTGTCAAAGTATGGGTAAGGAACCAGTTGATCTGCCTAATCTGTTCACTCTTTGTGGGGAGCTCCGCTTGTGTGAGAGTAAATAATACTACCTCGCTAAGGCAGTGGAGCTTGTGATGTCTCTGAGACTGTTCAACTTATTCTTCAACTATTGTATGGGACCTGTGAAAGAGATGATCATTGGTGTTGATTTAAATGGAGCTTGGGTGAATTCATTGATGTATGCTGATGTTTTGGTGTTGATTGCTGAGAGTGAAAGTGATTTACAAGATATTGTTTCGATTTGTATGATAGTTGTAGTTCGATTGGTTTAGAAATGAATTTTGAAAAAATAAAATGTTAGTGTTTGAAAGAGAGAATGAAAGAATGAATTGTAAAATTAACATTGGTGATGAATCTTTTAAGCAAGTAAGTGAGTATATATATTTGGGAAATTTGTCTGTGAGCTATGGAAGATACCATGGGGACACCAAAATAAGAAAGGTGGGCGGTGCTAGAGTGAATGATGCACTTTGACTCAATGTCAGCAGTGGCGATGTGTCGAACATGGCAAAAATGCTGATGAACAATACCATTCTGGTACTGACACGTATGCAAGCGAAATTTAGACGTGGTTGAAGAAGGACAGAATTAGAATAAATGCTTTGAAGATGTGATCACTGAGAATAATGTTCGGAAAAACTTTGCGTGATAGAGTGAGCAATGAGGATATTAGGAGAATGAGTGAATACAAGAGGAGTGATGTGGATACAATGTGTGTAAATAATCGGCTTGTGTATATGAGAAATTTTATGAATGTGGAGAAAGCGAAAGAAGTGTGTAGGATAGAGCTATTTGACGTTCCGTCCTCTTTGCCTACCCAACTTGGGATCCAGCATGACAATATATTATAGTATAGCAGTAATAAGAGATACAGCATATGTTAATTTGGCCAAAAATCAACATCATGCAGTTCCCATCCAACTAACAGATTATGTTATCATTCCACAACACCAGTATTAGACTCACATGTTATATCATTCACACCTCACCTCTTCGTGTGAACACCCGTTTCTAATGTACACATACTTGTATAAACCTAGAAATCATTCAGTGTTATAAAATAATTTTTATAATTTGATATGGGACACGATGTGGTAATTATGACATTATTTTATGTTTGTTTATTATAGTTTATCACATTATGTCACATAAAATGTATACTTATGATTATTTTCGTTGATATTCAATATGTTATATTATTTGCGATAATTCTATACTTGTATGATTTATTTAAATACTTTTTTGTTGAATGTTTGTAATAATTTTGTTAAAAATCTGTCTTTTACCTTTTCAGAGTTTGTTATTATATGATTGTGCTATTTTTCCTATAATTCTTGTATTAAGTTAAATTTGTGTCTTCAAGATACAAAATACACTCTGGATTTTTTTTTTTCGAGTAATAGATTAATAACTATTTGGAATATTTTTAATTAGGAGTATCCAATGCACACGCCCATAATTAAAAATGTTATTTATGTTTCAAATAGTTATTCATTCATTACTTAAAAACAACACTTTGGTCCAGAGCGGGTTTTGCATCTTGCGACTGGTGTATTCTATATTATTTTTGAAAAAATATATATCAAAATAGGTACTATTGTTCTCTAAATCAAATTCAAATATATAGGTGTGTATTTGGATTGATTTAGAACAAAAAAAGGTTGATTTAAAATATTACTTCTTGTCATATTTTACTACAATTTCAACAAGAAAATATATTGCAGTATTGTTCTTGTTATCTTATAAACCAGACATAAAAGCAATAATGTATCGGTATCATATAGCTTTACATGACTTCTTAGTAGCATATGTAGTGGCAAACTGTTAAAAGCAATAATGTATCGGTATCATATAGCTTTACATGACTTCTTAGTAGCATGTGTAGTGGCAAACTGTTAAATATTTTAATAAGAGATAATTTGTTAACTATTAATAATACTTTAATCTTCTTGAATAAAACATAACTGTAAATATTTGAAGTATATACATGACTTTACAAAATGCTTGAATATAATTTGTAATATCTGTCCAATTGTCTGATAAAGAGTTAGTTATTAATTTATTATTTTAAATAGCGCAAAATTGGAACTGCTGTACACTATGGAATAAAGTAAATTCATATTTTATTGTGCATTAGGAGGTTACAGAGGAATTTAAAGTAAATTGAGATTGAAAATAAACCCACCATGCATATTGTTTTATAGTAGTACTGATATGTAGGTTTTTATTTGTTTTTTAACATGATGAAACTGAATTGGAAATAAACCCAAATACACCCTAAATACCCTCATAGTAAATAATTTACAATTTACCATGATGATATCACAATATTCATAAATTATAATTTCAGAGCAAAATGAAGGAAGAGAGGCAACCTCTTCTAATAGGACAGGCAGATCCGGAGGCTCCAGATGTTGTTCCTTTTGATGGAGTTGTTACAGCAGAATCCACAGTGGAGGATAAGAAAAATATTGGAATGTCAGATTCATGCTCATTTCAGAGTACTAATAAAAATAACTATAATCCTTTATTGGATAGAAATCTAGAGCATCCAACATCAAATTTAGATACTCTAATTCATCTTCTCAAAGGAAATATTGGAACTGGTATACTGGCTATGCCCGATGCTTTCAAAAATGCTGGATTAGTTGTGGGTGAGTGTGGCATAAAATCTGTGACACAAGAAAGTTTTTAAAGTAATTTTGTATACTAAATAAATGTCCCTTCAACTTCTTTAAAGAAAATTAAGACTGTGTAAAAATATATATGTAAATTTAAAATCCTGATTTGTGTAGTAAAATTGTGTTATATGATATTTATTATCTCTAATAAGTACATACTGTGAAACACGACCATTTGACATAATCAGCTGTTAGTGTGATACTGTGCCCTAAACTGTCATTATCTGGTTTTTGTTTACATGTGCACTTTATAGTTCACAATGTCATTATTAATTATTTGTTAATAATAATCGTGATCACATGTTCGTCACTGACATCATGTTCTATATTGCTAAGGCCCTCCCAAAGCATAGCACAATATTATTCTTCTTGATTTTGCCTTGGCCTAGTGAACTGTTGATCTATTTAGATTTACACAGTTATAATAAGTGTAAAGTGATCTATTTAGATTCATACAGTTATAATAAGTGTAAAGTTAACATTAATTGCAGGGAAGAGGTTTAATATTATGTCTTAAATTTGTGTATAAGTTTAATTTTAGATAGGTAGATGATAAATTTTTATAATAATTTTTTCATCTTAGTCGTTTTATATCTTATAATTTGTGAATAGCCCGCTAATTAAGTATATACTATTTTAGTTATGACCGGTGTATAGTAAAACAATGATTTTGAAAATAAAAATGTACAACATTTACAAGTACCAAAGATGTGAGTTTTAAATTGATTGTGTTGTATTGCAGGTTTCATTGGTACGATGTTCATGGGTGTAATTTGCACTCACTGTATGCACATGCTTGTTGCTTGTGCACATGAGCTGTGCTTCCGCTGTCAGGTGCCTTCACTAGATTTCTCAGACGTGGTAGCTGCTGCCTTTGAAACGGGACCAGAGCCATTAAGAAAGTATTCTCGACTTATCAAGTAAGTTGTAATATGTTATCTAACTTAGTTATGTAGAACAACTATTAAGAAAAGGAATTTTTATTACCAATCAATTCAATTTTTTTTTTCAAATTTCTTTATTCACAAAATATTTACAACACATTTATATCTATAATAACACATTATTTATGCAACAATTAACAATGCGTTGGTGTTGCTGCCCCACTAGGTACAATGCACCTGTATTGGGAATGAAAACTTTGAATTCCTACTAATGTGCAATTTAATTTTTTTTATCATTTTATTAATCAAAAAGATATAAATATAAATAAATATATTGATTTGTTTTCAAACCAAGTTTTATCGAAATGTTATATTATTTATTGTTAGGTATTTATTTTATATTTTGGCCCATGGTGTCCTCGGCAAAAGAATAGGTCTTTCGCACTTTTCTGTAAGTTTTAGAATGTCCTGTAAAAGACAGGTATTCGTAAAACATCCAGTGCAAACATTTAACATCTTCAATTCAGGAATGAGGTGTGCCACCCACCTTGAGTGTCTAAACTTTTATTGGCATGGAGAGATTACTTGCATGTTTATTACTTGCAATACATTCCCTGGCTGTCCCACATGTGGGAGGTACCGTGACGGTATGAATAAATGTGTGAAGTTGAGTTATATTATTAGCATTTGTCTTGTAAATTTGTTGTTTTCAAATTTCATAATAAGAAGAAAATATACATATTTTTGTTTTTCAGAAACATCATAAACATATTTCTCTGTGTAACACAACTTGGGTTTTGCTGTGTCTACTTTCTGTTTGTAGCGGCAAATATACAAGATGTAGCATCACATTATTTGTCCTATGATCTGGGCGTCCATTGGTATCTCGTCATACTATTGATCCCCATGATAATATTAAATCTTGTGAAGAACCTGAAGTATTTGACTCCTGTGTCACTGATTGCTGCTATTTTGACAGTCGGAGGTCTTGCCATTACATTCTACTATATGTTGCAAGGACTTCCACACGTCAGTTCAGTAAAGTCGTTTTCATCTTGGAGTCAGTTACCTCTTTATTTCGGCACAGCGATGTATGCATTTGAAGGAATTGGTGTGGTAGGTTGAATTTACTCATAATATTTACTTTCATAAAAAAGTTGCCCTCTCCTGATCATCTATTAATTTCTAAATTGTTTTGTAGATTTTGCCTTTGGAAAATAATATGAAAACTCCGCAAGATTTTGGTGGTTGGAATGGTGTTTTGAATACAGGAATGGTCATTGTTGCTTGTCTTTATACTGCAGTTGGATTCTTCGGTTATCTAAAGTATGGAGAAGCTGTCAAAGGAAGTATTACGTTGAACTTGCCTGCAGGTGAATTGTAAGTATATTATCATCTGTTGCAGACCCACACTTCGCATGTTTTTAGAGAAATGACAGAACAGTTCAAATGATTTGTATTTTATTTCTAGCATGGCTCAAAGTGTTCGCGCCATAATGGCAGTAGCTATCTTTATGTCTTACTGCTTACAATTTTACGTTCCAATGAGTATACTGTGGCCATTACTCAAGCCAAGTCTTAAAACTGAAAAAGCACAAAAAATTGGAGAAAATGCTCTCAGGATTATCCTTGTCTTATTCACATGTAAGTATGCATAGAGTAGAAATATATTCAAGTACTTGTGGAGAATACTATTGTTTTGAATTTATTTATTTATTCATTCTTTATTGATTACAAACAATTACATAAAAGGTATATAGGTATATATACATTCAAATTAAATACAATCATCATTGCATTTTTCTAGTAGGTCATTTTAGTTGTCACGCTATCTTATTGTTGGCAATACTTTGTATTCCAGTTGCATTGGCAGCAATGATTCCCAATCTTGGAGCTGTAATATCCTTAGTGGGAGCATTCAGCAGTTCAGCTCTGGCTCTGATATTTCCACCTATCATTGAGATTGTGACCTTCTGGCCGGACAAACTCGGTAAACATGGATGGATATTATGGAAAGATGTTGCTATAATTATCTTTGGCTTTGCTGGTTTTGTATTTGGAACATATGCTAGTCTCGCAAATATTTTTACATAAATTTATGTTCATTACCATAATATATGTACAAATATTAATGCATTTTAATTCTGTACCTGAGAGCCATAAGGACTTACGTGCATTTTTGACAAAAATGCCAAAGGTACGAAAAAACCGAAAATAGCACATTAGTCGTGAGTCTTAAGTACAGAAATGCTTAGGGTCTATACTATAGGGTCTATGTAATAAGCTGTGTATACTATGTACAGCTTATTACTAGTAAAATGTTGAGATTTTTTCAATTAAAAAATTAAATTTGAAAATGGCATTTTAGTACTTAAGACTGAATGGCTCTCAGGTACAGAATTAATTACTTTAGGGCAATGTTACATGTGTAAATATATGTTGTTATCCAAAAAATGTGGTAAATTTTATATTTCAATATATATCTTTTCAAAAAAAATTAAGAGTGTCTATTTTACTATGAGTCTTGTACTACATGTATCAAAGAATTTATCTTTAACTGTCTATTCCATGCTTTAAAATAATTTGTTGTATATAAATATTAGGTACTTTATTACTTTGTGTTGTTATGTTGAACAAAATGTAAATCTATTTGTCTGTGTTATTTTTTGTATCTCATATACATAATATGCATGTTTTAATATATCTCTCTAATAAAGTGTTATCAATTTGTGATATATAATTTTAGTTATTGTTTTGACCAATTTTATTTACAATAGGTTTTATGTTATCTTTATTTAATATGTTTTTATCATGTGACAACATTGAATTTGTTATTATAATATGATATAACTTTGGAGGTGTAATTTTTTTTTTATAATTTTAGCTTTTGTTCATCTAAATATTCTGTGGGGGTTACTTTTGACACATTGTTAGCCTGACACAATCTTATCAAGTATCGTAGAAATACCAGATTGACTCTCTTGCATCCAGCCTGTTGTTGGCTTCAAGAATACAAAATATTGTACAAAATTGGATAGTTTAACGGCTTTGAAAACCTTATCTATGTTGTCAACTATGTGAAGACCACAGTTCATTTTCAATAGGTATTAATCTGACATTGATAGGCACACAATATAGCGCCTTGAGGTTATGTTACGATTAAATGGCGGTATCCAAATTATCCGCTTACATAAATATACTTTTAAAATACTCTATTAAATCCCCATACAGAGTATTTCACTCACCTGATTCATATTATTGTAACCAATCTGTTGTATTATGTGCAAGTTCCTAATTATAAAAGATTTTAGTTTGTTTCAATTGTATATTTTTTTACATATTATTGTTTTTATAATTCTGTAATGAAGATCTCTAAAACAATGACTGTGACAATAAATAATTTCATAATAAAGAAATAAGTTTATATTTTAATGTATGTACATATCTTTGCAAAATAAAATAAAATGTGAAGATTGTATATTTTAGTGAATTGAGTGATAGGTACGTAGACAGTATACCTACTTGCAAAATGATTTTATACTATTAGAATGTTGGTACTAATTTCTACCTAACCCACACAAAAAAAAATATTTGCTTAGCATTTTTTGATGTGAATATTATTGCACAATTTTATAAGTGTTTTACTCAGCTCTTTGTCAATACAAGTGTAAGAAAATTATCATAAATCTATTTTTTTTTATATATTTTTAATATGTGTGCATTGAAAACTTAATGCTGAATAAAAATTTGAGGATTTATATTATCAGATTTGATTTTTTTCAAGTTTGTGGATTTTAAAAAATCCTATATTGTTTTATTCAATACATTCATTCTCCTACACAAATATTTTGTACAAATATAATATTAATTTAGTTTTAATATTGCACATATATCTTGTGAGCGAAAGAAAATCTTTTTAGTTAATGTTTCACATATTGTGTTTTGCAAATGATGCCAAAGGTTTGACAGTGTGTGTTGTATTTATTAAGTTTGTTTGGTTTTATTTATTGTAGCATCAAATGCTTTTTTAAAAACTTTACAATATTATTGTGAATAATTAGATATAGGTATTCTTATTTATTATTGATTTAAGTATTAATTATGTACTTCTCCGTTACAGAGATGTAGCATTATTCCATGATGGTGAAATAAAGATAGATTTTTGTATAATGATTGATATCTTAAAAGAAATTTTATTCATTGGCGATATCTTATTCTAACGATAAAAGTTAGTTTGCAGATATTGAATTGTTGTAAACAAATCATATTACGCCAATTATGATAAACATCCACAGTTATATATTTCTTGAGATATTGCATCTTTATTATTTTGATTTAACTATTGTATATACTTTATAATATATTTATCGATCAAAATATTTTGCTCTCTGCTTATCTATATAATAAATATGTAAAATATGTTCTTTTTAATATTTGCAGTATACTAGAGATAATTATATAATCGATAAAAATACAATTTTCTCAAATATTTATTAGTTTATATTGCCCTAGAAAAGATAGAATCAAATGTAGACATTTTAGTTGCTTAATTGTTTACCTTAGTTGTTTACCTTAATATGTAACACAGTCTATACTACATATACATAAAATAATCCCTTGGTAATTATCCCTATCAACCATATATAATTTGAATGTATGTATGTACTTATGGTTGATTATATTCATGCAATGGTAATTCTTTAAAAGTATTTGAATAATTTAATCTGCACTACCAGCAACTGTCAATTATTATTTCTGCACAACTTTAGAGTGTCAAATTACCCCAAGGACACTCTGCAATTTACCAATTTTAAGACATTACATCCTCGTCATATTATAAAATAAATACAGCAAATGAGAAACTCCGATGCAAGGTATCTACATTTGAAGTTATATATATTGAATTACATTAAAAATTATGTGTCCATGTCGAAAATTTAAAAACAAACCATAATCGTCAATAATACATAGAAAAATAAAGTTATTTAGGCACAGTCTAAATGTGTTAAGATCTGCAACATACCTAAGCCTGTCAATGTTGTCAATTTCACGCTAATAACTGTAACTTACAACCATACCTGCCTATAGAGATTCAAAATTCAGTATTGCTCAATGTTGCTTAAAAACGATTGTCAAACTTCAGTTGATCTTTTTTCTTCTTGGAATTTTTGAAGATAGTTTTCTGTCTCTAGAAAATAATATCTTGGACACTGTAAGAAGAATTTTTGATTGTAATTAGGCAGCTTCTGTTATCTTTGCATAATTATGTTATGCATTATGTTGTCAAATTATCTGTACATAAAATATGTTTTATTATAATGTGAAAATTTACTCTACTATAGTATTCATGACAATATCTTACTGACAATAATATAATTTGATTATGGAACTACATATTTTTTTTTGTAATAATAAATAATACTACTACTATACTACTACTATACCATCACGGCATATCCCACAAGTGGGGTAGCCAGCAGATCAGCTGCATTTAAGAAACATGCAAACTGTCCTCTTCGTGCCAATATAAAATTATTTACATGTATTAAGTATTGTTAAAACCTAAAGCAAATAAAAAAAATATAAGCAATCCAATCATGTGTTTTTTTTTCTTTTATTACTTAATAGTTCTCATACTTAATGTTGTGTTATTCAACATGTTATCGCAATAAACGTTATTTGAATGCATTAGTAAAACTGAGAAATCACACTTATGCATGGGGCTTGTCTGCTGGCTATCTCACTTGTGGAATATGCAGTGATAAGACAGCAGCAAATCAAACACATACACAAATATTACTCCTATATCTCTAAAAGAATACAAACCTTACATTCATGGTTATCATCTACAATGAACTTACATTTATTTACGTGGAAGATGAATAGTTTGTCAGTGGACATGCTGTAATTTAGGAATTCAAATATTTTATATGTAATAAAAATATATCGTTTTCTACTAACCAGCAAAAAATGCTATACATATGGTTATTTATTGGGCTAAGTTATGCACTATATTAATTTATTTATTCTTTCTTTGCTGTACGTTGATTATAATACATACAATTTCATAGAAAAATGCATAAAAACAAGATATTATCAGTATACAGGGGACAAGTTTATCGCAGAGACGCAATCTCTTCCAACTAATCCAAATAGGTATCCATGTTTTAAAATCTTTGGATTAAAATCAAGAAGACATTTCCTCATAAACCAAATTGTGGATAAGTGCAATAGGTTGCCTGCTGCATTGGTCGTTGCAAGGAATACTAATTTGTTCAAGGCTTAACAGTATAGAGTGACATCAATAGTGTGGATATCAACTACATCAGCTCTAGCTGCCTGCTTGATAGCTTAATAATAATAATAGATGACAGGCTCAAATACAGCATGCAGAAGGCCGTACTTCTATCGTCCACCAGGATAGTAAGAAGGTTTTTGTCCCTGTAGCTCTGTAAGTGATCTCCCATGATTGTACTATTTCATAGAACATCATGGAAGAATCAACTCGAATAATGTTGGGGTTCTACATTTTGAATATACATAAATTTATTTTAATATTTTATGGTTTTTGTTATTTAATGTTATTTTTAAATTTTATTGTTAATCTTATATTGTGTTCAAAATGAAGAATCAAATATTGTTTTGTTTAATAAATGAGATATGAGATAATAATAAAACTTTTATCTGAGTTCAAAATAATATATGTTCAAAATATCCTTTGGACAAGCAATGAGCTTGTGTCATTAAAAATATTTAGTTTTTCGAAATCTTATGTTATCAATACACTACAATAGTAAAATCATATTTTCTTTCTCAAATGTGAATGTTTTATAATATTTAAAAAAAAATTCCCGCCAAACCAAATTTTCCCCTCTGCACCATGGATGTATTTAGGATGTATGTAGGTACTGCACAACCAAATTTCTGTTTTCTATGGTTTATTCAATATTACCGTAATAATAAATTTTGGATCATTGACACATCATATTCTTTTTTTACAAATAAGAGAAATTGTGGTGTCCATTAATAAATTAATATATTTTTTAATATTTTATTTTATTTAATGAAAATGGTTATAAAATATCCAATTTCAAACAATTTAATACTGATTGAAAAATCTACTCTATGGTTACTCCTTATTCACTAGCGTCTAAAGGTAGAAGAAGAGGGATGAAAGTACGCATGCGCAAAAATACTGAGTTTTGATTGGCTGCTGTTATATTATGTGTATATACAAATTTGGAACCGCCAAACAAAAAAATCAAAAACCAGAGAAGATTGTTTTCTAATGAACAAAAAAATTATGAAAAAACACCAGTTCAATTAGTATGTGTATTATTATATGTTCAATACCTTCCATTAAAGAAACAGAACAAATAGCAGTTAGTACTTTAGTGTATTTATTATTCTATGGCAGTTAGCATGATATTAAATCACAAAAAGGATCATGTTGATGCCTGTTACAATGCACTTGTTTTCTCTTCAATTTATTTGTTGTTTTTAATTTTCTACTTATATTTGTAGGTGTGTTGATGCTCCTGTTTGATCTTTTGAAACTGTTGTGTTGTTTGTGGCCTAATCTGAGTGTATGTGTGAAAATAATTATTGCTACCTAGGATATCACTACACAAGATATACTTTCAGTATAATAATGTTTTATCTTACAATTTATTATCCTAAATGTATATGGTGTGTGCCTATTGATTTTTATTATTTTATTTCATTGACTATTGAAAGTTTTTTATAATTTTAAGCGGAATGTTACAATGTTGATAATTGCAGAGGGATTTTGATTTTCTAATAATTTATTTACCTCATTAACACCCAACTATCAAGTTTAGATGTACATAAAGTTGGTCAGTTTTTTGGAATGCTTATTGCAAGGAATTAATGTGATTTTGTATTATTTAGTTTTAAATGTATGATTTTATTGAATATTTTTGTACAGTTTTGCAGATTTTCTGTCAACTTTATTGTTAGGCAATAGGCTCTCATGCCGTAAAATGTATTGAGTTTACAAGCTTACGGGTGAACGACTATAAACTGTTTTCAAAATTGCGAAAAGAATGTAAAAAATTAGCTAATGTATTTTATACAAGATATATGAATAATATTGAGGATTCAATTAGTAGAAATACAAAAAACTTATTCAAATACTCCTATTCTTTGCGATCGGCATATTCCGGGGACTGTGCAATTTGCTGGAAGAACTGAAGACGCCCCCGATGAAGTGGTGATACAATAATAGACTAAGATTAAATACAAAGAATTACCTAGTTATGCGTTTCTGCAGAAGTAAACGTCCTTTTTTTATAAATATAAAATAAAAGATTCTCCGCTAGCATCAGTGAATGAAATAAATGATTTTGTATAATTTTTACCAGTGACTTACGTTTTGTTAATCATGTGGACAGTATTTGTAAAAGGTCATTAAGAATGTTGGGTTTTGTGCTGAGAATCAGTATGCCTTTTTCAAGTCTGTAAACATTGTAAATTATAAATACTTTTTTGATTTGTAAAATAATCTTTACAAGATAGAGAGTAGGTTTTTGCAGTACATTAACTGCAGAATTGGTTTGCCTAGGGGGAACATTGATTATGATTATTTGTTGATGTCTCTAAATCTCACAGCGATAACGTAAGTTACTTATTCTCCATTACTCTCACCTAATATATACAACTAGTAGGGTTATTATTATAATTATGCTTACAGATATTAGTTTTGCTTTTTTAAATTTAACTACAGTTGCTAAAATCTAAATATCTCTTTTAATCATCACCCCTGCTAACAGATAGACTATTGGAACAAAAGAATTAATATTTCTTTGTTGACCCTCCTTCTCTCACCCTGAGATTGAGCTAGCTGGCTGAAGGTTCTCGTCTGGGAGGAGGACCTGGTTTAAGGAAGAGGAGGGGTGTAACACAGAGGCAAAATTGACGATGCCCGGCTTGACTGGAAAGGAGGTGAAGAGAGAGCAGCAACAGTATAAAAACTTAACATATTATGCTTATGGTGTTCTTTAGGAACACATTGAAATAAATAATATTAAAATTATAAAAGTTAGAGAGCTATAGCATATTACTATTATGTGAGGCAGGTGATGTAAAACACAGTAATTAATTAAACATACTATTTATTTATAAAAAAAAAAAACATTTAAAAATACCATATTAGAATAAAAATATAGGAGTCTAAGAAAATAATTAATTAAAAACCAATCTTAAGTAGCATTCACATTGCTTCACTTTGGATGATCATCCAGAGTGTCAGGGTCAAACCTGTTCATCGAAAGTGAACACGTCTGTTCACATTTGTTCATCCTATGCTTTCACTGCCAAGTCTACTTTCTCACTCATATTGTATGTAGTTTGACGTATTTTCGTATAAAAATAATTAAACAAATTCAAAAATGAAAAATAACACTTAAAATAAATTAATATAGCTCTCGACTACATAATAATTTTGTACATGATTCTGACATTCAATACAAATTCATAGAGAATAAAACAAATAATAAGATGAAACTTGTTTATGGTCGTTTCAGTGAAAAGACCTTTCATCAAAATCATGACGAGTGGTAATCTCTTTCCTCCGTTCATCGCTAGTGATCACTAGCGATGAAACGTCCGTTCACACTTGTTCATCTTGGAGGATCATCCGGAGTGATCACTGAAAGTGAACGTATGTGAACGACCCTTTAGTCTAAAAACATCTTATCCTTGGCGCATCTTCTATCCCTCACAAAATTCCTAAATATACATACTCGTCCACTTGCTCCAAACATTCATTTTCAACCTTTATTTCACATATTGTTCTAATGTTCGTGCAGAATACTTTTTAATTAGGTATTCTTTATCATCAAATAACACTATCAACTTACTCCTTCCCCACCGAGACGAATATTAGATTTGTGTAATTTCATCAATTTACATCAAGTTTTGAGATTGATCATAAAGTTTTTTCTTGAATATAAATCATTAATCGTATGCACTTAGTTTTTTTCTCCTTTACTTCAATGTTATGTACTATCAATCTAGTATACCTACCCTTGACTATCAATGTATTTTAAAAAAGATAAAATCTTTACACATCCAAAATAACAAAATTATTACTTCGACAATGAGTCTGATGGTAGTCTCAGACTTCCAGGAGGGATGCTCATGGTTTGAATCCTGGAACTGATTCACCCCGTCAACACTGTAGTGTACCCCATCTACACAGCTCTTTGAAAAGTTACTTGTCACTTAAAATCAGTAAAAATCTCAATTAGTTTTAGGCTTTTCGCACTCTGACATTTTACTTCAAACAGATTTGTCCACTTTCATTAGAAAGCCACTCAGATAACTTACTACTTAATCATTTTAAAAAAAAGATCTGGGTTTTGTTTGTTATAAACCCAAATACAACCTTATACACCTTTCACAGTAAGCTCTTAAAAGCTTGTGTCGTGAAAGGGGAGTTTGCCGGTATCTGGTAACGAACCACGGTCCCCTTGTTCACGAGGCCGAGACTCTACCTCCAGGCTACCGACGAAGTCGTGATATCATTGATTTCTTATGAAATCATGTTTTATAAAATACTATTATTATGTATGTTGGTATGTATTGAAGTTACTTGCTGAAGTAATTAGATAAACTATTATACATGTCGTCCTTTCCATGCCATAAAAATTACATTATGGATACCATGCCTCATAGCCGAATTGGTAATACAAAAAATTATAAATATGTAGATAATTCACACTAAATAAATAATTGTAACTTAGCCTCACCAAACATCACACAAAACGAAAACAGCCTATGTGACAGCCTGACAGCTGTCAACTTAATCATAGAGTATTTCACTAGTTTGTGCGCATGTGTATTTTTATCCCTCTTCTTCTACCTTTAGACGCTAGTTCCTTATTCCATAATAATTATGTCTGTATATTTATTATTCTATGATTATGTCAAGGACATTATTACATGACATAATTATTGCGGGAAAAATCAATATTATGTTTTATTCGTGTATGAAAATAATACTTACATTACATTTTTAATGTTTGAAGGGTGATTATGATGTGTTTTAAATATATTCGTCAGTTCATGTACTGTGGAAAAAAAATGGTAATTAAAAAATAGTAATTTAGTTTTATGCGGTGAAACGTGATTAAATAAATAATTATTTTATACTCTTGTAGGAATTTATTGTGTCGTTATAAACCTATGATGAGTCTATATAATATTAAACTGTATGTAACTATAGGTGATGGAATGAAAAAATGATATTAATGAATTAATCGGTTACGGCAAAGACAAAATTATATGAAAGAAGATATTTTAAGTGGAAATCATTGTTATTATTTTATTTTTTAGGATAGTATTTAGATGGATTTTAAGATGAATACCACAGAATCATCACCTGGCAAGGTTGGTGGAGGAGAATGGGGTGGAGGACTTTCTTTAAGCAGTAGCAAAGTTCATCCTAGTCCAGGAGCTGCCAGAGGAGTTTGGGCACTTCCTCCTCCATGTGATATGGTTGCAGATTCTGAAAGATTGGCTGCTCAGGATGCAGATTGTGCAGAATCAGCTCATTTATTGGGTTCTCAGGCATCTGAATTAGTATTCGATGCAGTTAAGGCAGGGTGTGTCTTAATTAACAATTCATATATCAATGCAATTCATTTGTTTTTTTTTATATTCTTTTAAAAATGTAACAATTATTGTTTTCTTATGTATGATTTTAGAGATATCAATGAAATAGAACGTTTAGTGGAGAAACTTGGCCCTGAAGCATTGTGTGGTAGAGATAGACACGGCTATACGGCAGCTCATTGGGCAGCTTTAGATGGAAGTGTAGAGGTGGTGCGACATTTGGTTGAGAGAAGTGCTCCCGTAGATCTCTCATGTTTGGGCACGCAGGGACCAAGGCCTATTCATTGGGCATGTAGGAAAGGACATGCAGCTGTAGTTCAAGTCTTGCTACAAGCTGGAGTGGCTGTAAATGCTGCCGATTTTAAAGGCATGGGCTTTGACTGTACAATATTGTTGATAAATATTTGATTGTGTTGTAATTTTATGATAGGTATTTATGTGACATGTATGCTATAATACATTTTGTGTTATAGGTCTCACACCCCTTATGACAGCGTGCATGTATGGGAGGACTGCTACAGCCGCCTACCTCCTGGGGATGGGAGCCCTGACTCACCTCACAGACATTAATGGTGACACTGCATTGCACTGGGCTGCATACAAAGGACATGCTGATCTTATAAGATTATTAATGTATTCAGGAGTTGATTTACATAAAACTGATAACTTTGGATCAACACCCCTTCATCTAGCTTGCTTGTCTGGAAATCTGATATGTGTTAAATTGCTATGTGAGAAGGTCGGTCAGTGGTTATAAAATTATAATTTAATATTCTATTCAAACAGAAAATACCCACATCTGCTATCAATAAGATTTTATGTTTACAGGTAAAAACTGAGTTGGAGCCAAGAGATAAAAATGGAAAAACTCCCTTGATGCTTGCACAAAGTCACCGTCACACTGAGGTTGTAAAAATGTTACAAAAAGAAATGAAGAAGAAAAGTAGATGGCTTCCCCCTATTTCAGAAATCTGGGGTCTGTTATTTGGTGGGGCGGGAGATTCTAAGGGACCATTACTACTTTTCCTTATATCTGTTCTGTTGTGGGGGTATCCAATGTATATCATACGAGTAAGTGAAACTTATAATGTATCAAGACAATTAAAATATATTCACATGGTTTTCAATTATCAAGGGAAATACTTTAATTTGCAGTGCATACCAATAACATGGAACAGCCTCCGTAGATCTCATTACTGCTTCATTTACTGGAATATTGTGATGTGGCTTAGCTGGATCATTGCCAATAGAAGAGATCCTGGCTATATCCCTCTAAACTCAGATACTTACTATCGAGCTATAAAACAGATACCATACTTTGATAAATGGAAGAAGAGGAATGTAACTTTATCGAGACTTTGTCACAGCTGTAGATGTCTGAGACCACTAAGAGCTAAGCACTGTCGTGTTTGTAATCGCTGTGTCTCATACTTTGACCATCACTGTCCATTCATATACAACTGTGTGGGCCTTCGGAACAGAATGTGGTTCTTCTTGTTTGTGATGAGTGTTGCTATCAATTGCTCTTTCACAATATACTTTGCGTGCTACTGCGTGATGATAGAAGGCTTTGGACTCCTATATATATTGGGCTTGTTAGAGGCAGTAGTCTTTTGTGGGCTGGGTTGGATTTTAACATGCACATCAGTAAGTAAATATTCTTATTAATAAAATAAATAAAACTGCCTAATTTGTATTGAATACCACAAAATACTTTTTATATTTTTTTAGATTCTCCATGCATGTATGAATTTGACTACAAATGAAATGTTTAACTACAAGAGATACCCTTACTTGAGGGACAAGAGAGGAAGATATCAGAATCCATTCTCAAGAGGACCTATACTTAACTTGATAGAATTCTTTGTCTGTCTTCCTGATAAATATGACGACCAAGATGTTCTCAATGAAGATCAACTTTGATCAAGTATATGACAAACGGATATACAAAAAAGACATTTTTGTGATGATAATAATATTAAAAAGTTGTCGGTGATTGCTTCTTCAGCTCAATTATAAAACAAAATACTGAAAGCTTCTCTAAGACTGTCTAATGTAGTCCCTACATTGTGCAAATTGCGTTAGACACATTGATCTAATATGGTGTTATATCAATGGTTAGACAGCTTGCGTGCGAATGTTACATTGTAAGCTATGTACACACTCGAGTGCAGACACGCTACATTACACATTGGGCAAGACCAACAAAATAATTTATTTATCACATAGCCACTTTTCGACAATTTATAAAAAAGTGCTTGTGCATATATCTCATGAAATGCATTATTCCTACATATAATGGATGAAAATACATGGACTTTACTTAGATGTGAAATTTTATTAATATTTTGTAATATTAAGGCGTTGATTTATTGAAATTTTACTAGGCTAAAATATTATAGATCAAATCAAATCAAAGTGTTGGTTTAAAAGGTTTTGGTCACTTAGCATAGAATCTACCACGTAATGATTGTCCAGTTGGTGGTAATTTTGAAATTTCCAAAGGCAAGTTGGTTGTTAGAATCCATCTACTGATATACATACTACACAAAAAACCTACTTTACAAAACAGCTGTCGCTTTTACATTCTTGTGGTTGAAAAAGAAATTGGAGATGAATGTTAACCAATTCAAAGTATTTAGCAATGGTTGTATTATAATATTATTAGTTGTGCAAGATACAATTTTTACATTTATTATTGCTTAGTCAATTCCTAACTTTATATACTTATCACCTGCAGTTATTATGCACATATTTTTATCCAATATTGTTACAAATCTTTTTACATATTAAGCAACAATAAAATTCACTCAAATCCCATTGTGAGTTCGACTTCCTCCAGCAAATGTTTCCACTCTGCTTTATCCTGGGGTACAGTAAAAAATGATGTGTCCTTCGTCACTCCATTCAGCCACCTAAGTTTTGATCTACTGACACTACATCTTTCATGGGATTTTGGTGAACAATAACAAAATTACTTATATCAAATCAGAGTTGAAAGATATAAATTTACTGTTTTTGATACTTCGATGCTAAGAAATACCTTTTGAATCATTGAAATATATGCTTTTTAAAACAATAATATTTATTTATTTACAATACACGTTATATTAACTTGTTAGTCATGTTTGCATTTGGAAGGCAGGATCACTGAACATACAGACCAGGGATGTTGCGAATATTCGCATCCACAAATGCGGAGCTTCCGCATGTATTTGGACATCCGCATCCGCAATAATCGATGCGGATGTTCATGCGGATGCGGATGTAAGACAATTTGCGAGAAGAAAGAAATGGGCCGGGGCCGGCGAATGGCGCGTGCCTTTCGCACTTGACGTTAACCAATGGGAACGAAAAAATTGGTGACAAGATCCGACGCGTTTTTTTTTTGCTGGTTTTATTTTATTTTTGCAAAAAACAAAAAAAAAAAAACATTTAAACCAAAAAATCCATAATATTATTATAGCAACAATTTCGTCACATATTTGACGGTGGGGCCTACCAACTAAGATAGTTCCTACTTTTTTTCTATAACATATTAAACATCCGCATCCGCATTCACATCCGCGGATGTGTAAAAATCGACATCCGCAACATCCCTGATACAGACTACACTTGTAAGTTTATAATGGAAATATAAAAACATTATTGATTCAAACAAAATTTATTACAAAAAATGTATAAAAAGAATAATAATAATAATAAATACAATTTGTCACAAGCAAATTTATTACAAGAAGGGTTAGTACATACATACGACATAAATAAAATTACATTAATAATTGCCTTAATTTCTAAGCTGCACGAAATAGTTAATCGAAGGGGCTAGCTTTCCACATCTGTGACCACACAGTCATGTGCTGCCATCAAAATACTAGCAAATATGAATAATTTGATAGTTGAAAACTAACTATAAAGTAATGATCATACGTATCTATGGTATTACTACTTTATGGTCAATTGTGTATACAATAATTTGAATTTTCTGTTACTAGTGAAATTTGAAAGTCCTTAAAAATAGGATCAAGTAAAGAATTAATTTCAAATTACAAAAATTAAAAATACTCTGTAGTATGCATTCAGCTTTCCATTATTGTTGATACCAAACAAGTACAAGTTTGTACAATATAATTATCAAATTTCAAGTGCCTTATAATGAAGACAGAAGTTAGGCCAAATTAAAAAAACATAACTTCATATTTTTATATAAGAACATTACTTGATCAATAGCAATATGAATATCTAATAGTAGAATTGATTCTCAAATATAGGTGATTGCAGTAGATGTTCTATTATGGAACCACTCTTTAGCATTGTTAGTATCAAAAATACACTACAAACTAATTTCAATCAAATTATTTAACAGTTGTCTTTTACTAATATTTTTATCAGATTTTATACTCAAATTAAGCATCCCAGAGAGCAAATAGCTAGAAGTAAAAAAAAATCTATTGTAAATCTACTGTGTAATGTAAGTTTTAATATAACATTCAGTCTTAAATGCGTATTTAACATGCGTAGAGTGACAACTTGTGCATTTAATATCAAGACTTAACAATGAACAATGGTATGCACTAAATAAATCTGGTCAATTCATTTTACTTAATTTATTTAATAGAATAAATGCAGTTGATATCAAATGGACTAGGAAATATTTAATACAATACAAATTAATATCATTTTTGATGCTAAGTATTCGTTTTAGGATGGCTTTAGGAAATATACATAACATACTGAATTTTTAAAACCAACCAAAAACTTTGATTTTTCAACAGTCACAACACTATGATTTGTTAAACAATAAAAAAAAATAATAATAAAATGTAAACAAAATACACATGTAATATTGTCATATGTTTACATTGATATGTTTCTAGATCTTATTGCGCTGTATCAATAACAACAAATAAATCACATTTAACAAGTGATACAATTGAATGAAATAAAAACACAAAATAACAAAATTATAATAGGTACTCAGAATAGAATTGTAAATATTAATCAGCACACACTTCTCAACTAACTGGAAGAAATTGTATAAATATATTAAGTGGATAATTCTATCATACAAATTTGAGCAAAACTCACCTTAATAAGTTTCTGGAATATTTTATGTTAATAATTATAATTTATCATTATATTATTATTATTTTTGAAATAAAACTAATTACATGTGCTATCTGAACTATGGGAATAAATAATGTTATAAATAATAAAAAATAAATAAATTTCAGTCTTAATTTGCATTGCTATAGATGCAGTTGCCATTGTGATACACTTAAAATTAAATTTAAAATACACATATGAAAATAAATAGTAGATAAAAACTTGAGTAGTAGAGATTTATATATCTTTTAATAAAATTTATCACTTAAATAAATTAAATATGGAGAGAAACAAGCAAAAAATAACAAACACATTTGTGTTAACAGATTTTTAAATCAGTAAATACTCATGAAAATAGAATGTATTTAATAATGGCTGTCATCATTTA
The DNA here is from genome assembly GCA_947579605.1 of Athripsodes cinereus. Lineage (NCBI taxonomy): Eukaryota > Metazoa > Arthropoda > Insecta > Trichoptera > Leptoceridae > Athripsodes > Athripsodes cinereus. Next base: position 17,745,615 of record OX388312.1, on the reverse strand, counting down.
TAGTATTTTACTTATTACAGTAGAGTCAGATATTTCATTTAAAAAACATCATTTTTATCCTAAATGTATTTCATTCGATGTGAGTGCAGCTCGTTTCCTAAAAATTATTTTTAACAGATAATGATGTATATTGTGACTTTTATTTAACGACTCTGTTCAAACTTCGACAAAATATGCGCAAAACAAATAATGTGAAGTTTTTAAAGTAAAAAATGAGACAATAATGCATTATTGTATAAAATAGCACGCAGAATTAGTTTGAAACGTATTTATGTATGATATTTCTAAAAAAATTGATAAATTATTTCAAAATTCAAAATAAAATTTTACATTTTCTCAAACCTTGGCACTGTGCGCATATGTCAAATTGTACATGCAACGACAATATATATTTATTTGGCATTAAAATAATCAATAAGATTGTAAACTGTTACAACTAAATTGGAAATTAATAAATTAGGAAAGTTTTATAATTACAGATATACGCATTTCAAAAACATCACATGCACACAAGATAAAATTACTCAAGTAGATTATCATAACTATAAATAAATATCCCGCTGGATAATAGAACTGCTACTACTACAACTATCCCATCCAATCATCATCAAGGGTGGCCGCATGCAATAAACATGCAAGCTGTCCTCTTTGTGCCAACAAACAACTAAGACATTAAGGATGGGTGGCAATCTTCTTCACTGAATTTAAAATGTAAAATGTCTTTGTAATATGCTACAAATATTTTTTATATATATTTTCACCTCTATATATATTTTATACAGATAAAAACAACAGGTTATTGTTGTTATTAAGCTACACTTACCAAAAACACAGCGTGAACAAATGTTTTTTATCTCTCCTTTTTTTAGCAATATAAAAAACTTATCAAAGGAGGAAAAGAGACAAATAACATAAGTTTGCTTTCTTCATTTGGCAAGTGTGGCAGTAATCAATAGTACAAAAAGTATAAACACAATTAATCCATATAATACCCCCGATTCTATTTCATTTTTATGTGCACTAACTAATATAGGAACATTCCAATTTCAGTTAGTTCACACTGGTATTCTATAAACTCAAAATATCATATAAAATACGAATTTTAGTTCGGGTGACCTTAATTATTAAGTTTAGGAACATTCTTATTTTAGTTTAAATCAATATAGAATAGAAGGTAATAGTCTTACTAGGTCATAACGAGCATGAAATGATTTTTTGTAAGTATTTTTTACTCTCCCAAACGCAAATATTTTTTTTTTTAATCCATATTTAAAGTGAAATTCTTACACGTAATTAGATGAAAGAGTAAAATAAATGTTGCTTTTTTTCGAGTTAATTTTTTTAAGATATCACGAAAGGTCTCGTATGAGTCTTATGTGTAACAAGGAGAGTCCTATGAGTATGTACTGAATTAAAATTAAAACTGTTAAATACTTATGAAATGAATATTGAATAGTTATTTAGATTATATTTTATCAAATCAATTATATTTTATAAGTCGGCCGGTGTGGCGCGGAGGTAACGCTCTTGCCTTTGAGTCACGAGGTCCCGGGTTCGATTCCCGGCCAGGGCAGATTGAGGAATGACCTTTTTCGAATTGTCCTGGGTCTGGGTGTTACATGTATATGTGTTTAGTGCATTGTATATGTGTGTATCGTCGCGTTAGTACCCATAATACAAGATTCATCTTAGTTTGGGACTAGCTCGATCTGTGTGAAATGTCTATGTAAAAAAAAAAAAAAAAACAAATCAACGATGATTTATAAATATGTAATGATACACTTGAAACTTTTTTGGTATTTATGTTCAGGACCCTTGGCAGATAATAAATTTACTTATATGAAGGAAAGGGTCCTATCTGAATATATTAGAGGTATTAAAATTATTGTATTTTGCTTCAAATGACAAACACTAAATATTGACTAAATTATTTCATAAAAGAAATATAAATATGTTTATGAACTAAATTAAGATTATCCCAAATGATTTTCATTATGATAAACCGAAAAAACATATACTCAAAAAAATATTTTGGATAATTATAAAGAAGGCTAATGACCTACAAATAATAATGAAAACATGCCAAAAGAGGAGTTCATTGCATTGAAAATAATGATAAGTATTAAATAATATTATCTCTATAGTAGGTATGACTTTATTCTTATGCTAGTTTATACAATAAGCCTCATATGAAGTCTTAAATTATTTTATGTATAAAGGACATAAAAAATATGTTTAAATTATTGTCTTTATTCTTTGCAAAACAGAGATATTGCACAATGAAGTTAATTTTTATGAACCAAAATAATACCTTTTTTGCATATTTTTTACATATAGGTACATATTACCTCTACTTTCAAATAATAGAAAATTTGTAAGAGTTTCGAAAATATTGAATTATGTAAAAGGATCGAGCACCAAAGACATAATAATATATTTAACAACACTGTGCACAGTTGCTAAAAAACATGATACATGAGAGGCAAGAGGGTAGAGGGTATCTAGTGTCACTTTCTAGTGGGGTTTTTATGGGTTTAGGAAAAAAATAAATTTTGATATTTTTTTTATTACTACTGCTATATCATCAAGGCATGCCACAAGTGCAGTAGCCTGCGGACTTAGGTGGCATGCCTCATAACTGAATTGTAGATGTTAATTGTTTTATACATAAGGTTATTACTACTGCTATATCATCAAGGCATGCCACAAGTGCAGTAGCCTGCGGACTTAGGTGGCATGCCTCATCACTGAATTGTAGATGTTAATTGTTTTATACATAAGGTTATTACTACTGCTATATCATCACGGCATGCCACAAGTGCAGTAGCCTGTGGACTTAGGTGGCATGCCTCATCACTGAATTGTAGATGTTAATTGTTTTATACATAAGGTTATTACTACTGCTATATCATCAAGGCATGCCACAAGTGCAGTAGCCTGCGGACTTAGGTGGCACGCCTCATCACTGAATTGTAGATGTTAATTGTTTTATACATAAGGTTTTACAAACACCTGCCTTTTACAGAATACTCAAAAACATACAGAAAAGAAAGGAAGACTTACTCACTATGATGAACACTAAGGAGTATATTCTATTTATAGAATATGATAAATGATTGATCTGTGGAGTCCCCGGCAAAGAATATATATTCCGCTCTTTTCTGCAAGTTTGAGTGTTCTGTAAAAATCAGGATAACATAAATTATGTCATCTTAAAATATCTCATTTAACACCTTCAATTCAACATGAGGTCTTCTACCCATTTTGAACTTTTGTAATGGAGATGAGGATATGCATACCAAGCATTCTGAACAATTGAACAAAATCATAAAGATGGTTGTGGTTAGTTGACATGAACGCTCAACAGATTTTGAACACAGTTTGAAAAAATGGTGAACGTATCATGGGTAAAGTGTACTTAAACCAGCCTAAGCTGATTCATGAAAATACCTTTCCCACTAAAAGAAATTTGCAGAATTAGTTGGTTGTGCGAATGTGTTGTCTGTTGAGTAATATTTTCAATATCTTTACTTACGCAGGTGTAAGAAATATAGTAAAATGTCAAAACTAGGTTTGACATATATATATATATATATATATATATTAAAGAGTTTTTCGTGACGAGGTATATATGTATTAGAGTTATGTTTTGCAGATACATTGCGTAATTTATTCTTGGAACAAGCTTTGGGATAAGAATTTGTAGCATAAGAATTGCATACCGACAAAAAAAACAGTAAACACTGACTCATTATGGGTGACGCCAAGTCTACTGCAGAACCTGAAGATGGAGTTCCTAGTAACTCTGAAAGACAAACTTTGTCAAACACATATTAAAGTAAATAATTGCAAAGCTTAAATATAAGCCAGTTTTAATTTATCTATTTTTAAAACCTCATATGCGGTCTTAATGTACAAGAGGATAAAAACATTTCCAGTGGATCATCGCTGTAAAAGTAACTTGTTATCAAAGTGACCATTTGTATAAAAATAAACTCAAATAAAAAATATAAATCTTACTCTAATCATTATCTCACTTTTACTGTATTCTCAACATAACCGAGTTAAACTGTAATTATAAGGATACTATAAAGTGAATGACATGACACACATTGGATACGTACAGAACACAATATGTATTGTATAAAAATTAGACATAAATATTACATTGAATGCTATGTACAATATTTGGTGGGTAAGTATTCAATCATATTCAATAAAATAACAAAAGTACAGATTAATGTGAATATTATATACGACACAAATACATTCAAATGTACATAAACTTATCAGTACACACATTAATTATGAGTTAATAAAAAAGATTCACATTTTTTTACAAATTACAATAAGACATTTTCATATTTATTATAACGTGTAAGATACATGTTTTACTTTGACCGCCTCTGATTCTCCACAACACGATAAGTGCATATTAACTTAATATAAATCAGATATCAAATGGCTGAGAGACGTTAGGTATTTTAACAACAGTTTCTTTTTGGGATAATTTTTCACTGGACTCTAATAAAGAGCCACAACTTGATTTTTTTGTTCTGAAACTACTTTCACCTAATTCAGATCCAGACATAACATCAGAAGTAGACATCATGAGACGTCCCTGACTTCTTATAGATCCTGCTGCACTGAGTTTACGAGGCATGGATCCAGCTAGAGAGCCATTCGAAGAAGAGTGGTTGCCAATTAATGGAATTCTTTCTCTGGGATCACCCACAGATGGTGGTGCTCTTTGACTAGATGCAGCTCCACTGGAATCTGATGTAGTGTCACAATGGAGATTACTGTTCGGTCGAAGCCATCCAGACAATCTGTAAACAGCATATAAAACAAACTTTATTCCACGAGTTTTGTATCTAAAGAAACAATGTAACACAAATCACTTAAAAGTGGAAGCAAAGGAGCATATGAAAAGTTTACCGCTGAGTAATATCAGTAAAATTAGGCCTCTTTGTAGGTGTTTGGTGCCAGCACTCTCTCATCAAAGCATAAACAGCACGCGGGCAGTCTGTTGGACATTGAAGAAGTTGACGATTCCGAACCATATTAATTACATCTTGGTTACTGTACCTATAAAACGACATAAAAATCAATAAAACATTGGTGTTGATGTAACAGATTAAATAACGTAACTAATAGCACGAGCACTACTCAATATTGAGGGTCAAATATGTTATAAATGTGTTTTTTTAGTAATAAGGTGTGTATGTAATATTATTAAATTGTAAATTTTATTTAAAAAAAAATATTTGAATTTAATAAAAAATAATTACCCATAATATGGCTGCAGACCATAGCTATATATTTCCCACAATACAATGCCATATGACCAGACATCACTTTCTGTTGTAAATTTTCCATACAATATGGATTCAGGAGGCATCCAACGAACAGGCAATAAAGATTTAGACTGAACCTTTAGAAACAGAAATAACAATCAAATTATATATAGGTGATTGATAAAAATTTTCTTTGTGTATAAAACAAAATATCACTCCTTTCACATTAATAAATTACTAACCCTGTAATAATCTGAGCTGTAGATATCTCTAGATAATCCAAAATCAGATATTTTTACAACCAAATTATCAGAAACAAGACAATTTCTGGCTGCCAAATCTCTATGTACGTAATGATGTGCTGCCAAATATTCCATTCCAGAGGCAATATGCTGCGCTATCATAAGGAACTGTGTTGGAGAGAGTCCACATCCTTCGGGCGGCACTTTAGCCATTAGGAATTCATGTAGATCACCTTTAGCCATAAATTCAAACAGCATACACAGAGGTTCCTCTCTCAGCACAACTCCCAAAATGCAGACAATATTCTCATGGTGTAGTTCAGATATTAATTCAATTTCTCGTTTAAAATCCTGTTGTGTTTTAAGAGAAGCATTCTCCTTAAGAGCTTTTACTGCAACAAATATCTTCCCACCATCTCTAGTCAACTCTCCTTTGTAAACTTTACCAAAAGCACCTTCTCCTAATTCTTCAACAAATTTGATTTGTCCTAATGTATATTGTGGTACTCGAGATATTCCGTTAGTGCGGGAGGTGGAGTTGTGTGTCAGCAAATCTGACAATTCAATGGGAGAATTGAGTCTGGAGTTACCATAAATGTTTTTATCAGCATTGGGAAGATTAATATTGCGAATAGCCGCTGTATTGTTCTTTGAACTCCTCTGTCGACAACAAATTAATGTAAGGCAGAGAATTAACAACAGCATACCACCAGACATCCCCATTATGATATAAATCCATATTTTTTGTGAACATTTGGGTATATCACAAAGTTCCTTGACCTGTCCATCTTTGGTTTCCACATAGCACCAAGGTTGAGATTCTTCTCCCCCAGGATTGCGACAAAAATTATGTTTTCCGGTCAGCTCAGGGTAACTTGCCATTTTATACCTAAATTGAGAAGACCATTTATCACAAGGCAAACCAGACGTAGAAGTGTTTACATTGCCACGATAATAAATTCCAGTTTCCCAATAACAAGTGTCACTTCCAAAGTGTTTTTCAATACCAATTTGCAGACAATCTGCTGCCTCTAATGGAAGATCTTTACATTCTTCTAACGTTAATTTCTGCCCAATTTCAGGATGTCTCTTGGCAATAGCATATTCCTTCTGACACAATTCGTCCTCCAGCATTTCACAATCTTCTCTGCACACTCTGCGTAATAAATTGGCAGAACGAGATAAGCTAAAGCTTCTGTCAAATTCCCTTTTAGGAATCTCTGAAACAGATGCCCCCAAATCATATTCATTTGATAATCTTTTTACTCTATCAGAGTAGTAGGTGAATCTGCCAGACAAACTACCGTACTGTGGTTTGTGCTTGGGATCCAAATAAGGTGGCAAATTGCCTGTGGGCCAATTCTCAAATTGAACTTGCAGTTTAGGATCATCTTCTAAATTATTCAATGAACTGATTTGTTCCTGTTTCTCAATTTTGTTATTAGAATCGTTAAACTCATCGAAATGTTTATAAAATAATTCATTTGTTTCATTTGGAGTAATACAGACGGGGAAGGTAGAAAAGCATAAGCTTGGTATAGCATAGCCAACACAATTTGAACTGATTTCATTGGAGTACTTAACAACTTTGAAAGCAGCTTTAAGCTTTTTCTCTAGTTCAGATTGAGTAATCGGATATGGAACGAAGACATATTGTTTATCAAGGAACTCGATGCAGACACGACCAGTGTACAACTGACAAATTCCCTCTTCTGGAAGATCAAGTGAATGAGCTATAGTTTTAGTATAAGGATCACTTGGAATATAATGATTTGTGAAATCAACTTCACTAGATATAGTTGAAAGCTCTTTATCATTTCGAGTGTATAGGGACTCGTATGGTATCTCAACTGCTGCTTCCTCACTATCTCCATCCACACCACTAGACTTTTCCATCTCTATATCTACCTCTCCTTGCGATGACTTGATACTACTTTTTCTAAAGCTTGCGAGGCAAGAATATAATGACTTATCTGAAGGTTCCAAGTTCCGAATACGTAATGTGGACCATATGGTACCATTGCCTTTTCCTTTCTTAATTGTAATCCGAGTCTTGTCTGATGTAATCTGAGTATCGTTCTTCAGCCATTGAATTCTTACATTTCGTAAGATAATATCAATAGTGTTTTGTACATCTTTATATTCCACTGAAGAATTCAGTGTTTCGTTGATAAATCGGGAAAGTGATACATCACACCGTAGTTTAACATGTGACCCGATACTTTTTAAAGTATAATTTCCAGGTTCTTTGACAAACTTTAAGTAATATTCTGTGTCACTAAATGAAGACACTTTTTTATTTTCCACTTCACGATCTTCATTTTCTTTGATCTCAGAACAAAATGCTGACAAACACCATACAAATATAAACACAAAATTTGTTTTTATTATATTCATAATAACATTGGTAAGCCAGAAGATGTAATAAAATAAATATTTTGTTTTGTACACCAAATCTTTCCCTACTAAAAACAATGTTCAGAAAATGACATCAAATACATTTTCTTGCCCAAATTTGAATTAAACAATGACCAACTTTATCAGGTAATTTAAATTGTTATAATGAACTCGTGAAATCTATTGGAAATCACATATTTTATTATCAAACAAAAAAAAAACAACACCCTAATCCTAAAATTAGACGATCAGCCATCCCCGCACGAATACGATTTTTCCGTATTCCTGTCAATAAAATCGAGAGACAAAACAACTAGAGTTGGGAATAACGGCTCTTTGAAAATAATGGAACGTAAGCGACTGTTATTTATTAATATTCTGTTATTAGAAAAGCTACCGTTATCACCCCCCCCATAAAAAAAAATGACCTGGTTTTGTTCAAAAATATTTTTTATCTGGCGACGAACAATAATAAGATACGCAAGATTAAACGCGCAAATAAAAAAAGAAAGTTCGAAAAAATAAAGTCATTTTAGATCTTAAACTCAGCGATGAGGTTTGTCCCCCATCCTGACTGTCTTATTTTTTTGTCTGTCAACTTTTCTAATAATAATATAAATAGTTACAATTAAAATAATCTCTTTTAAATTACATCAATCATAAAATTAATATAGTAAATGATCTTTTACTACCTTAATTATATTAAAAGTTTTTAATTTAATTTTATGAAAAATAAACATGTAAAGTCATGTGGAGATAATCCTTTGACCATTCAGGTGATAAAAGGGTTATGAATAATTATCTACCCGTATAGAATTAGTAGAATTTACATAAGAGTGCACTGCTCATAGGGTGTCCATTGTTTGAATGTATGATAAATAATATTTAAATTTATTAGTCTAATATTTTGTTTTGATTCATTGTTTGTTTATAAGATTATTGTTTGTAAGATTTTGTTTCTAGTTTTCATTCTTTATCAGACTTCATTGTTTCATTTTAGCAATATTATGATCTTAGGATTAGATTGTAAAATATCATAATATTAAAATAATAATCAGGGCGAATTAAAATTCAAATTAAAAAGAAAACATTTTTTTCAAAATCTTACAAAAATAACAAATATACATAGACATTCATACAATCGAGAAAGAAACAATAAGAAAGCACTATTTTTTTTATTTATACAATGAACGACTGTATATACCTCTGACATGAAAATATATATTATATACTGTGGTGGCTATAAGTATGGAAACCATTAACAAAATATATGAAAATGATCAAAAGTAGGTATTTTTTCTTTTCGTGTGGACAACAAAGGAATAAATAAATATTAAAATAATCATTTCAATATTCCTAGTTTCTTTGCTTCACTCATGGTCACCGTATTATTTTACGAAATTAGCGATATATTTTTCAACAAACTGACGTGCTCCTACTTCGAGATGTAAATGATTACTAACACATCCTTCAGTGATGAGTATACTACACACCACACAATGCACCAATCACAGCGATGCTACTCGGTTACTAATACAATCACGTGTTCTGTAATACACTAATCACCTGTGACTGTGTGCGTAGCGCATTTCTAAAAAAATTCTACTACTCGGACTCATTCTACTTTTGTGTCAATCAACAGATGTCCGTAGTAGTACCGTTTTGAGGCGAAAAAAAGAACGCGTTCCTTTTCAAATAATACCTAAATATTATTTTCCATACTAAAATGTATCGCCGCGTGATTTGTAACGTCATCGGGAATACCTAAATGGTCGTCCATAGTAAAATGTATGGCGGTGTGATAAGTAACACTATTATTAATACCTAAATGATTTTCCATAGAAAATTCGATATCTGTGATAATTCACGTCGTTCGGAACGAAGTAGCGGGTCGTCGTCAGAAATCACTCGATAATAGTGTGATGTGATATATCGATATTCTGCTACCAAGCTCCGTAAAAATAATTTTATATATCACGCGTTCCTCGTTATAACGACCAACTCTAAAAACAACCAATTTCATGTCATGAGTACCAACCATAGAGTATAATAATATTATATTATTAGAAGTACCAACCTCCCAGTAAGGCAAGGCTCAAAAACTTTGTTTATAAACCATAGACACAACATTAAGAACAAAATTGACGAAGCGCGGATCACATGTTTGTCCCCAAAAGTATATACCTATAGACCATTAAAGGATGACGTCACAGAAAAATCATTGAGGGGCATCAGGCATCCCAACACAACAGACGATTACGGTGTAATACCTAATAGACCATTAAAGGTCACGTGGTCTTGTCTATGGATTTGCTTTTGCTTGGGGGGCAAACAAACAGATTGCGCAAATCATCCTTGTAGGATGTTATGCCATAAGAGAAAAAAAAGAAAGTCAGACGACAAAATAATAACAAAATCGACACTGACAGTTTTTTTGATTATTAGGTATTCTTTAGGCGTTCCACCTAATATTACACCGTAATCGTCTGTTGTGTTGGGATGCCTGATGCCCCTCAATGATTTCTCTGTGACGTCATCCTTTAATGGTCTATAATCAAAAAAACTGTCAGTGTCGATTTTGTTATTATTTTGTCGTCTGACTTTTTTTTTCTCTTATGGCATAACATCCTACAAGGATGATTTGCGCAATCTGATTGTTTGCCCCCCAAGCAAAAGCAAATCCATAGACAAGACCACGTGACCTTTAATGGTCTATTGACCCCATAGACTTTTATACTATATACTATACCGTATATAGTATTAAAGTCTATAATTGACCCAAACGCGAAACGAAACGACAGATGGCCACTCCCCTCAATTTCCGGTCGTTGTGGAGATCTTTCCCGGAGTCCGCTCGTCAAAAGTAGCATTCAAATTGCTTCACTTTGGATGATCATCCAGAGTGTCAGGGTCAAACCTGTTCATCGAAAGTGAACACGTCTGTTCACATTTGTTCATCCTATGCTTTCACTGCCGTGTCAACACTCACGGTCATGTAGTATGTAGTTTGACGTATTTACGTAAAAAAATAATTGAATAAATAAAAAAATTATAAATATCATTTATCAAAAATTAAAACAAGTTAATATAATTCTCGACAGCATGATAATTTTGTACATGATTCTAACTTTCAATACAAACTTATAGATAAAACTTGTTTATGGTCGTTTCAGTGAAAGGACCTTTCATCAAAATTATGACCAATCTCTTTCCTCCGTCATCGCTAGTGATCACTATTGATGAAACGCCTGTTCACACTTGTTCATCTTGGAGGATCATCCGGAGTGATCACTGAATGTGAACGTATGTGAACGACCCTTATGATCGAGAGAGACATGCATTCAAGCACACCCTTCCACCCCCCGCTCAAATGTAAAGGGTCGTTCACATTTGTTCACTTTCAGTGATCACTCCGGATGATCCTCCAAGATGAACAGGTGTGAACGGGCGTTTCATCAATAGTGATCACTAGCGATGACGGATGAAAGCGATTACTACCCGACATAATTTCGATGAAAGGACCTTTCACTGAAACGACCATAAACAAGTTTTATCTATGAATTTGTATTGAAAGTCAGAATCATGTATAAAATTATCATGCTGTCGAGAATTATATTAACTTGTTTTAATTTTTGATGAATGTTATTTTCAATTTTTTTATTTATTTAATTATTTTTTTACGTAAATACGTCAAACTACATACTATCGCAGGTTAAGAGGTGTATGAAATATTAAGATGAATTATTTAAATTAAGATGTATGTGACTCCTATGAAGGAATATGAATAAACACCTCACCTGGCGATATAAATTAATTACTTACATTTAATAAGTAATATTTGCTATGTTCAAATTTGTAAAGTGAATAAGAAAAATGAATTAAATGAAAGATGTTATCTTCTAGTTAGAAGTATAAAATAGATTTATTAAATTTACTTTTGACTAAGACAATTATTAAATCCCTACGGGTTAGTTAAATATATTTGATTTTACACTAATTATGTGATTTTAACTCACGTGTGGGTTGAATATGCAAGCAACACGAAGCGCGAGATTGACACGATGTAGATCGTCCAGTGGCAGGCGAAAGAGTGTCGAGGCTCGGGTGTTCACCGACCTCCAACCCACGAGCCTTATCTGATAATGTAACAATTATCTAATCAACGAATAGCGACTCGCGGATTTCGCTTATCATTCTCTTAAGGTCGATGCACACCCGGGACCATAGAAATGTAGCTGCGCTACAATACAACATGACCGTGAGTGTTGACATGGCAGTGAAAGCATAGGATGAACAAATGTGAACAGACGTGTTCACTTTCGATGAACAGGTTTGACCCTGACACTCTGGATGATCATCCAAAGTGAAGCAATGTGAATGCTACTTAAGTGATCCCATGCTGCCAAACAGTGATCTTGGAGGATCATCCGGAGTGATCACTGAAAGTGAACAAATGTGAACGACCCTATAAACAGCTATTATTCAGTGATATATTTCTCTATGGTCTAAATTGTCTATAGGGATTTTCTATGGTTTACTTAATTTTTTTTGTTGACAGCTGTCATACTTTGTTTCCATTTGTTTCCATCGCGTTCTGCGTTTGAATTGCCGGTTCGACTTAAATCCCCAGGAATCTCCGCGATCGCTTTGGATTTGTGTTAATCAGATAACAATTTTAAAATATAAAATGGTCGCCCCCAAGCCTGTTATCGACTCCGCTAGGAAACAACCATCAAGTGTGTACAAAGACAAGAGCAAACCTACAGATATTCGGTTAAGCAATATCGCGGCAGCTAAAGGTGATTTAATACATTTATACGGAATACTGTCGTTTAATTACTTTACATTCCTTATTTGCTATCCATGGAAGTGTTAGGTCTTTCGCCTGAACTTCTTCTTGTCATAATTGTATTATATTTGAATTTTGAATCTCGGGTGTTCACTTGTGTGGTTGGTTACTTATCAAAATGAAAAGATCTTGTGAAATCGTACGCGAAATTTAAATGTTACTATAGAATAATAAATATACTAAAATATTACTGGGTATTTAAATGTATGTGTTCCATTCTTCTTAATATTTTTTTAAGGGATTGTTGCGATTAGCAGTCACATGACTAACAATTAGTACACATGACTAAGGAGTAGTTCAGTCTTGAGGTATTGGTAGTACCTACTTATTTAATTAAATAATATTAGTTTCTTTCAATGTAAACAATATGATGTTTGCACAAATTGCACCTAAAATGACAAGAATATCAGATCTACAGATTTTAAAATATCACTTTTTTACATATCGATGGCTAATGTAGTGTTCTCACTTTGGCGAATATCGCCAGGCACCAAAATATCGCCAGCCATTTGAACCGTGTGAACAAAATGACAGCTAGTCTGAAACAATAAAAAACCAGTAGAAACGATATTGTCTCGAGTTGACCACCTTCCAACTTTTTGGCCGATTGAACGATTCGCGCATGCGCAGATGTGTGCGGCATTCGTATCTATGGTAAAGACATTATAACCTACAAATTTTACAATGTTTCCCGCTTCGTGACAGCTGTTATCTTTGTTGGTGGTTTGTGGCGTTTGTTTCCTTAATTAAAAGGCGCCTTATAACCTCTACTATAACATTTTCGACTAAAAATAAACACTTCGCGATCTCCATCTCGACGCCATTTTGAAAACAGTGTCAAAATCAAAGTGCATCTGACAGATCGTTTCTATATTGGTGGACTGTGTGAACAGGTGTGACGATCAATGGATGTCCGGCGAATTTTGTTTTTTCGCCTGGCGATATATTTTGAAATTCGCTTTGCGATATTCGCCAAATGTGAACACCCCATAACTGGACAAATATTGTACCTATATCCACTTTTTATAGTTTTGAGAAAACTCAACATGAAAGTTTGAGCAGAAATTAATGCTTCCGATTCGGATTGTATTGCGTGTGGATCAACTATATTTTCAAATATCAAAGACAATGTCACGTTTTACAAAATGTGTATCATAACTCAATTTTATCAAAAAGTGGACTTACAATATTTGTCCGATTAGCCATCGATATTTAGGCATAACATTTTATATCACTCTTTTCATAAAACCATGATTTCATCATATTGTAATGCAAAAAAGTTATAAAAAAATTAAGTTCTGTCAGTACAATATTCCACTTTGTTTAGCTCTCCTGTAAAATTTTGCAGATTTGGCGTTACATTTTGGGCTTGACACTGTATACTTTGGTCACTTGCTAAATTTAATGCTGATATTCTATTGTTTACTCATCTATTAGTGTATATATTTTATTATGTTTTTTTTGTTTTACTGTTTATATTATTTTTGTCTAAATTTATTTATTTTTACCCTTATTATTCTATTTTTTTACTCATACATATAATATCCTCAAACGTTATTACCACCTAAAAGGGACATTGAAGAGAGAATTTATTAGTATAAAAGATTCCTACACGGCGGTTTTGGCCGGCTGACCCTTCAGGCCTTTCCATGAGGACAATTTTGGTTTGGAAAAGTATGAGTCAAAGACTAATGAGATATCCCGGTGTGAGATGGGTCTCTCTTCAATTCTCTTGTTTAATAGATAGTAACTTGATTGTTTGCTCAGATTAAAGACTAATGAGATATCCCGGTGTGAGATGGGTCTCTCTTCAATTCTCTTGTTTAATAGATAGTAACTTGATTGTTTGCTCAGATTAAAGACTAATGAGATATCCCGGTGTGAGATGGGTCTCTCTTCAATTCTCTTGTTTAATAGATAGTAACTTGATTGTTTGCTCAGATTAAAGACTAATGAGATATCCCGGTGTGAGATGGGTCTCTCTTCAATTCTCTTGTTTAATAGATAGTAACTTGATTGTTTGCTCAGATTAAAGACTAATGAGATATCCCGGTGTGAGATGGGTCTCTCTTCAATTCTCTTGTTTAATAGATAGTAACTTGATTGTTTGCTCAGATTAAAGACTAATGAGATATCCCGGTGTGAGATGGGTCTCTCTTCAATTCTCTTGTTTAATAGATAGTAACTTGATTGTTTGCTCAGATTAAAGACTAATGAGATATCCCGGTGTGAGGTGGGTCTCTCTTCAATTCTCTTGTTTAATAGATAGTAACTTCATTGTTTGCTCAGATTAGTGTCAATTGAATACTTCTTACAATGTTTTAATACACATTTTTGGAATATTTCAGCTGTGTCAGATGCAATCAGGACTAGTTTAGGTCCGAGGGGTATGGATAAGATGGTAAGAAGTTTTATATTTAAATATGTTTCTAAAGAACATTTCGTAAAGTGATACTAATTTAGAAATAAATAAAGTAATTTTTCTCTCATGTATAACAGTTTTGTACCAATTGCAAAGATATCTAATGATAACAAAACATATATTGAAGGTGGTAGTCTATCAGAATTTACCAAAGAAAATTGAAGAACTATCAGAATTTACCAAAAATAATTAAAACAACTCGTGATCAGAGTATGAAAATTTAAAAATGGTAATGTCTGCACAACTTCCCTTTTTAGCCAACATTCTTTATAGCTTTTGGGTTATTACATTTACAGGTTAGGGCAGTTACAATTATTTATGACTTTATTTTTATTTCAGATTCAAGCTGGAAATGGTGAAGTGACCATTACCAATGATGGAGCTACAATTCTCAAACAGATCAATGTCATCCACCCAGCTGCAAAGATGGTAATTTCATAATTTAAATAAGCCATGGTGCAGCCATTCTGCATATTATTAGTGTTGAAGATAATAATAAAAACACGCTATTGTGGTGTAAACACTTTACTTTATCTGTTCAATTTCTTCACTCTATGTGGAGAGTACCGCCTGCGTGAGAGTGAGCAACACCCTCTCGGAATGGTTTACCTTCACTAAGGAAGTGAAGGAACATAAATGAATGAATAGCCTTTTCATATACCTATTTAGATAATAATAATTAATATTATTCCAAACTGTAAAAGAATTTTTAGTACATAACTGCAAAACGGTTCCTATGACAACGATATAAGAGCGCAGGGAATATCGTGGAAAGAGGTGACGCAATTGGCGCAGAGACGCTCTGAATGGAGGAGGCTGGTTTCTGCCCTGTGCTGCAAACTGCAAAAACCAAGAACGTTGCTTATAAACCATAGACACGACGTTACAAACCATATTTATTAAGTGCGGTTCACATGTTCGATATTATTTTATTGATAAAACCACCCGCAAAGAATACCAAAGGAACAACGTTTCTCTTAAAGTAAAATACGCCCGTACATATGTTTTCATCTCCCACGTCCTCTAGACACAAAAGTATTGTAAAAAAAGTATAAAATAACCAAAATAAAAAAACACGCAGTCCACAAAGTGAACTGTCCGTTACATGCGAAATATTAATGTTCGTAATGAAAATGCAGAATTTTAAGTCTTTACTTAAAACTTAGGGCAATTTCTGTGTGTTTTTTATAATTAAATATAATATATGAGTAAAATTTAGGTAATAAAAATATAACACTGTATAACTTTCACTATTTAATATTTTGCTTAAAAGTTTTTCGGACATACGTCCATCTTCAGTAATAAATATCTTATAACTTCAGTTATAAGATATTTATTACTGAAGATGGACGTATGTCCGAAAAACTTTTAAGCAAAATATTAAATAGTGAAAGTTATACAGTGTTATATTTTTATTTTTATTACCTAAATTTTAAAAATGAGCTTTCATAGTGTTACCTCTTCAAAAATAGAAAAGTTAATATATGAGTGTTATCTTAGAGTTGAATATTTTATTATATAAGTAGTGATATTTTTTTTACCTTGCCAGAAATGTATCTTTTTTGGTGCAACAACAAATATCTTAATTTTACTGCTGCTATTATAATATGCTTTTGCGATCTTATTTTTGCATGATATTTCTATGTATCCAAATGAAGAAACAAAAGTTGGCTGCATATTTAAAACAAAGAAAAATGCCGCTTTAAGCAAAATAGAAAAAGAACTTTACAGCGGAGCGTAACGCTAGGAACACGCAGATAAAAGAATTTTATTTTTATTTTGGTGATAATAAACTTGTAATACAAAGGAAAATAAAGAAAACAATTATTGTTTAAGAGCCCTTGATAGGTAGGGAACTCGAAATTGTCACAAGATTTTACGCAACCATTT
The DNA here is from genome assembly GCA_947579605.1 of Athripsodes cinereus. Taxonomy (NCBI): domain Eukaryota; kingdom Metazoa; phylum Arthropoda; class Insecta; order Trichoptera; family Leptoceridae; genus Athripsodes; species Athripsodes cinereus. The sequence goes on along the minus strand of OX388312.1, from coordinate 17,728,518 downwards.
TTCAACATTGATTATTAATTAATTGCAATATTTTCGTGATCGAGATGATATTTTTACTGTTTGTTTTTGATAATATCAAAATTTGAACATATTTTAATGTATTTTTAATAATAATGAAAAAAAATTCCGAGAGATTCATGTAGAAATTATCGATTGAAAAACACCTTCCGAAATTTCATCACGACTAGCAGAGGTATTTTAATACAATCATCTTAGAGGTTACATAAATGATGAAGTAAATTTAACTCCAAGGATGCTTTAGAAAAATCCTATTTTTCTTAAATTTGGGTAATATTTAGCCATATTTTTTTAAATATGCGAAAAAAATGGGATTTGTGATGTGCACATAAGAAAATATAATTTTTAGTTCGTCAAGTTCGAATAAATAAAACATATTTAAAACAATTTTAATTGAATAATTTATCATATGAGTATAATAGCGTGATGTATTATTTATATTGTTAAATTTTCATTTTAAATTTTCCGCTTGCGGGAAAGTTTTTATGAAAATTTCCGTAGAACTCAAAATTCGAGCTTAGTTCGGCCAGCCGAGCCAAAGAGTCGGCACGCTGTTGAATTTGCGTCTGATTATTTATTTAAAATTATTAAAAAATAGAGATGGTTTTATGCTTGAAACTACATAATTACAGCACTAGATTACTTGATTTTTACCAAGGAAACATATTTTTATATGTGTCATCAAGTAATCCCTATATAAATGTTTTTTTTTATTAAAAAAAAACATTATAACTTAATATACCTAAATAATATTTATTTCCATGTCTGTCAAAATGCGAGTCGACTAATACGAGAATGAGCGTTCAGTACTGTAGATGAGGAGTTCACAAGTAAAGGCACACCGATCCATTTTTCACAAATATGAATGAAGTAAAATAAATCAGTGAAGTTGATATTTTCAACCGACGGTTCTCGGTGGAAATTCATGTTGAATTATTTACAAATAAATCACTTTTTTATACTATATCCACTGTGACTTTTAATCAACAAAAAGTCACAGTTTAAACACTACAAATAAGTGTTTTATATAATTAATTCAAATAAATCAGTATTTTTTTATTTTTAATTAAATGTTGGTGAACTTGTTTGTGTACTTAATAAAACTGCAGATTGACATCAGCATATCCGCCTATTTCTCTTTTTGCTTATTAGTTGCAACATATTTACTTTTCTAATGATAAACACAAGTGCCAGCTAATATCCAATTATTAAAAAATTAATACAGAAAATATGCTCTTAACACTAAATTTCAGTTCGTTTACCTTACAAAGACTATGATAAAAATAATACAAACACTAAAAAAAATATATCCGATATCAGGGAACTAAATTGGTGCCGGTACCTATTCTGCAAAGAATTCACCAAATTTATTTAGGTATGCTGTTTTCTTAGTTTCAATGTTCTAGAGTTGATGTAGGTAACTTTGTGTATGAACTCCTCAGACTGACATTCACCGATGTCAATATTGTTGCCATAGCAACATTTTGTTATTTTTGTGAGTATAAAAATCAGAAATATACTAAATACACTGATTTATAGTTTGATTTTAATTTTTTCATTATTTAAAATGACGAAAGAGTCATTACGATTTACGAATGTGAGAAAAAATAAATAAGCTTCATATTATTCACATGATCAAAATGAGTGAGTATATTATAATGATTGATTTATGTATATTTTATTGTTTTTGACATATTTTTTTTGTAACGTAACCTTTCCCAAAGTAATTATTAAAAATAAAATATTTTGATACGCGTGTGTAAGCAAACAATGTTTCTGATAGAATAAATTAATAAATTCTTTATGTTTGATACTTTCCAGATTATTAGATGATTAGTGACATTAAAACGGTGATGGAGAATTACCTACTGAGACTTGACTTATCATTTGCAAATGTAAGTACATAGTTTTTAACTGATATCCTGATATTTAGGTTTATAGTAAAATCAGCACGTATTATCTTATTTTCATGTTATTTTTTCAAATAAGCTGATATATGAATACACGCAACATGTTTGAATCTCGGATACATTTATGTATGTTTTAAAACAAGCTTTGGTACAATTATTATTATTTTATTTTATGTATTTATTCATGATGCCATTAACTAGTTTGCGAATGATTAAGGTATTCCATAAATGTACTAAGTAATAATATAAAATTAGTTTGTGAATCAATAGTGAGAAAATGGTTTAATGTAAAAATAGATCTCAACATGCATTTGATTTTTAGATTATTATGAGTATTCGAAGGTTTCTAAATTTGCATATTATATATTTATATATTTGCAGAAACCACTCTGCATGTATGGTTACTATGGAAACATATAATATTTACATTTTGACATTCCCTTTCCACATGAAATTTTAGCACAAAGACATTGTACTTTAATAAGACTGAGCATTATTGGCCGGTTTCAATAATCTATCTATCCGCTCCTGTCGATTGAAATCTATTGTGTTCTATATTTTGAATCATACATTTTAACCGATAGTCACGGATAGATAGGTTATTGAAACCGGCCATAAGACATGATTACACATTAAATCACTTTATTGCTATAATTTTGTTTTATTTCGATGATGAAAAAATACTCTGCAAATATATGGACAGATTGTGAATTTATCCTTGGATTATGATGACTCAAATCTTTTTTTGTGATACTAAAGATGCATGAATCATTCTCTCCAAATCCCGGCCTTTTTGTTGTTTGAAATTTAATGGTGGAGTCAAAAATAATAAACAAGGGAAAAACATATTAAATATTCTTATATACTTTTGCAGCACTGGTGCCACAGTCGTAGGTGCCAAGCAACGGCTTAAGGGAGCCATCATTGTCACTTAATTTGACGTCCCAGAAGAAAGAATAAATTATGGTCAACTCAATGCAGAATGGTGCAACAAATTATGGATAAACTCAAATATACCTACTTTACGTGTACTTTTTAAGGTGTATAATATAAATTATATAATTGTTGCAGAATAAAACTGAGTATTATTAAAAAAAAAGTATTTGAGTACTTTATTGGAAATATACCCACTTATACGCCCACATATATGTATGTAGATATAACAAGGTAGACATGTAAAGCTAATAAGCTTTTTTTGACCAATGACTTGATGAATCTATCTATACCCTCACGCCACATCCCATGTGGAGTAAGCAGAGAGAAGGGAACGCCAATTAAGTAAACACCTACCATTATCCAGCAAAAATAATAATAGTCTACCTACCTACGTGTTTGCTATATTCATGTATAGGTATATGAAGGCCAATTTATAACTCTTGGGGCATGAATGCTCTCTCGCAGGTGGGCCTTGGTGACCTCTGGTGCATCAATTGCATTATACATGCCGTTTTTTCAATGGAGTGCACAATCTTGTTAAAAATTATGTCTTTGTACGCAATGATTATTGTGTCATTTGGTGTCATAGATAATGAGTGAAATATACATCACGTACGTCGCATTTTTTATCTCCTTTTTCACTTACCGCAAAAAGAGAGACAGTGATTTTTTAATGTTCGTAGTTTTTCGGACATAATATTAACTATATTTACGTGTGTTAGTGACCAAGTGGTGTATAGATAATGAGTGAAATATACTTCATTTCTTTATCTCCCTTTTCACTTACCGCAAAAAGAGAGACAGTATTTTTTTAATGCTTCGTAGTTTATTGGTTCGTACGTAGTTTAAAAGTTAAAATTTGGAGTAAACACCTGTTTTTAGGCAATTTTAGCATATAGTCGAACGATTTCAAATTAAATTCTGGCTGTGAAGTCCTGTTAATTAAACTGTTATGAGAAGCGAGTGTCAAACGGTATTGTCGGCCGGCCATATGCCACGACTCGTTGCATCAAACACGTTTGACAGCCGTCTGGTAAAGATTAAGTGATGTACAATATTAATATATTTGGATGATTGTGTTAAAACTAACTACATGAAACTGGATTTTTAAACATAAATTTTTCCGCAATGACATTCATTTATTTTTTTATAATGTATGTTAAAGTAAGGAACCACTGGTTTTTCTCAGAATTAGCATCTTTTTTGTTTTTGCCGATAAGGAACTTATATTTCTTGTTAGGATTTGTTTGAAAAAGAAACTCGAGTCACTTTAACAATTTTTCGAACATGGCAAAAATGTCATGAAACCAAAAGTTACATTATACAAAAAATACCAAAATGGTATTACGTACCGACACTAATGTATGCAAGCGAAACTCGAACATGGTTAAAGAGGGACGAAAGCAGTATAATAACTATGGAGATTCAGTTTCTGAGGAGAATGGTTGATAAAACGTTGCATGATAGAGTGGTCAGATCAACGATATTCCGAAATGAGCACAAAGTGTTGATGTGATCTTGTCCTTAAGAGACAATCGGAATATAATTGTCTTAATTCACTCTTTTTATTGATAAGTATGTTTGTGTGGATATGTTTATGTTCATTTGTGTATCTTATTTATCTATCACGTCTTTCTGTGTGCCTGGGGATAATGTTTGTGTATGGGTGTGTGATGTGGTGTGAGTGCTAAGTAGGAATTAGGTGTCACATGTATGTATGTTTGGGCTGTTGATATATGCAAATTTGACTTAACTTTATTTTAGTTTTAAGTTTGGTTTATAGTTTTGATATGTATATCTTGATGTAACAAAAGGATTATACTAGAACAGGTCTACTTAGTTGGGTAATCCTATTTCTTACTTGTATTTATTGTATTTGATGAATGAATAAATAAATTCTTAGTTTATAATGTTCCTTATTTGGTTTAGCTTGTGGAACTTTCCCGTGCACAAGACATCGAAGCAGGTGATGGCACAACATCTGTGGTGGTTATTGCAGGAGCTCTTTTGAATGCTGTGGAGAAGTTGCTGGGGAAGGGAATACACCCTTCTGTTATATCAGATGCCTTCCAGAGAGCTGTTCAGCAGTCGGTCCAGGTAATAGATCCTTATGAACAGTTTCCACAAAGTTTATGCAGTATTTGATTTTCAAAAGTGAACAAAAAATAAATGTGTCTTTAAAATATTATTTAATAATTTAGATATTGCAAGAAATGTCTACACCAGTCGAATTGAATGATGAGGATTCTCTAGTGCAGGCTGCTGCAACGTCTCTGTGTTCCAAAGTTGTTTCTCAGCATGTCAGTCTTCTGGCTCCTATTGCTGTTAAAGCTGTATTATCAGGTACTTAACTCTGAAAAATAAACTATGTAATCAGCTATCATCTTATCAATGTCTGATGGATTAATCTTTTATTTTAATATTTGCAGTGATAAACCAGTCTCCTATGGCAAATGGAGGTCTTTCATGTGATCTTAGAGACGTCCGTGTGATTGAGAGATTGGGAGGAACCTTGGAAGATTCTGAGCTCATCAAGGGTTTGGTTCTGTCACAAAAAACAGCCAATGTCTCTGGACCAAAAAAGGTGGACAGGCCACTAATTGGACTCATTCAGTTCTGTATTTCACCACCAAAGACTGATGTAAGTATTGCCACTACTGTAGACTTAATAGACCAAATATGAAATGAATGTGATAAACAAGAAGTATTTATTGTGTGTTTGTTTCAGATGGATCACAATGTGATTGTGTCAGACTACGCTGCTATGGACCGTGTGTTGAAAGAAGAAAGAGAATATATTTTAAACATTGTCAAGAAAATAAAAGCTAGCAAATGCAACGTTCTCTTGGTACAAAAGTCCATCCTGAGGTAATAGTCATTGACAGTATAAATAAATTTTACAAATATATGTGATTTTAACATCCAACAGGAGGTTTCAAATAAATTGTTTTATGATTTTAGAGATGCTCTTTCTGATTTGGCTATTCATTTCTTAGACAAGATAAAAGTGATGGTGGTAAAAGACATTGAACGTGAGGATATTGAATTTGTATGTAAGACTTTGGGATGCCGTCCCATTGCTTCTCTCGATCACTTTGTTCCTGAGAACTTAGTTAAAGCTGAACTGGCTGAAGAAATCAGTGAACCATCAGGCAAATTTGTTAAGGTATGGATGGTATCATTTATATTATGGAGGGTGATCTCCGGTCGGAATTACCAATTCGCATAGGAGCTGCTAACGGGGCTTTCAATAACATGAACAAAGTTTGGAAGGCGTCTGGACTCAGCATCAGGACAAAATGTCGCTTGTTCAATGCGTGCATCATCCCAATCCTTCTATATGGCTGTGAGTCTTGGCACTTAACCAAGGCTCAAGAGCGGAAGATACTAAGCTTTGAAAACAAGTGTCTTAGAAGGATTTTGGATGTCAAATGGTATGAACATGTTACAAATGATGCTGTGCGCCGGCGCACCCAGCAGAGACCTGTAATCTCCGTAATACAGGAAAGACGATGGTCCTGGCTGGGACATGTTTTGAGAATGCCTAATGATAGTTGGCCAAAAAAAGCACTGTTCTTCCGTCCGCAGGGGTTCCGTCGGCCCGGGTGTCCCTCTTTCACAATAGACCGTTCCTATGACAACGATATCAGAGCGCAAGGAATGTCGTGGAAAGAGGTGACGCAATTGGCGCAGAGACGCTCTGAATGAAGGAGGCTGGTTTCTGCCCTGTGCTCCCGAGAGGAGCGTTGAGGGCGATGATGATGATACAATAACTACTTTTATTTCGTGAGATGGTGGTAACTGAGTGAGTGTCCTTTAAAAACCAGGTGTATCAAAAAATAAAGAAATTTTGCACCTTAAATTCAGCTTCGAGATTTGCCACCCATCCTGAAAGTCTTATTTTTTGTTATGGAGAGGACAGCTTGGATGTTTATTGAATGCTGCTGGCTATGCATGTCTATTATATGCCGTGATAGTATACTAGTAATAAAAATTAATCACTTTGCAGATAACGGGCATAGCTAATCCAGGACTTACGGTCTCTGTAATAGTTCGTGGATCAAATCGTCTTATGTTAGCTGAAGCAGCTCGCTCACTACATGATGCTTTATGTTGCGTGAGGTGTTTGGTGCGTCGTCCAGCTCTGCTTCCAGGTGGAGGTGCTGGTGAAGCTAGGCTGGCTTTGGAGCTAGCCGCTAGAGCACAAAGAGCTCCTGGGGCAGATCATTATTGCCTTCGAGCTTTTGCTGATGCATTAACTGTCATACCTTCAACTTTGGCTGAGAATGCTGGTAAGTTTTCAAAACTTAGTCATTGAAATTATACTAGATTTATTACCGGTTCCATAAAGATATATATACAGTGAAACCTCTATCTATCGTTTTTGAAGGGACCTATTGAAATAAACTATGGATGCGGGAAAACAATGAATGCGGGAGTATAGAAAAAATCATATTAATATGTATTTTAATGTTTAATATGTAGGTACACACGAGTATATAGGTTTTATAAAAATGATACATGTTTCAAAAGTTATAAATCAATTTGTTGAAATAAAAATATACCTAGTAACAAAATAAAAAAGAAAGCTGCATGGAGAGCAAAATCATACTTTATACTGTATGTAATCTTTCATCGTCATTTGCTTTTTTATTGTAGGTACCTACTGATGTACTATCAAAAAAGACAGCAGACAGAATCAGCAAAATGTTCTTCCTTTCTCGCTCGTTCTCCAATGTTTTTATACATATATACGATTTTTTTGTGTAATTTAAACGGTCAATGCGATAAAATCATATAGAGAAACGATGGATGCGATATATTTTTACGTGTTTTGTATGAAACTAATTCGGAACTGTAAAAAATAACGACAAATACGGGAAAACAATTATTCGAGGAACAATAGATAGAGGTTTCACTGTATTGTTCTTTTGAAATTGTAGTGCATTTTGTATTGGGGAATGAAATGATCATATTGTAATTGGAGCAGGCTTTGTTGAATTTGGTGAGCATTTTCTGTAGGTCATCTTTATTGTCGGCTATAATTGTAGCGTCGTCAGCATAGCAGATAATGCCCACTACCCTTTTTCCCATGGTGTATCCCAGACTTCTCCTATGACATTGTCCATAATGCAAATAAAATAGGAATAGACTTAAACTGTCACCCTGTTTAATACCAACAGATGTTAGCATCTTCCATATTCCTTTTAGCTGTGGTAGATATGTTTCTATTTGCAATTATTGGTCGGATTGCACCGTTTACCTTATTGCCAGCAACTTTTCTCCTTTCAATATCGCTTTCACACTTCCCATCTCTCGTGAACAAACTACCTAAGTACACACATTCGTCAACTTGCTCTAACACTTCATTGTCAATCATTACCTGGCATACTGTTCTCTCACTTCCTCTTTCAAACACCATGATTTTTGTCTTTTTTGCATTCATTCTCAATCCATTAATCACACAATTTTCATACACACACATCATCATTCGCTGTAGATCACTTTCACTTTCAGCCATCAATACCAAATCATCGGCAAACATTAACCCTCTTACATTCATCCCGTTCATATCAACACCTACATTCATTTCTTTCAACGGACGAATACAATGATCAATGTATAAGTTAAAAAGCCATGGCGACATAACGCACCCTTGTTTTACTCCTTTGGTCAGTGTGAACCATTCCGACAGGTTATTGTTCACTCTAACACATGCAGAACTTCCTGTATATAGGGACGTAATGGCGCGAATTAGCTGACTACCCACCCCACACATTGATAGTACTTGCCACATTTTCTCACGATCTACTCTATCATAAGCCTTTTCTAGATCAACAAACGCGCAGAAAAGCTTCTGGTGTTTCTCCATGAGCTTCTCTGTCACCATTCGCAGGGAGAAGATCTGGTCCACACACCCTCTACCACTCTGAAAGGCACCTTGCACATCCCATACATTTGTCTCAGTTACTTTTCGAACTCTTTCAATCAATATTCTTGCATACAGTTTCCCCACCGAGCTCAGCAGACTGATGGCCCGATAACTCCCGCATTCTAGTCTTGACCCCTTTCCTTTGTATAGCGGGCATATCACAGCTTTTCGCCAGTCTTCTGGCGTGCAACTTTCCCTTCAACACTGCTTAAAGAGTGCATGACACCATTCGAGAGTCTTCAGCCCACTCAGACTGATGAATTCCATGGAGATCATATCTTATCCAACCGCTTTGCCATTCTTTGCTTTCTTCAATGCATTCTTAATCTCATCCATAGTTATTTCTTCATCCCTTGTTTCATTCGCGTTTTCCCTTTCACTGTTCTGGCTTGGACATTCACCTCCACTTTCAAACAGCTCCTCAAAATATTCTTTCCATCTATTCACAACGTCAACACCATTCATCAACATACATCAGTCTTTATTTCTAATCGCATTCATACTATTTACCTCATTTTTGCTTCTTTTACGCTTAACTTCTTACCAAAACATTTTCATATTGCACTCTGCTATCTTAGTGCCAACACTGATGTATGCAATTGAGACGTGGACATGGTTAAAGAAGGATGAATGTGGCTTAAATGCAGTTGAAATGAGATCGTTGAGAAGGATGTGTGGGAAAAGTCTGAGAGATTGTGTGCGTAACAGTGTTATACGAAAGGAATGTGGAATGAAAGTTAGTGTAATAACAAGGATGAATGTAAATAAGTTAAGATGGTTTGGGCACGTGGAAAGAATGAATGAGGACAGAATGACTAAGAAGATATATTTGGCTGAGAGGAATGGTGCTCGGAGACGTGGACGTCCTAGGATTAAATGGCAAGATCATTTAAATCAAATCCTACAGGACGGTCATGTGTTGATCACATTGAACAGGAGAGCATGCATGAGGAATTGTATGACAGTGACGGAAGCGAAGGATGTATGCAAGGATAGAAGGAAGTGGCGCTCGATCCTTTCTGCCTACCCCGCGAGGGAAGCGGCATGATGGTATGTATGTATGTATCTTCCATATTCTTTTTCTGTGCACCATACAAATCATATGCCATGTCTTTAGTGAATTTGGTCCAGTATTCTCTCTTTATTTGTTTTATTTCTGAGTTTACCTGTTTTTCAATGACAAGTCATCTTTCGTTCTTCGTCTGATGTTGAACGTCTGTATTATAAATATTTTTTGCGTTTTTCTTCTGCCAGGTTCCAAAATAAATGATGATAACAAATCAAGTAAAATAAATTGTTGCATCAAAGCTCTTTTGTAAAATGTCAGTTCGTATAAATCAGTCTATATTAAAATAAATTGGACAGTACCAATTATAGTGAACAATCCCACTAAGCATTTTGTCAATGTTATAAACAATTTTTTCCATCTATGAAAATTTAGAGACATTTTCATGATGGGTCTAGCTCTTAGTACTTTTCATAGTAATTAACTTGTTAGTAACAGTACCCTGTCTTCCATAAAATAAATATAGTCAAACAATCCTGGCCGTATGCATCTGAGTTCTTCTAAATCATTTGTTTCACACCACTCAGGCCCGAAATTACAATCAGTAGCTTATCGTGGAGCTTTGGTGAGGAGGCTTAAAAGTTAAGTCGAGCTTACTGCTTACATGAGAATTTCAATCAATATTCGACTGCGACTTGACTAAGCCGCAAATATGGTTAAGTTGGTAGCCCTACTAGTTGTTTTATCGTGATTTTGTCTATGCATTAACTTCATATCTGTCATGTTAACGGGGACGTGCGCTTTTTTTCGTGTTGTTGTTTTGATTTCGTGAACGCTCTTGGATTTTTTCGTTACCGACGAAACAGGGTCAGTAACGAAAAAATCCAAATAGAAGCGCAAATTAAACAACCTAAGCAACAACAAACAAAAAGCGTAATGATGGCGCGAACATATGACATTAACGTCAGTTTGTTCTTATTGTAACTAGTGGCGCCTCCTGGTGATGAAAAAATTAACTGAGTTTAAGCGAGCTTAACGATGTTGAGGACACCCCCGGGTATTCCTTAACTTAAGGAGTAGGTTAAACCGCAAATTCGTGCTAAGGAGACATTGTAATTTGCGATATTTTGGTAAGCGAAGCTTTATGTGTTCCTTAAGGTTAAGGAGGATTTTAAGCCTGCATTGTAATTTTGGGCCTCAATGTGTCAAATGTATCTTATTTTTTTTTATTTTGTCTCGCTCGTCGCTTTTAACAAACAGTATTCGACAGCGCTCTCTCAGTTTTAGCATTTGTTACTAAAGATATATGTATAAGCTGTAGTACTTGTTAGTACAGAAAAAATAAAGCCGTAAGCTGGGCCTATACTATTGATCATAGTGTGTTGTATAGACTGAATCTCGTTCTCTCACTAAAGTTAAGGTAACATTGAACATTGTTAGTTCTTGGATGAGTCATGTTTCATGTGTTTTTTTTTGTAATATAACTCTTAACTTGAAATTGATATATTGTGTTCCTATTCTATATCTAATATTTATTCATTAATTTATTTAACCAATTGTTGGGCCCACCCAGTATGCCTTAGATGCACCACTGTTTAGCAATAACTATAATTGAATAATGTACAGATAAGATCCAATCTCTACTGTTATAGCATTAATTGTAAATATTACTATACATTTTATTTCTATTTAAGTAATTGGTGCATTTATTATGTAATATTTTTAAATGTGTGGTCACAGCAAAGCGAATATATATTTATAGGTTTGAATCCCATTGCTACTGTAACTGAACTGCATGCAGCCCACGCTGCAGGACAGAGAAATGCAGGAATATCTGTGCGACGAGGCTGTATCGTGGATATGGTTGAAGAAAAGGTTCTCCAGCCATTATTGGTGTCTACTAGTGCTCTCACACTGGCCACCGAAACTGTACGTTCCATACTGAAGATAGATGACATTGTAAGTATACACATTATCATTGAACTCAAATTATACCATACAGTATTTCATGACAGACTTCTGTGATTTTGTTAAGTGAAATGTTTCAAGCCAGAGTTATTCAATGTTTTGTATAAAGTTAACACATAACAAAATATAAGTATCAATTAGCTTCGTTAATTTCGTGACTTAACTTTTTTTTTTTGTTTCAGGTCAACACCGTCACATAAAAATCTCAATACATCTTACTCATGCATTTCATAGTATTATTTTATATACTAGTCCGTCTATTATGCTTCACTTTGCACAAACAATCTGTTATGGAACTCCAATCTGCAATTTAGTTTTAAATTTGGTACATAGAAATGAGTAATAAAACTGTACTTTTATAAAAAAAAAAATGCGACATTGGAAAAATTTGATAAATCAATCAGTGCTTATAGGGTTGGTCTTTTTATTATATTTTTAAGTACTTACATTTTTCCAAAATAAAGTGATGATTCATTATTACTTTCCCAGTGGTTTTATGTTTGGAGTATTATTATTATTGTGTTTATTCCACGTTGATATGTAATGAGAAATTTTATTTTATAATGAGTATGTATATCACTATACAGAACCATTTATTTGCAAAATAATACTAATTTTTCTGCTTTTATTTAATAATGAAAATACATACATGTAATGATCAATATAAAATAGCTTTATTACAATATTATTTTTTCCTTAATAAATACTTTAACTAATTCAACATAATTTATTTATTAGGCTGGTACATTTATCTTTGATATGGATGTATTTGGTTGCCAGCCTTTATGTTGGTTTTAATGGTGGATGGAACTTTTGGTAGTATTGGAGGCAATGGAGGTGGAGCTCGCCCTCCAGGTCCCCCGACTATCAAAGGAACATTACCGCCCCCCACTCCTCGTAACCCTTTCCCCATGCCCACAGCTGTCACCAGTGCATGTGTGTCAGCCAAACTGTGCGTTTGTTGAGTTCCTGAAACAGTACCATTTTTAAATATTTATATCTTCATATTCAGTATAACCAATAGTGAAATAAGAACATGTAAGTACCTATGCCTTAGGATGACACTATACTGGATAACGGAAAAGCAAAAGTTATATATTAAGATCGCCACTAGACGGAGATGATACATTCTACGTGGCAACTAAGAGCCTATAGAGAGCCAGTCCTCCTGATGATGCCAAGTAGAAGCCTTGGCGAAAATGTTTGAGGTGAATAAATTTAATTTGGAAATTATAGTGTTTTAAAATCATTTTAATTTAAGCCTATAGAAAAGTAACAACATCCTTTACGGTATTCAGAAGTCACATAACATTACGCTATAAATACAAGAAATCTTAAGAATGATTTAATATGTAGTATTGAAGTTTCAGAAGGAAATTTAAGAATCATTACATTTTTTTAATCTGTAAGGTGTTCTGACAATAAAGTTCCCTTCCCTTCAATAACATTCCCTTTTTGCCCTTAGACCTACTTTGTACATACTCAACTTTTTTTATACTTAATGGAATGAAAGTATAGTTCACAGACCATTAATAATATGGATGAATAAATAAACCAATTTATGAAACAATCAAAACACTGTTATTAATTTTCACCACATTTATTCAAACTCTAACGTTTTCGCCCACTTCAATGGGCATTCTCAAGAGTACTGATCAGTATCTTGAGAATGCCCATTGAAGTGGGCGAAAACGTAAGAGTTTGAATAAATGTGGTGAAAATTATAACAGTGTTTTGATTGTTTCATAAATATTGAATATGAATTTTCAGTGTGAACACAAACACGCTTCAACAATAAATAAACAAATAGTAAAACTGAATAAATTATATAACCTGCGGGACATTTTGAGAAACAAATAGCAGAGCCTTGCTCTACAAACTAATTCAATAAAGGATTGAGACCAGGGAGTGTGTTCATATGCAGTGGGTCTCGTTTAATGTCCGACTAAAGCTAGTTCCATTCTTACCTGATCTAAGGGAATCTCCTTCCCAATCTTCTTTGCCTTTGGATATGATCTCCCACACATGTCCCACAACTTTATTAAATTGACTCACTTGTTTCTGAAAAACAAACAATCTTCGTTACTGGATGACGAGATAAATTGGGTTAAAGTTTTGAACACATTCACATCTTTCTTACTCCAACATAGTGAATATTATTTCAGAGAGAAGTAAAGCTCATATTTTTTCTTGTAATCCTAAATATTCTGGAATGTGACCTTCAATCATCACCAATATACTAAGTGCTTTTCTACAATATTACAGTCAAGAAGTTAGGGCCAATACCGGATAATGAATATATTGTAATATAATGTGACGTGTTAAGTTCAGTGTAACTTATTGCCTTTTTTTCAGAATTTGATAAAATATTGAGAGACTGTTCAGTACCAGCTGGATATTGGATTACTATCTGATAGGATACTGAGCAACTATTTAGCCATAGATAATCCAAGTATCCACAGCTTTTATAATGGTAGTCTTCGCTATAATGTAGTATGTGGTTGGAGCAAATACTACTAATGTCCTATTGAGAAGAAAGTTTTAGGAACTATTTACCTGAGCAGCATCAAAGTTAAGTGTATTGGCCTTTTGAGTGAGTTGTATCATCCTTTGTTCAGCTTGTGGCTCTGGTTTTGTTCTAAGATAATCAGGTACTAAATCATGTGCAAATGCAGTCACTCTGCCCTCCGTAAGGGATGCCAGAGCTTCATCTCTATCGCAACTCAATGTTAATGGCAAAACAGCTAAACCTCTAAGTGATGGAGTCAATTCTGTGGACAATATTTTGCTTAATCCTGTAAGCTGCAAATGGGAAGCAATATTTTAATATCGATCATTTAGGCATTGACTAACATACATTTTGATTGATGTAAAAAAATAAATTTAATGGGTTACTTATCCTTCCAGAATTTTTGAAGATGCAGATCTTAAAAAAATATTAATTGCAATACAAATATCAAAGTTCTAATATGTAAATATTTGGAACATCACAGTACAGAAGAATGTAATTGTATCGCACAGATCACTCTCCAGATAATTCATCACTAATATTTGATTATGTATTTATATCTATGTTCTCAGTTACATATGTGTTATATCTATACTTGTATCATGTATCATAATAGTATAATATATCATAGCATTGTAAGACACGGCTCCGCGCGATGTAGGCACAATAAAGTTCTCATGCCGGTATGCCTACTCGCGCGTTGTAATAGTTACATTGTAGCATATCATGTTAATAGTGAGAGCTTCTCACCGTGCGGCGGCCGTCATGTGTATGATGCGGTCGCGCAGGGGTGGGGAGTTACTTACATCGGCCGATAACCGCGCGCGCCCCAGCCATTGTCAGCTGGGGTGCGGTCGGCGGGGATCGACGCTTAATAAACCGCGTTGTGCGAATTATGCGTTTTTCGAAATAAATCACTCTATCTACAACCTCAACACTGTGCGTTTCTCTTGATCACCTGACTACCTCTGCCTTCTCTTCGCTTGTATTTGGACCACCATCACTGACCACCGCTCTCAACCTTGACTACGGAACGGATCTCTAGGCTTCAGCTGTCCATCGCTCTTCACTTCACCGAAGAGCTTCCGAGTGACTTGATACTGAGGTGGTTACTGTGAGCCGAGTATTTTTTCGTCAATACGCCGCCGTGTGGCTTCTTGTGTTCTCTAGACAGTCAGTACTATCAGGATCATTGCCCGGTAGTGAGTGCTTGCGAGGACACAGGCTAGCTGCGCCTAGGTGTTACGGCGAAGTCGTGCCCGGTGGAAGTAAACATCCCCTGGTCAACGAACAAGGGAGTCTCCAACGTGTTGTTGCGGGTTACGGCGGCTGAGCCCACCTACTACCGACGCACCCGGATATAGCTGCCTTCCGCAGTTAGTGAGACATACAGGCATCGAAGTGGTGCTGTGTTGCGAACCTGCAATCCCCACTCACCCCCGACTCCCACCATCCGGAGTTACAGTCTACTTGTGGCCTGTGGCGAGCTGAGTCGGCTCCTGTCCCACACAGTAATGCTTAAGGATTTGCTTAAAATATATCCTGGCTATTTCTTGGCAATACTTTTGAAAACAAATTGAAAAAATATACTTACATGTCCAGACAGCAGGGCGTAGTTATCCAACAAAGTAGGCCAATTAATTGAGTCATATTCATTTTCCAATTTGTGTATCATAGCAGCAATGGCTGCCTTCAAATCATTTACTCGAATGAGAATCGCGTTTAGAGCTGCATCTAATTGTTTTTCTTCACGCTGCATGATTCTGTCGAAATGATTAAAATCGTAAACATTTAAGTACATTTAAATCATAGATTTATATGTACTAAAGTACTAGATATGGTGTTTAGAACAATGAATCACAATTTTCACGTTCCTTTTAAATATTAGCAATTTGTAGTACTAGCAGAGAGAAGTAGCAACTTTAGAAAAAGGATGTCAAGTATACACTGCATAAGACAACATCAATATGAATGCAATGAACTTTTTTCTATGTGTACGGATATAATATGGTTACAATGGTACAATATCGAGTCCTTTACGAAGTACTCTTTTACTCATGTGATGCATCTGTATTTCTCTCTCACTCATATATTAACAATAAGGAAGCAAGACTTTTATCAGGTGTTCACATTTTCCGTTGTATGTCTGCAAGTAAAGAGAGAATGTATCTAACTATTTCATACACAACCTTTTTTTTAATGACACAACAAACAAACATGTTATCACCAAATATTATCAAACACGCATAAAATGAAACAATAGTACAATGATTTTTTTTTTATTTGAAATTTGAATAAAATCTAATATTTTTCCTACATAAATAAAACTTGTTCTGCTCCCTGCAGATTGTTCCTCGGAAAAAGTAAAAATTGACAATAATTTATTGTTTTTATCTGAATGGTCTTATAGTCAAAAGATATAACTTCATGGATATATGCACTTATATGACATTGAATAAAAGAGTATATTGATCAGAAAAGAGCGAGAATCGAACTTGAGACACTGGATTGCTAACGGTAAATATTTTTTGCCTTTCTTTTATATAACTAAAAACTTAAAAATGTGTGACAATATTTACTCCAAGTAATGGGCTCACCACCTGTTCTGTATTTTGTGTGGTTTGGAAAGGGTGTTTAATTTGTTTTTTGGCGCATGATCTTCCACTTATGCTTCCAAGAGGAGCGTGGAGAGTTTTGTGATGTGGAATGAACGTTTCGCTCTCCTTATGCCTCATTTGGGGTCTCGGGGCGACATAGTTACTCCATACTGAGAATTTAAGATACTTACAGAAAATTAAATTATAGTTGATAAAATATCATTGAGTTGTATACACCTGAATAGTGCATGTGTAACATGCATTTTGTAAGGAACGCTACATCTTACTCGAACGATGGTCAATTTCGTACTGAACAAGGCAAAAATGCAGGTCGGCCGACCTGAGTTGGAACATCGCGGCTAAGCTACCAGCACTTCTATACGAAGTAATATAATTCTATGATTTAAATGAACAACTGTACTACGCTCATGTATTATTTTTAAGCTCCAAGCTCTTAAAAACTCATCTAAAAGGCTGATATGTGCCAATAATCTAATGAAATGCAGTATAATAAAATTTATATATTGTTAAAAGTACTATACCTTTGGAAATGTGCAAAACACAAACATAAAATTATCAATATTAGAGTTCGACGCTACGCCTTAGAATAATAAATATACTGGCTATTACTCCAACCCTTTAAATATGTTACTATATTCAATGTCCCACTCTAATAATATTATATGATCCGAAGCTAGCAAATTTTAATAATATTTATTATACACTATGCTAGAAAGTTAGAAACTCAACCTCATAGAGTTAGAGTATAATATTAGGAATTCATTGAGATGGTAGGCCCCAATGTCAGATATCTGTCAAATATAGTTTTCTATGGAGGAAAATTGTTGCTACAATAATATTATTTGGATTTTTTGGCGAAATATTAATTTTTTTTTATTTGCAAAAATAAAATAAAACCGGCAAAAATAAAATCTACCTCGAATATAAACTTAGCAGTCTTATTAATAAAAATCCGCCAAACCATGGTTGAACCACTGATTTCGTGATCCGCCTATAAGCGTTTGAACCACCAATCAAATTTTCTTTATTAATAAAAATATTTAATCCGTACCATAGACATCTGTACTTTATATAAAGGATTTCATATGGCAATTTGAAAATTCGCTCTATAATGTTGGTTGCCATGTTACACGACGCTGGTAAACAGACAAATTCAAAACATCCATGTTCAAAACCATGGATGTATATAGGTAGGGGATGGAACGTTTATAGTAATTTGTATGAATGACAGCGAAGCCAAAAAGTGAGGAAGGGAAATCGACGGTGGCCATTTTGTATGAAACACTTTATTTAACATTTGTATGGGCAATGTATGGAGATTATTCACACAGTATCAGAAAACATTATATTTACTTCTTACAATAATTACAATGCCACATAACTCAATGTTTTCATATATTTGATGAAATAGGTAATAGGATGAGTTAATAAAATTGAGTAATTCATTTCAAAATCATTCAGTATTTATTTTTAAACATTGTTTTCGTATACACACAATATGGAGAGAATGAATGACAATTGAAGGAAAATATAAAAAAATGTACAGAAATTATAGCTAGAAATAAAAACAAATTTTGATAGTTTTATTGAATATATAAAAATAAACAGGAGAAACTGAGTGTTTTATAATAATAACAAAATGCATTGTAATTAACATACAACAAACTCAAAGCCCTCTGAAGAGCACTAACTTGTTGAGTGACTGGATGTATGCTATGTTAGGTTGAAGACATGTTGCACAGGTGGATTGATGTACGAACTCACATCTATCCTGTCAACTGTTGGTATTATAATGTCAACTGGAGGTATTGAATATTCAGCTACTGACACCGAACTCTCAATTGCTGATGTTGTACTCTCAATCGCAGACAATATTCTGCGATCTTTTTCTGAAACATAAAAAAATACCATGTAAGTACTTGTATACACTGATCCACAATAGTAATCCACACTGAGCGACAATAATCAACCACCATTTAAAATTAATTCTACACAATTCTTATCATAATGTACATAATATTATTTAGAATACCTTCACAAAACTCTTGAAAATATTATGCTATGCAGGTTGTATTGTGAGTGTGGCAAGAGTTATTATTTTACACATGTATTATGTAATTAGAGATAAATAATTCCAAGATGACATGGTCCAGATTTGCAAGCACAGGTGCATGTTATTTCACAGCGTATCTATGATGATCAAGTGTGGCTTTATGTCATCTCTACACACTTTCTTTATCTCTAACCACAAGAGAAGCTATGTTACGGAGTAAAAATTAGATATATCTAAATGAATAATATAAAACATACTAACTTGCAAATGAGCGGGAAACTCAGGATATTTCGTAAGAATGACGTTTTTCTCCAACCTCGCAGAAAAACGAGATGTTTTTGAACACAAAACACTATGTTTACTTGGTGTCAAATATTGGATAATGTCCAGTTTCTCCTTTCTGGATCCTTTGGAAAACTACAAAAAATGATTTTGTTTATAAACATGCTATAATATCATTAACCTGATCAGATTTGTATGCATGAAACATTTCATTCTAACGGGTAAACAAACCAAACAGCCGAGATTGTAGGTTTCTTTGTATTGTCAGATGTGTAGATATGGGAGAATAAGGACAAATAATTATATTATAGAACGTTTATAACATTATTATGATCATTTATAAGTATACGAATTATAATATAAACGACTTTAAAATCGCATATATTAAGATAAAAACTACAATACAAAACAACTTACCGAAAATATGACAATCCTGTTTCCTGCGAAATTTGGATTGGATTTATAACCACAACCATTTATAGTGCACATCACCATGTTAATCATAAGTCCTATTCTTCTAGATAGATATAAAAACCGATATGAAAAATTCAACTGATGTGCAAAAACTTGATACATTTTTAAAACAACTAAACATACAAGGGTTGGTTCATGGGAGCATAGATGTCACTCGATGTCGAGTTACCTGAACGACCATGAAGTTGCAGTGAGTGGTGAATATAACCCCGAATAATCGTGAATAACTTAGAGCGTTTTTATGACCCAAATGTCATCGTAATGGCGCCATTATTTGTTACGTCTTGTTTTTATTATTATTTTATATTGCTTTTATAACTTTTAAAATTATTTTTGTTATTTTGGATTTACTTTTTGTTATAATTTCTTAAATTTGTCAACGTGTAAAAGACGTAAATTATAAATAAATTAAAATAAATAAATATTTTTATTATTATTTGACTGGCGCCTTTTTATAGTAGCATTCAAGTTCTTTTGTGTTTCTTTTAAATGATAAAAATATTTTTGTCTCTAACGAAGGAATAAATTATTTTAATAGGTATCTTTAAATTAACAGTTAAAGTAATAACTACTTGATTAGTTTATAACTAATTGCTTTATACTTTTTTTTTTAATTATGCCATTATCTAACTTTCTGAGCTTGTATACTTCACAAATACTTGTTACAAGTTTATATCCTAAATCTATCCAAACAAATTCACTGAATCAGCGTCAGAAAGTATACATGACAATTACGCAGAAATCGAGTATATTTTCTGAGACTATAATTATTTTGTTACACATTTTGAAAACATACAGTGCAAGAACACTATGAATGCGTACTGGCATTGTATAGGTACTTTCAAAATATGCGTCGTCACTCGGTGACTGTCTGAACGCAGCCCAAATGCGATGCACCGAACAAAATTTGTTTCATACAAAATGCCCGCCGTTCCCCTCCCCGCGCAGCTACAAAATATTTACCAAAGTGTCTGTCCATTACTCTATTTAGGTCCATGTTCAAAACAAACAAGCGGCTGTCAAAATTATCTTACAGTGGAACCTCTCATAACGAGTTTAATTCGTTCCAGACTCTTACTCGTTATGCGAAATATTTTATTCTATAGAAATCAATGTAAAATACAATAATGCGTTCCATACCGAAAGAATAAGTATTCTTGGAGAACTTTTTTATTGAAGTTTATTCAAATAAAATTACTTATAAAAGAGTGTTACAACTTAAAATACAATTTGGATTAGGAAAAAAAAACGTACCTAAATAAAAATATGAATTTATGACAAATAATTATCCATTTTTAACTTGAAAACTAACCGTAAACGTTTCATAGACACTCCCTTCGAAGCATCCATCTTCTTAACTTTATCTTTGTTCTTGAGAACAGTGCTGCAGATCGTTGATGTTGACCGATAGTATATGCGTGCTAGATATGCCACGCTCACACCTTGTTCTCGCTTTTCAATAATTTTACGTTTCATTTCAACAGTTATTTTTATTCTCTTCTGGCTGTCTTGTGTTTTTTTCTTCGGGGACAATTTTGAGCGGATTATAATACTTTGCACAAAAAAAAAATCTAATAATATCGATACAAATTTTGGAAGAATGTGTGATCAAATGCGAAACCATGGCGCTAGCGGCGCTAACACAGACTGATGTACTCGGGCGGAAGTCCCGGCTCACAAGGTCACAAGTGAATGTCATGAAGAAGGGACTTACCTACCCTTTATGTAGCTCGTTATGAGAGATTCCACTGGTTTTTTGGTTGGTTGATTGGTTTTTTCATCTGACATTTTGTACCCAAAAACACTGAAATATAAAATATGATGAGGAAGGTTTGTATAATTGAAAAGCAAATGTAATAATGGAATGACATTTTATTCATTTATCAAATAAATCATAAGTATATCTTTGAATCTTGTTATATATATTAAGGTTGGTTCATTCGCTTGACTGACTTTAGACTGACTTAATTTTTCATTATCTTTAGAACATGATGGAAATGACAAATACGATTTCATTTTATATTTGGATGTGTCCAATATCAGATGATAGCGATTTCTTCTATACGTTACCCCTTCATTTGATTTTATAAGATATGACCGAGGAACATTATTTATTACATCCAACACTACTCCTGGCTCCCACTGACTACTAGCTAACTTTTTGAACATTATATAATCACCTATCTTAAATGGAGTAAGACTCTTTTTATTCCTATCATAGTACATCTTATAATTACTTTTATGTTTCTGCATTTGTCTAATCATATTTCTACTATTAATTATTTTTGGTTTCAATAGTTCTGTTTTCATTGGTATATTAATTCTCAATTTTCTAGACATTAACAATTCTGCAGGAGATTTCATATATTCTTTTTCATTATTGCGATAATGTAATAACCCTAAATAAGGATCTGTATTTTCTTCATATGATTTGAGTAAAATATTTTTCACAATCTTCACAGCTGATTCTGATTGCCCATTTGATTGAGGAAAATTTGGGCTTGTCAAAGTATGTTCTATATCCCAATCTATACAAAAGTTTTTGAATTCCGAAGAATTAAAGGGGGGGCCATTATCCGAAATTAATTTTAAGGGAATGCCATGCCTGGCAAAAATTGATTTAAAATGCGTAATTACATGTGATGCACAAGATCCTGTGTTTAATAATGCCACTTCTACATATTTTGAATAGTAATCTACCACAACTAAGTATTTTTTATTTCTGACTTGAAATAAATCAGCACCTACCTTCTCCCAAGGTGTGTTTGGTATATCACTAACAATCAAAGGTTCATGAGGATTCCCAGGTCTGTATTTTAAACATATTTCACAATAAATTCTTAGGTATGCACGAAATTGTTTCTAAATAAAATGCCTGACTGTATTGGCGTGTTTCTATGCAACTTTTGCAGCAACCCTACTGCAAAACAGTGTTGAATTACATTATTACCACTGACTACAATACAACACATTATGAATTTGTGAGCATTTTGGAGCAAAGAAGCATATTACATATATTTGTGCAATGAAGATATGGCGGTTACATTGCAAACATTCTCATTCAAAATAACAGTGAATAGTACTGCCATTGGCTGAAGAAATGTAAGTGAATTCTATCTGCTGTCTGTGCAGGATATGCAAGAAAGTGGGGCATTATGCGAAAATGTGTTTTAAGAGGATAAATACAATTGAAATTGAAGAAAATGATGATGATAATAATTTACAAGCACAACCTCATATTGAAGGTCATGGTGAAAATCCATTTATTTACAAACATTTCGGATCAGCAGACTTATACTACTAGGAGTGGACGAATTTCCAAACGACCAGATTATCTGAATGAATATTATAATATATAGTATGTAATAATTAGTAATTAAGTTTGTACTTTTGAATAAGTAATCCTTATAAAGTTATATTAGTTATAATTGTAGGTTAAGTTATATTATGTAATAGATTAATCTTCTTTAAACTAAAAAAGGAGGATGTTATATATATTAAGGTTGGCAACATTAGACACTGGCTGGATGCAAAGTGACAGGAAGGCGGGGGAGAGACAAAGGAACGAGAAGGTCACTAAAAGTAAAATTAAACATGTGCTTTTGAATAAAACCTCATTGTTAATAAAGTATCGTTTTATTTATTAAAAATATAAAACTAAACAATCACAATCAGTGATATGGGTATAACTAGGGTTGCCACCCGTACTTTATTATAAAGTACTGTACGTTATTTCAGGTAATCGTACTTTATACTTTATGAGAAAAATAAAGTACGCGAAAATACTTTATTTCGCATGATTTGATTTCTTTGGGATTTTGAAAAGTTTAGTCGAAAGTATTTCTTCGTTAAACGAAATTTATCAATTGGTGCTGAATCGGTGTCGTCACTCGCCAGCGCCACATCACTTGAGCACTTGTTTTAATCAATTTCTGAACGCAACCTAAACTCAAATGTCAACAATGTCAGTGCCATTGTCACAATTTCTTGTTTGTTATGTGCAAAGCGGTTTGAGTGCATTACGAGCGCTCTCTAGCAAAAACGTTGTAATAATCATTTTTATACAAATTTGGTGGAAAAACTCGCAAAACTTGTGATTTTTGGTTTCAAAATATGAGAAATTTTATCAAGAAAAATATTTTTTGAATTTGTCAATATCCATGAAAAAAAAAAACAAAAAAAAAACAGTTTATTACATGCACTAATATTTTTAATAACTCTTACTTTTAGTTATATTAAAAAAATGTATCTGAAAAATCGTAGGATTCTCGTGCATTGTCTGCCAAACACACCCCCGATTTCGATTTTCAGAAATATGCTTTTTTATAAACGAATAATATGAAGCTATAATATTTTTTTTTGTTAAGTAAAAATCTAATGTTGATATTACATATTTGTTTTCATATTTTATCACATCAAAATGTTTGCAGTGTCAACAAGTTTTGAAAGTTTTTCTGCCAAACTTGTTGAAACTTTTATATTTCACAGTTTAAGCTAAAGGGCCTCTTTAAGAATACGATTTTAAGTTTTATAGAAAACGTAATTTCGATAGTGAAGCAGATCAAATAGATAGTGAATGTGTTACACCGAAAAAATGTTTAGAAAAATTAATCACTTATTTACATTTAAATATAGACTGTAAAGATGCTGTGCAATTGTTTAGTATAGATACTCATTTGATACAAACTGCAAAAAGCAAAAAAAAATATGTTTTTAAACATAATAATAAAGAAAAATAAATTGTACTTTATTTTGATACTACGTACTTTTTTTTTCTTACCTATAATGACCTATGTACTTTATTTTCAATAAAAAAAGGTGGCAACCCTAGGTATAACATAACACTGCGCACAATATGTATTACTAACCATCAGTAAAATCTTATTTTCTGCTTTCCCTTTTACATTCAAATGATGTACAGGAATAATTTTTAATTCAGAATCAATCAATATAACTTTCATACAACATGGAAAAAAGTATCTCTGTCACGAAACAATTAAATGCGTCTATCAAAAAACAAATGACGAAACTGGTGTTCTGTCACACGAAAAAAGTGTCTATTATCACAAGAAAAACAACTGATTGAATTAAATTCACATTCGGATACTACTTAAGCGTATTTTTAACCCAAACCAACTCCGATAAATTGTAAAATAACTGCAAAACGTACATGTAAACCCGCATAGCAAACATCTGACGTAAAATCCAACATGGCGGGCAGATGACGCCGATTTGAACCACCTTACTTAAATCACCACTTAAACTACCTCGAGAGGCGGATCAACCACTTTTAAACTAGGTTCAAGCTGATCAACGTTTATCAATACGTTTTTTGTCTGATCGGTGGTTCATCTCCTTCTAGAAATTTAATCTACGTTTATTAATAAGACTGTAGGAAATTTGTATTCGAATTAGATTTTAATTTTTCCGGTTTTATTTTATTTTTGCTTATTTTATTTGCCGGCAAAAATAAAATAAAACCGGCAAAAATAAAATCTAACTCGAATACAAATTTCTTAAACTTTGTATTCGAATCAGATTTTATTTTTGCTGGTTTTATTTTATTTTTGTCGGCAAAAATAATATAAAACCAGCAAAAAGAAAATCTAACTCGAATGTTAACTTTGCTGGTGTCGAAAAGCTTTATGGCAACAATTTCGTGAATATTACTTTTTCTATGAAATCTCACATTAATTGTCAACAGTGGACGAGAAGTAGTGATGTGAGAAGAGAAAATTCTCCAGAGAAATTTCTCGAGAACGAGAAATTTCTCCGAGAATTTCTCCTCTGATGGAAGAGAAATTTCTCTCCATAATTCTTCTTAGTGGTATTATTACCTTTCGCCCAGTATACTTCGCAACCTGATTGATCCAAAAATTTGTGGGGCTGATTAAGGCCCAAATCAGAGGTTATTAACACTTTTTTCCATGTAAGTACCTGCAATTTTTTTTAAACTTAAATATGGGGCATGTGGGGTGTCAACCATCAAGATTTTTTATCAGTTGTTAGCACTTTTTTCTATGTAGGTACCTAAAATTTTTTTGTTTCCATAATAAATTGTAGGTATATTGGTGATAAACTGTCTCAACATTTGTACATTGCTATTGATTGATTGAATAAAGTGTTTATTATTATTATACTGTTAAATAAAAAATAAAAAAAATTCTCGGAAAATTCTCTACTTCGAGAAATTTACCGAGAAATTTTTCGGTAAATTTCTCGAATAATTATTTCTTGAGAATTCCACAACACTAACGAGAAGTTAGATCACCGAAATGCATTCTATATATTATATGCTCACTAATACTACTAAAGAAATTTGACACCACTTGTCAAATTTCAAATATAAGGTGATAGGTATTTTTTTCAACATATATACAGCATAATATAATATTATAAATTGTACAAACTGAATCTAACCTAATCTGAAAATTAATAGCAGTTTATTTATTTATCAAACCTAACCTTATTTTTATCTCCTTTCGATCTATTTATTCAGAATATAAAATAAAAAGGGGTATTTGATATTTATTTTCTGCTTAGGAAAGAAAATTTCTTTCCTAAGCAGAAAATAATGATCATTATTTTCCACCTACTTGTGTAGAGTTATAATAATATATTCTTTAAATTATGTATATTGCACCTCTTTCAAGTCTCAACTTTTAGGGAGTTCAGATGTTATCTATCTATGCCATCACGCTGTGTCCCCTGAGGGGTAGGCAGAGTGGATAGACTGCCAAACAAGCTAGTTTGGACAATTCTCTCGCTGCAATCACATAAAGGGTTTCAGCTGTTACGTTATTTTACATAAATAAATTCATACAATTTCTCATACGTACATACATCTCCTTCTTTAACTCCTGCTTTCAACGTCATCATCCTTCGAGATCCGACCAGTATGATCTAGCCATGTTGCTCGAATCTGCCTACCTTCAGCACCCTTGCTTTTAGCCATGTAAATTTTTTTCATGATTCGTTCCTTGTTTTTTTTTTTCAATATGCCTGAACCATCTCAACTTATTCACTTTCATTCTTGTCACAAACCCACTTTCAATTTATATTATTTTATCATCTTTTCATTCCTCACTCTGTCTCTCAGAGAAGGAATTTCAACAGCATTACTTCCACGCCCATGTCTCGCTGCCATTCCCTTTGCTGCTGTTGAGACGAGCTATTCTTACTAGCAACGATGACCTTGAGCACTCCGTTTATCTACCAACTCCAACTAATCTTTCCTTTCAACCTCTCCTTAAATATACAAATTGAGTTTTCAGATGGCTCTTGAAAAAGGCCAAAGTCTATACTGCCCTGATAACAAGTGGAAGCTTGTTTTAGATGATAGATGCAGCATATACATGATCCATAAATTCCGGTTTAAATTAATGTCCTTCTAGAGGAGATTTAGAGTGATTCTGTAGAGTTATACCATTCAACACCATAGACAAGTCAGAACTTACGTCTTCAGTCTTATGAATGATGTAGCACTGATCTTGAAGAAATACAACAAATAAATTAACAACGGTCTTTGCCCCATCAGCTAACTTCTTCGATTTGACATCCTGCTCTTGCAAACATTACAACAATACAAACACTATCTCTCCCTGTGCAACCAAATTAAGTAAGGATGTAAAGCAG
Organism: Athripsodes cinereus; assembly: GCA_947579605.1. Lineage (NCBI taxonomy): Eukaryota > Metazoa > Arthropoda > Insecta > Trichoptera > Leptoceridae > Athripsodes > Athripsodes cinereus. The sequence continues at coordinate 17,701,177 of OX388312.1, read as the reverse complement.
CATCTCCATAATCCTGTACAGATTTTCTCAGCAATTCCAATTTTCTCTAAATCTACATGGCTGAAAGATAAAGTGATGTGGCCATACTTGGGCGACTTGATGAGATCCCACTGACCAAATCCTGAAAGATGGTTATGTCAGAAGCAAGAGAAATAGAGGGCATGTATGTGGAATTGTGTAAATGTGGCGTTCTATCCCCTCTGCCTACTTGGGATTTGATAGACAATAAACTTCAATATGTTTTACAAAATCATTATTTATTAAAATCACATAGGTCAGAAGGCATTTACAAACATAAAAAGTAAAAATATCAATGGCATAAACAAATATTATGTACCTATATAGATAAAATAAATAAAAAAGCAAGTAATGTTATGCTCTGCTGACTAATCACTAAAATAATAAATGTTCCTTGGAGGGCACATATCTGTTATACCGTGTCCAATATACAAAAAAGGAAACAAACTGAAATGTGAAAACCGCAGAGGAATCTTGCTACTAAGAACAGAATTAAACATTATGCAGAAAATATCATAGGAGAATAATTATTAAGCTGGATTTAGAAGAAATAGATGAACTAACGAACATCTGTATACTGTGAGACAAATTACTATCAAAATAATGTAAATTTGACATTGGTATCTATCAGTAGTTTACTGATTTTAAGCAGGTCAATGACAGCATAATCAGAGAAAACATCTATGGCACATCGTTAGCAATTAAGATCCCAACTAAACCCATCAGGTTGGTTAAGTCAAAAATATCGTAGTACAAAATGCAGGGTGAAGATAGGTGGTGAGATGACCGATATTCATGGTACCCCAGGGTCTCGAGCAGGGTGATGGCTCAGGGCAAACACTGTTCAATCTTACTCTTGAATATGTTACTGGAAACACCGATAAGCACTAGCTCTATCATACATTTCAAGAGTAGCCAAATAGTTGGATATGCGGACGACCTTAATATTATCAGATCAAAAAGCAAAACCAAAAAGAGTGAAGCAAATCAGAAATACAAATATTTTGCAAAATAGTGAATGATGATAGTGTAGAGATAAAAAGGACAATAACAGATAACAAATCACTCTTCTCTCTGTTACCAGTGTTCAAGTCTACAAGGGTCCATAGAAAGACAAAAATCCACCTGTACAAAACTATCATCAGAACAGTGGTGTCATATGGGGGTGAGGTATAGAGATCTTTGAATAGAGTGCTGTGTAAAATCCTGGGTCCCGTGAATGATGGAGAAACCTGGAGAATCAGATTTAACGACAAGCCAGACAAAATCTTGAAGCTCCCATGCTCTCTGTGCACATCAGATTAAATAGGCTAAGATGGTCTGGAAATGTACAGAGAATGCCTTCATCATGGGAACCAAAAAGAATCTTGGATGGGCACACAGGAGGATGACACTAAAAGGGATGCATCCCAACTACTGGCAGTGTCCAACTGGTTGTTGCAAATAACAATATAATTAAAGGTAAAATAAAGGGTCAACACAGGCAAATATCCTCTCTTTGCAATATTCACCAGTGAACGGGAATAGGAACCATATAAGAGCCATCCCATATTGCCCAGGAAATAGATGCATTGTCCATGTAGATTGTCAACACCAGGGTTATATGACACGACACTAGAGAAGAAGCAAAGTAATAATGCAGAGAAAAGGGGATGATAGGGTGCTGATCTTTAAGTAGGAATGTTTATATCTCAAAATCCTAGCATGTCACGGAAGTGAAAATTAGCTTGTAGGTATATTATTGTATAAAAATAAAATATGTGTTTGCAGATTTTTGAGAATTTACTATCTTTTTAAAAGGGTGAAAGGAGACAAAATTTTTATAGATTTCTGTATCTTGGTAACCAAAAATGCTACAGGTGAGAAATTAAAAAAATAATAAACTAATGGAACATACGTTTCTTTAAAAACAGTAAAGGACATATTATTATAAAGGCATATTTATACTAAAAATCTGACAGACGCGTCAGATGGGTGCTTCACATCATGCTTCACATCTTTAACAATATTTATGATCATGTGCAGCACTTGTTGACACAAATGGACACAAATATGTCATCCGATGTGTCTGTTAATATCTATCTATCTATCTATCTATACCATCACGGCATATCCCACAAGTGGGGTAGCCAGCAGACCAGCTGCATATAAAATATGCAAGCTGTCTTCTCCGTGCCAATATAAAATCAAGACATTCAGGATGGGTGGCAAACCTCATCGCTGAATTTAAGATGTAAAATGTCTTATTTTTTCGAACACCTGCCTTTTACAGGACACTCGAAAACTTATGGAGAAGAGTGGGAGACCAATTCTTTACCGGGTTCTCCAATCTGTTAATATACTTCGAATTAATTTTGATTCATTTGCGTCTGGCCTTTTGTAGCCTTTCTTTTTGATATTTTTCTTTTTGGTAGATGAAAAACGTAACTGAGGTTTGATTACTCTTTCTTTGCTTTCATTTTGTGGTGTCACCATTTCTGCTTGATCTACAGAGCAAATGCTTGGCAAAGTTGTCAAATTATTAGCAAAAGTTAGGTACAAATTAATTTGATTAATAACGTCATTACTTAATTTTTCAAAGTCAACATTATGAAGTTTGTCCATGTTTTGTAAAAGCCTTGAAAGGGCAATTGCACTATCATTGTAACCATTTGAACTAGTTGATGGTTCTGAAATTATGTGACTTAAATCACTGATTCTTTTTCCATCATCAAGACTTAGGTTATCTGGAATATCTACAATCAGTTGACGAGCAACATAATGAATGTGTTTACAAATGTGATTATTTGCATAATCAGCACATGTACATGAATACATATGAAAGCAAATCTTACAAATTTTGCAAATATGATTGCAGCATATATTCTTATTTTTCTGTAGAACTTCATAAACTTTTTCATCAGAAGATAATTTATAGATGTGTTCATTTGGGTTCGTTAATACATAATTTGAAATAATGGCATTATTGTGCCTGTTAAATGTAAATTTTGACTGCTGTGTACATTTTCCCTTTGTTAATTTTATAACCCTTTCGACACTTTTATCTCTGATATAATTTAACACGGCATTTAAGCCCTTATCTAATCTTTTAACAATCTTACGGTTTAAATAGAAATATTTTATGACCTTATGCATTGATTCCAGCATCATATTTGTGTTAATGCCACATTCCTTTCTGAAACAATAGGCCCACTTTTTAAAATTCGTTGCATATTTTTTTTGGAAATAAAGGCCAAAAGCAACAGTTTCTTCATCTTGCAACATCAAGCTTACTGCATTATGCAAACTTGTTTTAAACTCTGTGATGGAAGTGTCTTGTTGCAAGACTTTTAACATATTATATGTTTTTGTTCGTACTTCCAAATTTGCTATCTTATTCAGATTGCTTTGCCAACATGTATCTACGTGCCAACTGCAAAATAGGCAATGAGTGACAGGACCCATAACATTGACCCATGCGTTATAGAACGTAGTGTCCATATCGGACATAAATGTTTTGGCAACAGTCACTCCAATGATGTCTTTGATTTTAGTAAAAAAGTTTACCATAGACTTGGTATCGTTTTTATTTGAAAACATATATGATACAGGGAAACCCTGGTTGAATTCGTCCACTATTAAAATAGTTGTTAATTGAAAATCATAACCGTTTAACCCATGGGTGCTATCGATAGCAATAATATTTTTTCCAAATTTTTCAAACATTACTTTCTGGAGATTGTTCATTATTATTAAAACAAAATCATCCACTTGAAAATTCTCCTCAACTACACCTTGTCTTTTATAAAATATTACCGGGTTATTTTTATCTCTCTTCATTTCTTCAACCCATAAATCAATGGATATAGCATCATTTTGGTGTCTTTTTCCATCTTGCATGGAAATGTTATAAGATGACTTTATATTTTTAATGTCCATGTTAGTTAATAAATCGGACCTTTTCAGAGGCCATGATATATTGTCCCGGACTGTCTGCAATATCCTATTTAGTAAATCTACAAGAATGCAGGACTCATTTGAGTCATTGTCAAAATTAATATTAAAGTCCCCACATAATACAATATATTTATTGTTCTTGTTACTTAAACCCGTCAAAACGCCCTCCATAACATCAATAAATGTACTAATTACCATGGTGGTCTATGTACACATATTATTATAACATTTTTTATTTCTATGCAACTTAATTCACAGTGGTTTTCGATTGAGCGGTCCACTATATATCTTGTCTATTTTTTTATTGTAATTGAATTTTATTCATGATCAAAGAACCACCTCTGTTTGTCCTTTTCCTACAAAATTTACTATTAATTTTAAAATTAGGTGTATCATAAATCTTAATTTCATCTTCTTTCAGCCATGATTCGGTGAAGCACACTACGTCTACGGCCGAGAGGTCATATGTTTGCAGCTCATGTAATTTTCCTCTCAGTCCCTGCACATTTTGATGGATAATTGTTATTGTATCGCCCTCTCTGTTATATCCTCCCCTCTGTCTCCCTCTAAAAAAATATTATTTTCCCCAACATTCTCCCCCTCCACTGCTTCTTGTTTCTCACCATCTTGCAAACAAATGTTTTTCACTACTTGGGTGGTATATTTTAGATTAAATATAATTTTATCCGTTAAGGAAACTTCTTCATCATTCAACTCAATGATTCTTCCATGATTATTATTTCTAATAGTGTCATACAAGTTGCAATTTGATTTATAGATGTGTTCATTCTTTCTCTCATTTCTCACATAATGAATAGGGAACTTGCACTCGAGAGGAATATTTTGTGAAATGCATTAATTAGGTAGAAAAAAGGTTATATATCGATTATATTTTGATTAAAACTCAAAAATAATTATTTTTCATTTATTATTTTAATAAATAAAATCACTCTTTTTCGACGGTGTGGATATATTTGTAGATGATCGATGACTCAATTCAGCACAAGTTATAAATTTAACTTCTGTGCTAACTTCAGCCAACTTTGATTTTTTCCAATAACATTGGACAGATTTTTTAGCAGGATCTTCACTTCGACCATGCACCCAGTACAGAAAAGTAATGGCGTATTTTGAACCTGTAATCACTAATCAGACCTAAGAATGATGGAAAATTGATAATAATTGCCATTGAATATAATTATGTAATTATTACACAATGTTGTATTGCATTTACAAATTAGTAATAACATTATAAGACAAAGCTATAGCGCCTACCGGCAGGCTTATTATTATATGCATGATAAATATCCGATCGCCCCTTGAGCAAATCGTTTTCCGTCATTAATAACTAAATTAAAAAATAGGAACTGATGTATGTTTATACGTAAAAATTTAATCATCTTGAAGTTTTTGGCAAAAAAAGCGTTCAAACCCAAACCACAACAGTAAATAACCTCGTCAAAATAATAGATATATACTACGAAATGTACTAAGCATTTGTAGACAGAGAGATCGAAGGGACGTATGACGTCATCAAAATGGCGCTTTCGGATGTGGTGTTTTCGCGGAAATTCAAAAATCGAAATTTCAAAATGCTATAAAACAGAAATTAAGCAACGTATCGAAAAAAAAAATACTGATATGTGTTACTGATTACTTTATTTATAATTCTAAAGAATAAAAAAAATATGTGCAAGTTCCCTATTGTAGAGATTAATAATTTGATTTTTTTCTCTTTTGTTTTTACGATGATGTTTTCGATTTCCCGAATTCTCTCACAAAACTTATCTCTGCTTCCTCCCACTATCAACAAAATGGCATCTCCTTCTTTTCCTTTCATGATTGTCTGATATAATAAATTATCATCCACTAAGTAGCTAAATTTTGCATAGGGTTTGCTGTTACAATCAACATCGAAATATGTTTCTATCAGTTTCTTCAAACAGCCTCATGCCCATTCCCTTGCCAAATTCATCTCCCAACACAAACAACTTTGGCTTAGAATATTCGGACAGTTTCTGTGTGCAATCCTTATTAAGTTTTTGGTCGACACTAGGAATATGTTTGATTCCCGAACCTGCATATGATTTTTTCGAGCTTTGCTCGCTCAATGAGTCACTGAATCTTTTTGCCTCTTCCAGCTTCAACAATAGCTCCTCAGTATTCCTTCTGTAGTCTTCAACGAAGAAAGGTGTCCAAAGACTAGTCGTTAGAATGGATAGTCAGCATTGCCAGACGTACGGTAATTACCGTATTTGTACGGTAATTTCATTCCCCGTATGGTAATAAATTAAATAAATTACCATACGACAAACAAGTATCCGGTACTGACATAAGCAATTATCGGTACAAATACCCGTTACATTGTAAAAAAAGGTACTGTGTGAAAAAATATTCATTAAGAAAATCGAGGAGTTTTGGAGATATTCCAAATTCCGATTTACCATTTCGAAAATTCGGCGACGGGGGGGGGTAGATATACCCGTTACATTTTGAAAAGGTACTGTTGTATTTCCGTTTTTTAATCTGGCAACCCTGTGGAAAGTTAAGTTTTCTATGGTTCTATTTAGGTCCATGGGTTCCATATGGGTTCTATGTTAAAATTTGTCTATGGAGTGCCTCGCCGATAACTTGCGTAATAATTTATAGGTTATAATTAATTTAATAAGAAAAGATAATGTCGACTATATTACGCTCGGGAAAATTCATTAGGTGTTTTGCTAGTGCAGCACGTACGTTTTTAAGCCCTCATAAATCAGGAGAAAACAATTTAATACAGAGTTCAGGAACAAGACCATTGTCAGTGGGATTGTCTCAGTTAGTGCTTGTTCATATCTTATTATCTGAAATAATTAATAATTATATTTTTACTGGCGGGATGATATATAAAAAAATATGAAAATTCATTCCCATTTAGTGCTTGATGTTTCTTAAATATTATTTACCCGTCATCTATTATGCAAATCTCATCATTTGTACAACGAGTGTCTCAGAAAAGTAGCGAAACAATAGTTCACCACATTCAAATGATCTTGTACTGCGTTAATAATGCTGATTGTCACCAAAGATATACGAAATTGGTAATTTACAGAAAAAGTCGATTATGCGGCCGATCAAATTTTGTAGCCAGTTTTAAACTAGCAGTTGAGAAAGTTTTTAAGACAGTACATAACAACTTAAGCAACCCTCCGCAAGTATAAAGGATGTCCTATACTTCAGCATTAGTAGGAAAGAGACCATTATCATCTTAATAATATGGAGTGAAGCAGCATAATATTATTATTACAAATGTCGGAACACAAAAAATCTGAAAAAATGTACCACGCTTCAAGTTTTGTGTGTCTAAGATTATCACTGATAATGAAACGTTAGAATAATCTGCCAAGGCAATTATTTTATCAACATTGTCTATCTTTAAAGGCCATCCACTCGTTGTGATCAGGTATCAACGTTATTATAATATAAATAAATACTATCCGTGATAGGAGAATATACATAAAACAAATAAAAAAAAATACCTATAGAGAAAGAACCAAAAGTCAGGCTTATCGCACATGCAATGTCTTCCAGTCAACCTTAAATATTTTAGCACAATTAAACTTTTGGTTATGTTGTATGTAATTTGACGTATTTTCATAAAAAAATAATTAAATAAGTAAAAAAAAAATGACACATTAAAAGTTTAAACAAATCAATATAATTCTCGACAGCATGATAATTTTTACATGCTTCTGACTTTCAATACAAAATCATAGATAGAAAACAAATAATAAGGACCTTTCATCGAAATTACGTCGTGTAATAATCACTTTCATCCGTCATCGCTAGTGATCACTATTGATAAAACACCTGTTAACACCTTTTCGTTTTGCAGGATCATCCAAAATGATCCATGGATGTGAACAAATGTAAACACCCCTTAAGCTTACAAAATAAACCATATAAGGTTATTGTGATAATATTATTAAGATCAGATTGATGTCCTGAATTGGATCCATGGTTTGAACTTCAACACATTATGGTGTGTTTTAAAAGGAATGTTTACTCACCGAACAAAAATATGCAACAAATCTTGAATATACCTATGAGAGAAATATTGTTGCGTTGCGAGATAAAGTGAAGAATGAGGACATCAGGAGAATGAGCAGATGTGAGAGGAGTGTTATGGATTGCATGCATGTGAATAAGTTACGATGGTTTGGATATGTGAATATAATGTATAAGCGAATGCACAATGAAAGGATGACGAAGAGGATGTATCTATCTGAAAAAAGGGGTGTAAAGAAGTGCGGACATCCTAGAACTCCATGGTTTGAGCACATAAATCAAATTCTAAAGGACAGCCGCGTATTGAGTAAGAGAAATCGGGGTACATGTATGAGAAACTGGATGTATGTAGAGGAAGCGAAGGAAGTCTGTAGGGATAGATCTATATGGCATTCCGTTCTCTCTAACTTCCACACTTAGGACACGGCGTGAGGGTATAGTATAGTAGCAGTATAAATATTTACTTGGTGGGTATATTCATTATGTGACAGCAAAATCAAAATTATTAATGTGAGAAAGCGTGGACACCCAAGAACTATGTTGCTTGAACATGTAAATCGAATTCTCAAAGACAGTTGAGTAAGAGAAATTGGCATGCATGTATGAGAAACTGAATGAATGTGGAGGAAGCGAAAGATGTATGCAAGGATAGATCAACATGGCGTTTCATTCTCTCTGCCCACCCCTACCTGGAACACGGAGTGTGTGTAGATTTTTAAGCCCATAAAGCATGCACATTTGACACAACATACTTACTTTTCAGAGATACTCGTTTTATATAATGTAAGATCTATATCAGTAGTCGCACTTTTCTCATCAAGGACCACATTAGACAATGTGAGGTATTATTGAGGGCCGCACACTCATAAATTAAATATAATTTGGTATTTGGTTAACTTTTCAAAAGTGAGGTCCTTTCTTAAGGTCTTAAATTCAAAATTTAATGAGTTTTCCTTCCACTCAAAATTCCAAGAAGGTATAGGATTTTGAAATATTTCACAATCTTCTCGTATTTGTTTAAGAATGTTTTCTTAGATTCCCAATTTTCCTATAATTGGCTGAATTTTTAAAAAGTAAAGACCTTTTTTATAGGTCTCGATTATCAGAACTATGTAATTTCCTTGGACTAATTTCTAACACCCTGTCACCAGTTTTTCAAAATGGTATAGAACTTTGAAATATTTCAAAATCTCACATTTGTTAAAGAATATTTAAGAAAAGCGGTGCATCAAAAAGCTGTAATTTGTAGATTTAAGTAAAAAGCTTAGCGAGCCGCATAAGTAAAGTCTGAGGACTACATGCGGCTCGCAGTTTGACGACCGCTGATCTAGATATTCTAATATATATTTGTGATCAATTTTCAAACATATATTTACATTTTTTTTTAAAGAACATGGAACAAGTATGGGGCGCAACAGACAGACACTATAGAACCACTGCTTCAAAGGCTAGATGCCGATGTGAAGAAATTTGGCCGATTGTCCCGAAAAGACTTGGATGAAATGTTAGAAGAGATACGACAGAAACATTATGTATCCAGTTCACAATCTTTGCTAATTATACGCTGTTGCGGTAAATATATAAAAATATTCACATTTAAAATATTTCAGTTTGAAGAAAGTATTGGTCCAGTATAAGAATGTTTACTGAATGTGATTTTAGGAGACTTGGTACCTGAGGAGTTACCCGAAGTGAGAACAAAGTTAGTGAAGGAAATATGGAACACCTTAGTGGAGAGAGGTGTGCCAATGGATATATCTCATTACAATGCCTTATTGAGAGTCTACATAGAAAATGAATACAACTTTTCGCCAGAAGATTTTTTGAAAGAGTTAGAGGGTAAAGGGATTCAACCTAATAGGTTTGTAAATCTTTTTGTAGCCATTGCGATATAATATACAATTTAATAAATAGAAATAAAATAAATGTCTCTGTTTGTTCAGAGTAACATACCAACGCTTGATGTGGCGCTACTGTCAACATGGTGACGTAGAGGGAGCCTCTCGTATTTTAGAGTTGATGAGGTCCAATCAGTTACCCCTGTCCAGTGCAGTACTGGATGCCCTAGTCCTGGGTCATGCTCGACTAGGGGATCCAGCAGGTGCTCGTGCAGTTGTAACTGCCATGGGAAGTGCAGGGCTAGAGCCTAGTCCACGGACATATGCCTTGTTGGCTGGATGCAGTGGAGCTAGAGGTGACACAGAGGAACTTAAAAAGACTTTGAAGGAATGTGCTGACAAGGAAATATTTCTATCTGATAAGGTGTGTTATTTGTATATATACCACATTATATTCGGGCAGTTTATTCATGAGGGATGGAAGATATGATAGCAAGTTGAAGACATCGCTCTTCCAACATAGTTTCCCGCACCCTTGAGATGGATGCTCCAAATAAATCATCCAACATACATACATACAATATCAAAGGGTAGTTGCTGGCTACAAGGTAAACAGTGCAATTTGATCAATAGTTGCGAAAAAAAATATATCTATCACAGCTAAAAAGGTCGGTGCACTCAACCATCCTATTGCAGACAATGATGTATGCAAACAAAACTTTGACATGTCTGAAGAAGGATGAAAGTGGTATAAATGCGGTAGGAATGTGGTAAAAGACAAAAATATAGTGCATAGTACTGTAGTATCATATGTGAAGAGTGTCGATTGAGATCTGGGGTACGAAAATAAAAGCGAATAAGCTATAGTGGTTTGGGGACGTACTGAGAGATGTTGCCATCCAAGGATGAAATGACAAGATCATATAAAGCAGATCCTACAAGACGGACACGTGCTGAACACATTAAATAAGAGAGCATGAATGAGGAATTGTATGACAGCAACGTAAGCAGAAAGTATATGTAAATGCCACTCTTTCCTATCTCCTAATCTCGCAAGGGAAAGGGTGCAATAGTGATGACGTTCAAATTATATATTTTTTTCATTGATAAACCTTTCATACTGTATTCATTAAGACAGCAAATGAAATAAAACAACTGTAATTAACAAGTCCATTCTTGATATTTTGGGTCAAAACTAGACATTTGTGAATGAATTAGCGTCAAAAACGGACATCTGTGTTTTAGGAGCTCAATTTTACTGAAAGATTTCATATCGACTGTGCTCAGGACAAAGGATTCAAACCACATTGGTCAAATTTTATAGGAGAAGCAAAAAACTGTAGGATAAAGAAAATTTCAAATTATTGCAATTATTATTTTACCAACTTTTTGTAATGTAGTTTTTTTATTATGTCATAAAAATTTAAGAGAAAATATTCAGAAATTACCAAGTTATATGCAAAAAATTAACAAAAATGTGGATTAAATCCTTTGTCCTGACAAACTTTAGCAACATGTTAAAGAAATATGTATGTCGCATGTTTGGGGTTATGTGGTTTGATGCCTTTTACCTCGCCGTAAAATTATGTCTGGATGAATTTTTTTGGTGTTAATAATGAAACTCATGCTGTTTGAGTCCTTTGTCCTATTGGATATTTGCAATTAAGCCCTAGCTAAAAAAGAATATTTTGCATTTTTTATAAAAACTAGACATTTGGGAATTGAATGCTTTTGCCAGAATGTGTAAAAGACACAAATGATTGACTTTAAAACATAAAATGACTTTTGTCAAAATTGTGGTTTGATGCCTTTGTCCTGAGCACAGTCGATATGTAATATTTTCAATATGAAATATGTATTAAGATGTATATATATGAACCCAACACCTCTATGTTGATAGATCAACACTCTACCACTGAGCCATATAGAGATGTGACGTCACCCTAATATTTTTGATATATCAAGCTATCTATCGAAGTTTTAATGCAACCTTTTGTCACCGTGATTTACTATGTAATCAAGGGATTCGACCCTTGAATTATTTATAGAAACACAGTGAGTGAAAGACAGATGTCTCTGTTGCATTTTTAACCAGGAATATTTTATGAATTATTGTATTATTTTCGCATTCACCTGGAATTTGGTACTTGCGTTTGTTGATAAATGTTATATTTCAACAGACACCTGTGATCACATTTTTTTTTTTTTTTTTCTCCATCCAAAGACCTTGCCCACCTCGACTTCTAGATGTAGTCCATTGTGGGATTTAGTCCTTAGATGTCTTCCCACAGACCTAAAACCTGAAAGAAATTCAAAATTTTGTGTGGGTTAGTTCCTTTGATCTGTTCTTGATCAGGAAAGTGTGAGCCAATTATTTTGGCTCTTTGCATTATAGGTTCACATTCTGTGAGTAGATGCAACGGAGTTTCATGTTCATTCATGCAGAATCTGCACAGATACATGTCTGTTAGTTTCATTATACATAAGTGTTTATTGAGTCTACAGTGTCCCGTTAGTACTCTGGTGAGAATTCTTAGGTTCTCTTTATTAAGTTCGAGAAAGTCTCTACTTTTCTTTGATGAGAAACCTTTAATCAGGGTTTTCGCATGTTTCTGTCCTGGTATTGTTAACCAGTTAATAATAGCTTTTTCTTGCATTCTCCCATAGAGTGCCATTTTTAAAGTGCTATTTGTGATGGGGCAGTGAGGCTCTGGTCCATAGGTCAGCATGTCAGCCCCCTTGTTGGCCATTTTATCCGCCTCTTCATTACCCTCATAGTTAGAGTGTCCTGGCACCCATCTTAATACAATTTTATTGTTATTTTCTATTGATAATTTGTTCAATGCATTGATACAGTTTTGAACTGTAACAGAGTTTACTTTACAGGAGTCTAGTGCTTTAAGTGCAGCTTGACTGTCTGAGTAAATGTAGATTTTTTTATTTCTGTATCTCCTATTTATATTTTCATAGGCGCATATTGTTATCGCAGTTATTTCTGCTTGAAAGATAGTTGCATTTTGGCCCAGGTGTTTGCATATTTTTGCTTTTGGTGATATACCATATACACCTGAGCCCGTGCCGTTTATCTTTTTAGATCCATCTGTGTACCAAATCAAGGCACCATTTGGTTCCTGATACCAATTTTCTTTGATATCTGATCTGGATTGGATTTCTACTTTGTATGGTTTGGCAAAGTGGTAGATATTTTTCATTTTATCTTTTGGTAAACTAATTATATCATCTTTTTCTATTTCTATATTTAGTTTTGATTCAGAGAGCATGCTTATTTTATGTGCTTCTCCGATTGTCAATCTTATTATTCCCTCTTTTACCACCTTTTCTAAGTAAAGGTGTAGCGGCGGTAGATTGAGCATTGCTTCTAATGAAGCTGTAGGAGTTGTATGTAGTGCTCCTGTTACTAATAAACATGCCATTCTTTGTAGTCTGTTTAGCTTTTCAATACATCCCTTTTGTTCTAGTTTGTTGTTCCAAACTATTGATGCATATGATACAATTGGTCTTACTACCGCAGTATATAACCAGAGCATTAGTTTGGGTTTTATTCCCCAATTATTTCCTACCAATCTTCGGCAGGTCCATAAGGCCTTCGTAGCTTTTTGTGTTACTTTATTAACATGTTCAGTCCAAGTGAGTTTATTATCTAGTGTGATACCTAGATATTTTGTCTCTTTGGAAAAGTTTATAGTATTTCCAAAAAAGATTAGTTTGGTAAGCTTTTCTAGCTTTTTTTTCTTTGTAAATGGGATTAGAGTTGTTTTGCTAGTATTAACTGTTAACCCATTCGTAATGCCCCAGTGTTCTACCATCTTTAGCGCATTCTGCATTAATTCAGAGATAATGTCATATTCTTTACCTCTGATTATTATAACTATGTCATCAGCATAGCTTTGTGCATTATAACCATTGTCATTGAGCTTGCATATTAAACTGTCTGCAACTAGTGTCCACAGTAGAGGTGAAAGAACACCTCCCTGTGGGCATCCTTTGACAGTTTTAGCCTTTAACCCTTTCGAATCCACAGCCGTGACATCCACGTGTGACATTTCCTTACCTTAGACATCCACACCCGTGATATATCGTTTTTGATTTTTCGACACTCCCAGAGACATCTGTGTTGGATTTTTTAAATTTAAATCTGTACCGATATATACCTACATTCATCCTTTATCCATTCCTGTGAAGTCGGTAAAGATGTACCTACGAATTTCGTCACAATGACGATTTATAAAAGTACTGACAGCGTACATGCCGGAAATCAGTCGCCGTTCATTACCATTATAGTACGTTCGCGCGAATTGTATCATACGCGTGGCATTTTTGATACTCAATCAGTTATATTGTTTATATTATTTATTTTGTCACTTTTGTTACTGTGGATTGGTTTAATTTAATTATTTAACCTATATTTATGTTCAATTGATGTTATTGCTTATTTTATATTTTATTTTGACCCTTGACAAAATTTGAATACTACTTAGTAGTCCCTACACAAGTGTAAACATTTTTTCGATTACGAAATTTATGAACAGTTTTGATTATTTTTATTCTCAGTGAAGTTTTGAAAAATAACTGTGTATAAAACAAAGCCCTCTCGGAGTGGTTTACCCTCACTAAAGGAGTGAAGCAAGGTTGTGTTATGTCTCCGTGGCTATTCAATCTATTTTTTGACTTCTGTATGCGACCTTTGAAAGGGATGAATGTAGGTGTTGAACTGAATGGAAATCGAGTGAATGCTTTGATGTATGCAGACGATTTAGTCTTAATGGCTGAGAATGAAAGTGACTTACAAGATATTGTTTCGTGTGTGTATGATAGCTGTAGTGCAAATGGGTTAAAAATGAATGTCGCGAAGACGAAAGTAATGGTGTTTGAAAGAGAGAGTGAAAGAACGGTATGTGAAATAAAGGTTGGCGACGACTGTTTGGAGCAAGTAAGCGAGTATGTATATTTGGGAAGTCTGTTTGCGGGGGATGGAAGATTTGATAAGGACATTGAAAGAAGAAAAGTCGCCGGTGCTAGAGTGAATGGTGCACTTCGACCCATTGTTAGCAATAGCAGTGTGTCGAACATGGCAAAAATGCTAGTGCACAATACCATTCTGGTACCGACACTTATGTATGCAAGCGAAACTTGGACGTGGTTGAAAAAGGATGAGAGTGGAATAAATGCTGTGGAGATGCGTTCACTGAGAAGAATGGTTGGTAAAACGTTGCGAGATAGAGTGAAGAATGAGGATATCAGGAGAATGAGCGGATGTGTGAAGAGTGTTGTGGACAGAATGCGTGTAAACAAGTTGAGATGGTTTGGACATGTTGAGCGAATGCAAGATGAAAGGATGACGAAGAGGATGTATTTATCTGAAAGAAGGGGTGTGAGGAAGCGCAGACGTCCAAGAACCACGTGGCTTGATCACGTGGACCAAATTCTTAAGGACGGACGCGTGCTGAGTAAGAGAAATCGGCGTGCATGTATGAGAAACTGGATGAATGTAGAGGAAGCGAAAGAAGTATGTAAGGATAGATCTATATGGCGTTCCGTTCTCTCTGCCTACCCCTCCTGGGACATGGCGTGAGGGTATAGTATAGTATAGTATAGTATAAAACAAAGTAAAAAAATAAAATAAAAAACTGTGTGCAGTACACTGAAAAAAAAATCAATCGACCGTTGTTTTCATGAACAGACTATAAACTATCTTTGTTATGTATGACGCAGGCTAGGCGAGGACACTTGAGGTTCAAATATCCCGTGTTATGGGAGTGCGTTGAGATTTTAATGACTTACTTGTTTACATGATGCTAGTAGAAGGATGAAGGAGCTCAAATAACCCGCCAATGTGACTATGATATGCAATTTTATATTAAATAAAGTAAATTGAAACTAAAAAAGTGGATTATAAATATCACGCGGTATTGAGGGCACGATTCCAATCGGGAGGGCTCGGAAATCAAAAGGTTAATGTTTCATTTTGTAGGCTTGTTTTAATGTATCTGTTTGACAACATGTCATTGATCCATTTTATTACGGTGGGTTCTACCTGTTTTTGCTTTAGTCCATTTATTAAGACTTCTGTTGGGACCCCATCAAAGGCCCCTTCTATGTCTAGGAAGGCACATAAAGCAATTTCACCGTTTGATAGTGATTTCTGTATGTTATCCACTATTTCTATGAGGGCAGACTCTGTTGATTTGCCTTCTTGATACGCATGTTGTTTTATGTGTACAGGGTATTTTTGTAGGGTGTTGTCTACAAGATATCTATGGATTACTTTTTCCATTGTTTTAAGCATGAACGAGGATAGACTTATTGGTCTGTATGCTTTTGGTGTATCATAACATTCCTTGTTAGATTTTGGAATGTATGTTACTTTGACAGTTTTCCAGCTTTGTGGTATATAACCCCATGCTAGGCTTGCTCTGAATATTTTAAGTAGTGTTGGAGTTATTGTTTCAATTCCATACTGCAATAGAGCAGGGAATATTTCATCTTCTCCACTACTTTTGTAAGGTTCAAATGAGTTTATTGCCCATTTGACTTCGTTGGGTCTGAAGATTTTTGATGCAATTCTCCAATCTTCTATACCCGGTTTACTGATTTCAGAATATGTTTTTTCAATTTCTTCCACTATCTCGCACCCTGGAAAGTGGGTTTTCGCGAGCAGGATTAGAGTCTCTTTTTCTGTTTCAGTATAACAATCATGATTCTTTAAGAACCCTATTTCTGGCTCTTTTTGTTTTGCTAGGATTTTATTGATTCTAGCTGTTTCTGTAGTGGTTTTTATTGTACCACAGAATGTTCTCCAGGAGTTTCTCTCTGCTTTCCTGATTGCCTTATGGTATTCAGTCAGGGACATTCTGTATTCATCCCAGGTACCATGTGCCTTAGCTTTATTGAAAAGCTTTCTAGTTTTAGTCCTTATTGTGGAAAGATGGTTGTTCCACCAAGGGACATCTTTATTCTCTGTTTTGGTTTTAACAGGACAATTTCTTTCAAAAGATTTTTTTAGATTCTCTGTGAGAGAATCATTAGTAAGATCAATGCTTTTTGGGTCTCTGATTGCTCCAGTTGGGGTTAACTCCTCCCGAAGGTCCTGATTATAGTTACTCCAATTTGTTGATCTTTTATTCCTGTATTTTACAGTTGTTTTTTCCATATTTTTTATGCAATATGTAATTTGTCTGTGATCGGAGGCTGATTCCTCCGATAGTACATGCCAATTTGTTATTTCTTTACTGATGTTGTCAGTACATAACGTTAAGTCTAGTACTTCAGATCTAGCTCTGGTAATGAATGTGGGTTTATTCCCTTTATTCAATATGTTTAGATTATGTGTTAATATAAAATCTAATAAATTCTCACCTCTTTAGTTACAGTCAGTGCTTCCCCAAATTGTATGGTGAGCATTTGCATCACAACTTATAATTAGTGGTGCTTTATTCCTTTTTGCAAATCCTATGAGTTCCTCAAGGATTGTAAATGGTAATATCTCATCTCCAGCAAAGTAAGCTGAGCAAATGATGAGTTTTTTATTATGTATTTCATTATAAATTATTGCTGCAACAAGATCTCTTGTGCAGAATTCAGGAATATTTGTAAACTTTATATTCTGATTTATTACAATACAGGCTCTGGGTCTACAGTTGCTATTGCAGGCTATTACGTTTCCTGCATAGCTTAACCTGTCCGTGAGTGAATAAAGAAAAAATATAAGTGTATGGTAGAGTGAATTAATTCAACTTTCATTTTTTGAATATTTTTTTATCGCATGTTATAGAAAATGATCCCTAGAATAAATGTTTATAAGGAACCAACTCTCAAAAATTAATAATAACGGAGTTATATAACAAAAACAATTTTGATACGTCATGTCTGCTCCGGTATTGTCAACAATGGGTTCAACATAAGAATATTTTATTATTATTAAAAATATTTATTTTTATTTGTTTTTAACAAAAACTTATGTAGGTACTAAAAACTAATTAAACTGTCCAGAATTAGCACAAAAAGTAAAAAAAATCCATAAAACACCACAAAATAACACCCATAGTGCACGAACGCACGCAGCAAAATGGTTTGCAACCGCGAGTGACGGCTAGGTATTTCAAGCGGCGGTCACGTGACATTTTGTACAGGCGATAAATAAGGTCTAAACACGCCTATTTTTGATTTTTTTCCTTGTGATTGGTAAAGTACATCCGACAGATTGGACCAATGATGAAATTGACGAATTTGGCGGGAATACCTAAATATTACTGGATCAAACGCACCGCGGTGCGTGCGTACTCCAGATCCCATAATATTTCTTGCACGCACCGGTGCGTTGGTACTCCTTTACAGGTTAAACCACATATCCTATTGTCGATTGTCCAGGGTTCCTGCAACAATAAAGCTATTAAATTTTCATTTAGTAGTTTTTTACCAGCCAGGGCTGAAGCTGCCCTGGCACAGTGTAAATTAAGTTGAAGAAACCTACCCATGTTCTTCGACCTTACTGGATTATTATCCATTCTCGAGCAGCCTATTGTTTTTTGTGCTCCTTGGTGGTCTTCTTGGCTTTGACCACCATCCAGTCTGCAACACTTCTGGGCCTTGTTGCCAAACTTTTGCTTGAAGGAGAGCACTCTTGAGACTCACCTCCTTCAGCTGTTGCCATTTGAGTGGCTCCGCTAACGAGTTCCACGGCCCCCGCCACAAGCGGTCCACCCTCCCCTGAGACCCCCATCCGTTTAGCCACAGGTGCCTGTCCCGAAGGTTGAGCAGCAAGGGCCTGTCTTTTGGGGACCTCAGAGATGGGATTCCTGGCCTCCGAGCGTTCTGCATTCTGCACCAGTCCTTTAAGTCCAGCAGCAGCTGCATCACGCTCGGAGACATTCGGTTCACGATCGCCGGTGATAGGGGCAGTTTCCCTCGCAACGGAGCCAGACGGTTTAGGCATTTCCCCCGCTTCGGAAGTCTTGTTAGCACTCTTTGTCGTTCTTATTTTGAACGACATTCTGCCCATTCCCATAAAGGGCTTGTTATTACAAGCAGCTAGTGCCTTTACTGCTTCCTCATCTACTGAGAAAGCCATCATTTGGCAGTCCGCTGCGTTCTTAACATTAAGGACTCTCCAGCCCTTTGTGTCCAGGCCTTTATTCATGACCTGGAGATATCTCAGCACATGAATAGGGTTCCACCTAATCAGGCCTGGGATCTTGCCAATTGCCACACTCATTTTTGGCAATTCATGACCTGGGATAACCCTTAGGTCAGCTCCCTCCCACACCTTCAGAGCTGGCACTAAGGATTTAACAAAGTCTAGGGTCTCCTTGTTATGGCAAGTCATCGCAATCAGCCCTTTCTTGATCTCAGTCGATTCGAAGATTGGGACGAAACCCTCTCCCGAAAAGACTAATTTGTGCATGGCCTGGATGACTGCACCTTCCACGACGACGAGCTGCTTTTCAGTCAGCGGCTCCCTTTCTGGAATTCCGCGGATGCCGATCCTGAGACCTGCTGCGGCGTCACGGTAGGACTTGACTTCTGCCCTGCCCTGTTTTGCTAGTCCACTGTCAGGACTCTCATCCTGTCTGGGCCGCTTTGTTGCGGATTGGTCTTTTGTGAAGCGTATTGCTTCGCTTAGTGCCAACCCCTGTCGCTTCAATTTTTTGATGCGTTTTGTGTGATCACATAGATCTTAATATACATCCCTTTATGAGAGAGAGCTCTCTCTGCCTATAAATATAAATTGAAATATAACATTTATCAACAAACGCAAGTACCAAATTCTAGGTGAATGCGAAAATAATATAATAATTCATATATATATATATATAGAATTTGAATAAACAGGCGCTGGAAGAATTCGAAAGAAGGATATCCACGAAACTGAATGCTGTGGACAATGATCCATTCGAATCCGCTGATGCTACATGGGAAAAACTTAAGTATACCATTAGGGAAACTGCCAATGAAGTAAGGGAATTCAACGATACTCCGACTAGAAATAAGGAATGGATGAGTGATGAAACATGGGCATTGATACAGCAACGTAGAAGTCTAAAGGAACAAGGCATGACGGGCAATAGGCAGCAATATCGAGAGCTACATCGACAAGTGCAGAAGGCATGTAGACGTGATAAGAACACATACATAGAAACAATATGTGAAGAAATAGAAAGTCTTGCCCACACAGCACACACTATAGACATGTTCCAGAAGATTAAAATTCTCACGAGGGACTTCAAGGCTAAATCATGCATAGTCGAGGATGTAGGGGGTGAGGTTTTAACAGATCAGGAAAGGATACTGAACAGATGGAAAAACTATTGTCAGAGCCTCTACGCAGACAACTCACACAATGATGATCGTATCGAGATGGACTATGACATGGAACCTGACATACTAATGGATGAGGTGGTTTTCGCCATTGCCAAACTAAAAAACAAGGCATTAGGCAATGATGGAATATCGGCAGAGCTCATCAAACATATTGGGCAACAGGGTATTCAAGTAATCCATAATATATGTCAGAAAGTCTGGAGAACAGGTCAATGGCCCAGTGATTGGACAGAATCTATTTTAATCCCTCTACACAAGAAAGGATCCACCCGCAAATGTGAGAATATGTGAGAATTACAGAACAATCTCACTTATGTCATATGCTAGCAAAGTTCTACTGGTAATAATCAATAAACGTTTAGAAGCCTACATAAACTGGCAGATACCAAAAGAGCAGGCAGGCTTTGTGACTGGAAAAGGCACACGAGAACAAATCTTCAACGTGAGACAGCTGATAGAGAAGAGCAGGGAGTATAACAACCCCATGGTGCTTTGCTTTATTGATTACGCAAAAGCCTTCGACTGTGTTAGCTGGAAGCGCATGTTCGAGATTATGTTGGAAATGGGAGTTCCAGCACATCTAACAGCATTGGTGCAAAACTTATACCTGGACGGGTTTTTCACGTGTAAGAGTGGAGGAGTCCTTATCAGCATCTTTTAAACCAGAAAGGGATGTACGACAGGGTTGCATTCTGTCGCCTAAACTCTTCAATCTATACGGAGAATACATTATGAGAAGGGCTCTAGACGGCTGGAATGGAGGAGTAACAGTGGGAGGTCACAATATATCCAATCTGCGATATGCAGACGACACCACTTTGTTGGCCAAAGATGAAGCCGAACTAGCTGTAGCCTTCAGACGTATAGAAGTGGAGAGTGAAGCACTTGGCCTAAGGATAAACAGGAGCAAGACCAAGATGATGATCATAGACCGCAATGGCTCTCTGCAAAGATCGGGTGAGTTGCAGGACTTAGAAGTGGTCCAAGAATTTGTGTACCTCGGATCATCAATATCTTGCACCGGTAGCTGCATGCCAGAAATATGTCGCAGAATACAAATGGCCAAGCAAGGCATGAACCATTTGGACAGGGTTTGGTGTGATCGAGGTATATCGAAAACCACCAAGAAAAGATTGGTTGAAACTCTGGTCTTCTCCATTTTCCTTTATGGAGCTGAAACATGGACGTTAATAATAATAATAATAATAACAGTTTATTAAACACAATATCATTTTACAATAATCGAACAATAACACAATACATTTATTTTCCTAATACAATTACTCCCCAAAATTGAGCGTAGCTCGTGCTTTGGGGAGAAGTTAAGAGTCAATGAAAGACACAAAATAGATGCTTTCGAGATGTGGTGTTGGAGAAAGTTGCTACGCATACCATGGACGGCCCACAGAACGAATGTGTCAATCTTGACTGAGCTCCAGATAAAGACTCGACTGTCTGTAATATGTCAGAGACGTATATTAAGCTTTTTCGGAAATATTATAAGACGTGAGCCAGACAATCTGGAAAATATTATTTTGTCTGGTGGAGTCGAAGGAAGAAGAAGCAGAGGCCGAATACCGACAAGATGGTCAGATCATGTGAGAGATGCTGCAGGGGGTACTATGTGTGAGGCGTTTAGGCAGGCGGAGGACAGGGCACGGTGGTGAAGCTTGTCGCTTGGTTGGGGTCATGGTGGTCACGATCCTCAGCATTGAGGGACCGACTTAGAAGAAGAAGATATATATAGAAGATAAATGTTTTACTCCATTTCACTGCGTACATATATATGTCAGTAAACTCCAACTCCTTGACGGGTGAAGACGTAGACTCATTGCCTGATGATGGAATCTCCAATGATTCCGAAAGATTGCGAACAAAAACATCGACGCGACGTATCCGTAAAAAAATCTACAATCATATATGTATCTATGTAAACAACAGAAAATTTATTATTTCATTAGATATTTACCCTCCTGTACAGGAGACTTGTAGAGAATATGTTTTGTAGCAGTTTGTACATATTATTGTTGTAGGTATCTGTATTGATTGTTATGTGTTTAATAAATTATTATTTGACAAATGTTGACATACATAATACATTAATATATTTTTTTAACTAATGATATATTTTTCAAGGATTTAATGGACATTATTGAAGATTGTGCTGTAGGAGGACATGAAGAGAATATAGAATATCTCTTGGGACAAATGCAACACACTGCTGGCTATAATACAGATGCAATTACCCTCATACTTAGACTCATTACTTACGGTTGTGATAAAGCTGCTTTGCAAGTTTATCAAAGTCTTACAAGGCCAGCCAACCCAGTTTTTGATACCACCTCAAATCAGTACCAAGGAGCATTCTTCATAAAGCAACTAATAAAAGCTGGTCGCCCTAAAGATGTCATACTTTCTATGTGCCAACAACTAAAAGATGATGGATCAATTCCTAAAGCTTTTATCATAGCAACCGATGCAGCTTTGCATCAAGGGAATCATGATCTTGCTTTAAGTCTTTTCCGTGTTCTATATGATACAGGAGAACCAGTTAGACAGCATTACTTCTGGCCCTTATTTATAGATCAGGGTAAAAAGAATAATCAAAAAGAAATATTTAAATTGCTAGATACAATGAGAGAGCTTAAGACAGGTATCTCAGGAGAGACACTAAGAGAGTATATTATACCAAACTTGAAATCTTCTGATCCTGATTTTTTGTTTGGAAAGCTGAGAGAGCATAATATTCCGCCTGCAATGGCTGGCAAGATGATTGTTTATTCATTGCTATCAGAGAACAAGCTGAAGAGAGCGGCTCAGTTTACCGTTAAGTATGGAATTTTGAATAATTTGCCAATGTGTAGAGTCCACTTGATAGATGCACTGCGTTCAACCAGTGACATTGATCCTTTTGTTAAGATTATCCATTCTGGTGTGAGCCAAGGTCCAGTTAGCAAGGGATCTCAGAGTTCACTTGATGCTACTGAAGATGCAGTAGATGAAGGAGATACTGAATATCGTGCTAGAGATTATAAATCTATTGCTGGTAGAGTTATTGCAAATTTTGTTGATAAATCATCCACACAACAAGAGATTTTGCCAATATTACTCGAAACTTTATATTCACACGGTATTGGAATTACTGTTCATTGGGCTGAGAAAATTATGGATAAACTTGGAGGAAATATGACAAATGCAATATCAGAAGCTCTAGCCAAATTAACTTCAGAAGATTTGGAACTCATATCTTTTGAGTCTCCATCGCTTCCATCTGTTAAACGATCTGCTGAAAATTTGGAATTAATCATAAAACGTATTGAGGCTAAGGGTGAATCGAGTCTGGGTCTCAAGAAGAAGTTACTCATAACTTATATGTCCCGTAAGGACACTGAAAAGGTGGAACAGTTATTACAAGATTTAGTCCAAGAAAATTTTGTTTTTTCGGCTGGCCTTTATGCAGCACTAACAGAATATTACACTCAGAATGGTAATATTGATAAAGCTCTTATGTACTATGGAAAGATAACCGAAACTGATGCTAACTTTTTGATGGATGATATAAAGGTAAATATATGTATATAAATATATGTATCATAATTGCACATAAATGATGGCTTATTTGGCATTCTTTTCTGCTTACCTCACCAAGAGAAATAACTGAAAAAACCAAATTATCATAGATTATATAACCAATATATAAAAAATACAATATCAACAGTTTTTATGTTTCTTATGGATACAATGAATAATGCTGTTCTAAAAAGTTGCATTAAGAAACCTAAAAATATTACAATTAATCTTTTTATAGGTTGTTCGACTGGTCAGCTCGTTGATTGTTAATGACAAATATGACAAAGCCATGGAAATATTGGAATCTCAACCTGGGTGTAAAGATTCACAAACTCATTCAATGGTTTACAACTCCCTAACATGGGTGATGCTAAATACTTTAGCTGAGAAAGCAGAAGTTGACAAGGTATAAATGTTATTCTCTGGAAAGTTAATTGTTAAGTTTTCTGTGCTTCATAATAATTTCTCCAGAAATTTATTGAACCATTAATTTGCCGTGTTCATATTAGAATATTTTACCATAAAAAAGAAACGCATATAAATTTGATGTGTAATGATTTTAGTGTTATATGTGACACATTTGTCACATCGATTGCTTTTATAATATCCCATTAACTTTTAATTCTTTTATGTTAAGTCTCTGATAACATTTTATTGCGAGATGAATATTTGATATCTGTTAATCCAAACTTAATACACACTTTCTGATTATGTTTCAGTTGCATACATTGTTTAATACACTGGTAGAGAAGAATTATCTTAAAGTAAGTACTATTGATCACAATATATACAACTAGTAAATTATATCTTATTTGAGTTTTAATAGACCAATAAGGGATGACGTCGCAGGTAGTCATTTGGAGGACTTGGACAAACAATCAAAGATGAGCAGTCAAAGATGGACTTGTTGTAATGCAATATCTTCCGGACAACCCTAATATATATATAAAAGGAAACAAAAAACAGAGGGTGCACCGATCAGATCTTCTTCCTATGAATGGTCATTGAGAAGTTTCTGGGTAAACACCAGAAGCTCTTCTGTGCGTTCGTGGATTTGGAGAAATCATATGATCGGGTGGACTGGGAAAGGTTGTGGCGCATCTTGTTGGAGTATGGGATGAGCAGCCGGTTGATCTTCACAAATTCTTCACTTTACATGGAGAGCTCCGCTTGGGTGAGGGTAAATAACACTCTCAGAGTGGTTTGTCTTCACCAAGGGAGTGAAGCAAGGTTGTGTCATGTCTCAGTGGCTGTTCAACCTATTCTTTGACTACTGTATGCGACCTGTGAAAGAGATGGATGTTGGTGTCAAATTGAATGGGTCTCGGGTGAATACATTGATGTATGTAGGCGATTGGTGTTAACAGCTGTGGAAGTGGTTGGTGCTAGTGTGAACGGTGCACTTCGACCCATTGTCAGCAATGGCAATGTGTCGAATATGGCTAGAATGCTGGTGCACAATACCATTCTGGTACCATCACTTACGTATGCAAGTGAGACATGGACGTGGTTGACGAATGATGAAAGTGGAATAAATGTAGTGGAGATGCGTTCGCTGAGAAGAATGGTTGGTAAAACGTCGCGTGATAGAGTGAGGAATAAGAAGAGTTTTGTGGACAGAATGCACGTGAATAAGATACAATGGTTTGGACATGTTGAATGAATGAACGAGGTAAGAAAGACAAAGAGAATGTACTTGTCTGAAAAAAGGGTGCGAGGAAGCACGGGTGTCCGAGAATCACACGGCTTGATCACGTAGATTAAATTCTCAAGGACGACTTCGTGTTGAGTAAGAGTTACGTGCGTTGTTTTACCGCCTTGATTGCAATCAGTATTGCCAATTTTAAAAAATCATAATGAAGTGCACAAAAATGGTTGTGCCCCGATATTTGAGAAATACCCCGAAAAATAAAATAAAAATATTTGGTTATGCCCCTAGATCTCCTACATAAATACTAAACTACCATGTGTAAGGGTTGTGTCTCTTTTTAATGCTATGAATATTGTGTGTTACAAAGGGACACCCCCATAAAACTTTCCTCACAAATGTAAGTTTTCCAAGGAAGTGAACAAATTTATTATAAATATACAATGCCTATGTAACTGCCACTCATATGTCACCATTTTGGTACTTTCAAAATTGAGTAACATCCATTATTTTATTTAAATGTATTCACTGAAAATCACAGATTATAATTAATTATTCCTACAAACAACACTAACCACTGCCAAATTACTCTTAACTGTCGTAACACGTAACACAAGAACACCTGTCAAGATGTTTGCGCCTCAGCTAAATGACAGTTCTGTGGGAAAGACCATGTGATGCTTTTTGGTCTATGATTTAAATCTAATTAATTTATTCCGTTTATACTTTTAGGAAAGCAATGTTCTAGTTGGTCCTTTAGTTAAAGTACATCTGATCAGAGATGACATGGAAAGTGCATTAAATGAATTTGAAAGAATATCTAAACAATACAAGTATACTCCATTGAAAAATGAATTAACTAAGAAGTTGATTTTAATGGAAGATGCAACAGGACTTCAAAGACTCACAGACCTTAGCACTGCTGTACATGGAGAAGTTAACAGTCTTTATGATTTGGTGTTTGGGTTTGTTGAATGTGGTCGTGTAAGACAAGCAAGAAGAATTTTAGAAACACCAGGAATGAGGACAAAAAATCAGCGATTCAACAGGTGATAACTATAATTCATGTAATATCACAATTTTTATGTAAATTGTTAAAGATTGTTTGTAACAAATTTGATTCAAATATTAACTACTTAACATAATTAATTTTCAGTGTATGTGAACGTTATGCAAATGAGGGTAAAGTAGATTATTTGGAAGGTTTACTGGAAGCAACCAAAGAATTGTCCCACATAGATAGATCAGAAGTATTTCAACAGTTGCTTAACACATATATAAAAGAAGATAATGCAGATAAAGCTCTCGGACTGTGGACTGTCATTCAAGAGGAAGCTGAAGCTCCAACAGATAAATTCCTTTGTGTATTAGCAGATTTCTTGAAAAGCAAAAACATGGATATTCCATTTGTTGTGCCTAAAGTGGATTATGTTGGTACCACTGCACATGCGTTAAGTAATGCAGAAGCAACAAATAAGTCACAAGTTCATAAACTTGTGTTAACTAGGCAGAACGCAAGGAATCAGAACAAAACTTTGTCCAATGCTTTAGATAATAATAATTTGGATGAAGCATTATCTGCATACAAAACTAAACCTCATTCTTACAATAAAGAACATGTCAGTCTTTTGATTGAAAAATTAATAAATGTAAATAGAATCACGGAGGCTTATGACGTTACAATGTCTTCCTTGAAACAGAATATGTCTCCTATTGATAGAATTATGAGATATTTGTTAAATACATTGGCAGACAATGGAGAAGTAAATAAAATAAATGAAATGGAGCAATACTTGACAGAGGGAAAGAAAAAATTACTATCTTTTCACAACAGAAAATTTAATGCTGTTATCAAAAATGACGGCACTGATAACTTCATAGAATTTTTAAATAAACAAATAGATTCAGCTGAAGATGGACAAACAAATGAACTTCAAAAGAAATTCCCTACAGGCGCTTTCGCAGGCCTTTTATTTAATGATCCAGAAAGTTTTCCAAAGTGTGAGTAATACATATTATGTTACTTCCATTATTAACAAACATTGTATTATTGTTGGTTTAAACCAATGATACTCAACCTTTTTTGCCTACGGGTCACATACATATATTTGTAAAGCTACGCGGGCCGCAACACTTCGTATGACGAAAAAATCATAAACCCCCCCCCTCCCATTTTTTTGGAAAACAATTGGAGATTTTAAAAATTATAAAGTAAAACAGAATAACAATAGTACATATTACCATTATCAGCATATGGTTCTTTAAAAAAATAAATCGTGTCCCTGATAATAAATGTGTTAAGGGCTGCACAAAAAAGTTTGCCGGGCCGCAGGTTGATTTAACCCAGATAAGCCGGCTGTACGTTTTATCGAACACTTGTCAATCACTTGTTCATGTGATGTTTCTGCTTTAGTGCAAAATAATAGGGATGATTTTGCTAGTTTAGCTGCATAAGAGAGACATATTTTATAACATAAATTAGTTTATAACTGTCAGTTGGAAAAAGTGGGCGTGTTTTAGAGATTTGTACTCAGCAATCAATTTTATAACAATGTCGCTGCTATTTTCAGGTCGAGAAAGCTTATTTATTTTTAAATATTTTAATTATTTTTATGTATTCCTTATATTAAAATATGCAATTATTGATAGTGCGAATTTAAATATTAAATTACTTTTAATTTGCAATACTTATCACCATCCAAAAGTTGGTGTACGTTTAATCGTACAACAGGAACATACCCGTGGCGTCTGTAGTACTAATTGTCATAATATTATAATATGGATATATCGCAGTCTATTTTGTCAATACTACAGACGTGTTCAAATTATTAGACTAGAGTTTCAAATAACCAATTTTTTAATTTTAATAAATAAAATATAAAAATATATTATTGAGCACTGTTTAATCTCCACTATGTTAGGTTAAATACCGAACGTTTTCGGAGATTAAACAGTGCTCAATAATATATTTTTATATTTTATTTATTAAAATTAAAAATGGATTTCCACAGCGTAAACACAAAAACTCTTGAATTATTAACCAATTTTTTGTATTTGTCTTCAAATATCTTCTATGTTTTTATAAAAATCGCAACAAAGTTTTCTGAAATGTAAAGAACTGACATTGGGTTATATTTTAACCCATTTTCGTAATTAGCAATGCCGTATTTTTTTTACTAGAGCGTTGGCAACATTGGAAGACATGGAAATTCATGATTTTGTCATTTAGTAACAAAGCGTTCCAGCAGTTGCGTGGACGTCCTCTTGAGGTATTTTTACATTTTTTTTTTATTTTTATGTTTAAATCTCTTCAATAATAAGTATTCTTGTAGATTTTTTATCAAAAGATGTTTATTTATTTATAATTATTTTTTCAAGATATCGTTTTTTTAAAGTATCTTAATATTTTTTCAAAATGGTGAAAAAATGTGATAAAGTACCAAAAAAATTCTGTGTGGTTAAGGTTTTATTGCATGAAAATGCTTAAACAGTCTTAAATTGTACAAAAAGTAGGAGTTTTGCAAAAAACAGTTAGCAGAATTCAAAAAATTGTGTCCAATATGAGCATCATAGAAAAGAAAATTGTGGTCACAAGAGGAAAATCACTCCCAGTGCACAAAGAAATCTGGTGAAAATGGCATTAAACAATCGATAAGCTACTTCTAAGGTCCTGTGCGATCAATTTAGTGAAGCTGGAC
>OX388312.1:17456930-17671884 GCA_947579605.1 Athripsodes cinereus | reverse complement strand
TTTTTGGCCATTTCAAGTGTAATCTTTTGTTTTCTTCTTAGTCGACGTCCTTTTAGCCCACATTCAAAAGGTCTCCTCCTCACAGTTACTGCAGATACCTTGAGTCCAGCTTCACTAAATTGATCGCACAGGACCTTAGAAGTAGCTTATCGATTGTTTAATGCCATTTTCACCAGATTTCTTTGTGCACTGGGAGTGATTTTCCTCTTGTGACCACAATTTTCTTTTCTATGATGCTCATATTGGACACAATTTTTTGAATTCTGCTAACTGTTTTTTGCAAAACTCCTACTTTTTGTACAATTTAAGACTGTTTAAGCATTTTCATGCAATAAAACCTTAACCACACAGAATTTTTTTGGTACTTTATCACATTTTTTCACCATTTTGAAAAAATATTAAGATACTTTAAAAAAACGATATCTTGAAAAAATAATTATAAATAAATAAACATCTTTTGATAAAAATCTACAAGAATACTTATTATTGAAGAGATTTAAACATAAAAATAAAAAAAAAATGTAAAAATACCTCAAGAGGACGTCCACGCAACTGCTGGAACGCTTTGTTACTAAATGACAAAATCATGAATTTCCATGTCTTCCAATGTTGCCAACGCTCTAGTAAAAAAAATACGGCATTGCTAATTACGAAAATGGGTTAAAATATAACCCAATGTCAGTTCTTTACATTTCAGAAAACTTTGTTACGATTTTTATAAAAACATAGAAGATATCGAGGGTATACAACCAAAATGCACTAAGTCAGTCTAGCGCTACAAAAGTTTTCAAAAACTATTCAAGTAATTAACATATTTCCTATGTTTAAATTTGTTTGCAAAGCCTAAAAGTCACTTACCAATATCATCTTAATTAAAGTTCAAATAATACATGACGAATTTGTATTGATCTAAACACTTTTTTTTTCATTTAATTGCCACCATGTCATCTCAAAACTGAAATGACTTAGTGCATTTTGGTTGTATACCCTCGATATTTGAAGACAAATACAAAAAATTGGTTATTTGAAACTCTAGTCTAATAATTTGAACACGTCTGTAATTTCCAAGTATATGTGTACAGTCGCAATCATATTTCATTTACATTTTTGATTCTCAATTTAATATTTTTTTACTTACGTCTACATTGACTGATGAAATATTGACTGAGGATGATACAGCAAATGAAGGATGTGATGACATATTTATGCTTCCACCCGACAATGCATGCGATTACAATACAGATGAAGATGAAATGTTTCCGCATAATTTACCTAAATCACTGTTAAGAGCTCCAGCAGTAGTCGTATTCTGCCGTAGTCGTAGTCTGAAAGCCTTTAGAAACCCAATAATACGTAAATCTGAGCTGACCCAACGGACAAAAATAACCATATTTAAGAAAATATACCGGCCTATCCTCATATATGGACACCAGATTTGGATGCTCATGGAGAGAGTGAGATCAAGGTTACAGGCAGCGGAAATGCAGTTCCTCAGGGGAGTGGCTGAGGTGTCATTGAGAGACCGTATAAGGTATACGTATGTTCATGAGGCTCTCAAGGTGGAACCAGTATTCCTGCATATAGAGAGGTCACAGTTGCGATAGCTAGGTCACGTGTTCCGCATGCCGGAAGACATATTACCGCTTAGATCTTTGGAGGCTGTAGGAGAGGGCAGAAGACCAGCGGGCCGCTCTAGAAGAAATTAGCAAAGGCAGGTGTCGAACACGTGTGACTTGGTTTGGAGTGGTCAGATGACCTGGAAACAGCGGTGGACAGGGATCTCTGCAGGAGGTACCTTGACGCAATGGGCCCCCGATCCAACTAGGACAAGGGGAAGAAGGTGTGATGTGATGACCAATTATGTCTTGTAAGTTTTACAAAAAATACGAAAAAAAATTTGCTCGAAAACTCAAAAACATATCGCGATAGGTACATATATTGGAGTATTCTGATAGCCGCAAGGGTGCTCTATCTCAAGACTTCCGCCTGACCTTTCTTCTTGGGACACTCTGTATGTACACTTTGCCTGTCGGCGAATCATTGGAAATATAATAATACAAATAAATCAACATTTTCAAAGATTTTGTCATTTTTTCATATACTCGTATTTAGGTGGTGTATGTTCCTATTGTACGTTTAAACGAACACTTAATATTTTTCAATAAAACTTTTAAAATTGAAAAAAAAAATTTTTTATTATTTTTTACTGCATTTTTACAGATACAACTACCACATATTAAAAAATCACGACCATCCGAAAAAAAAATTTTTTTCAGGACTGTCTGGGTTAAACATTATTTTTGTCAAAAATGTGAAGTTTAAAGATTGTATCAAATGTGTTCCAGGTATGCAACTAGTAGATAAATACTATAAAAAAGGAATAACGGCACCAGCTAATGCAGTGTGGATTTCCTGTTTAATCACTGGACAGGATGAAAAAGCTGAAAATGTTTGGAATAACTATTTGTCCCAGAGTGAGTCAGTTTTATTTAAAAGAATTATTCGTGAAGCTAAAAGCGACAATAATCCTGAGCTAACAGACAAACTGATAAAATATCTCAAGTCTTCTAAAGTCACAAAGCTTGCTTTGGGCGTGGCGTATTCAGGAAAAATTGACATTTTAGTGAATACAGGAAAATTACAAGAAGCCCAACAGGTTATCCAAGATGCACTCTCTAGTGATTGTTCATTAGGAGACATCAACAGGAGTGCTCTACTACGACTAAAGAAATCCCTACAAAATCAAGGAAAAGAATTCACCTATGAAATACCAGCGGTGAAGGAAATTGAATAAGTATTTTATTGTTACACACATCTTTGTGAGTGGATATTCTATTAACTTATAAGTACTGAGTGAATATATTTTAAAATTAATAAATAGTTTATCCGTGGTTTGTAGTGTGTTATCGATTGGTGGACCTTTCATTGTGACAGTGAGAGTGGTAGAATTGGTGAACGTTGTCCATGGACACCAAAAGTGATCAACTAAGCCATCCTGGAGCCAATTCATAGGCATTGGGATGCCTTTCTCACTTCTTCCAATTAGATTTTGCACTATGTTATATTGTGTAAACATGATTCTCCAATCGAGATCTCTGGTTTAATTTATCATTAAGAATGTATTAATGTAAATGTGTTTTTAGCATACCTACTACTGCAGTGGTTCCCAAACTTTTAATTTCGCGTACCACACACAAAATTATAAATCAGTAGCGTACTACTAAACTAGAACTCGATGCTAAAGTATTTCGATCATCATCTTGAATCTACTCTTCTCAAGGCCATCCACTCGTTTGCGAGTGATTTAGGATCATCTTGAATCACTGCACAATTTAATGGCCATGGCTGCTTGCGTACCACCTTAATAATTGTCGCATACCACTGGTGGTACGCGTACCATAGTTTGGGAAACACTGAATTACTGTGTTCTTCTTTTGATACTTTGAAAATGCAGAGCAGCAACACTGTTTTATTTCATTTCATGTTATGTTGTATTATTTGTTGAAGACCATCTGTAAAATATCACAAAGTAAAACTGATACACGAGGTTAAAATTGAATTTGTCAAAGACCGCTGCTGTGGTGGAGAATGAAGAGTTGGCTAACTGAACAGTGGGGAATTGGAGAAAAAAGGTTAAGAACCACTGTTCTAGAGCATACCTGATCAAAAAATATTTTCACATACGTGGTTTTAAATATGTATTGAAAAAGGAGTTTTTACTCCTGTACATGATGAAAAACTGCGATGTTGGCTACATTGTTTATAAAGCACTAATATCTTTTTTATCTGATTTTGGAATACCTATTTGTACCAAAAAGTTATTAACTCCAGAACAATACGAGTAGTATAAATGATTATGTTTTAGGAAATAAGTTTATTTGTAGACAGATTTAGTTGTCTCCAGTTTTGTCTTTTGCATTTGAATCGTGTATTTCAGAAAGCCCAAAACTCCATAGAATCAATTTATTGGGAAATCGAAAAAAAGTGAATACTGCAATTTTTTTGTGGGAAACGTATTTTTGTGTATGAGAGAGAAATATAGTTTTAATGCTAACGGATACGATAAGAGTAAAAAATGAAACACATTTAAGTTTCTTTATTTATTTTTTAAGTTTTGAAATTGTTGGATTTTTGGTGTTTCTGCAATACACGTATTTATGGGTGAACATAAAAGTAAAAAAAATCTGTTTTTATATAAAAAAAAATTTCAAATTAAAATAACAATAATAAAAATTAATCTTCATCTGGGCTAGCATCTTTATTGGGGTCACATGTCAGCCAATTAAAAAATTCTGTGTAAAATGCTGAAATTCCCTCCTCATCGGGAATATACTTTTCAAGTTTTTTTATGTCCTGCATTTTCAACGTATTTATTGGTATACAGCCTTGTGTGTACACTTGGAAAAATACTAAACGAATCATTAGTACGGTACTATCAGATTTGGACCAGATATCATACATACGATTCATTGGTATAAATCTATAATATTCACTCTTCGCAAACAAATCATTGGTAAATTTACCAACAACTTGTTTGCGAAGAGTTTATATTATAGATTCGTACTAATGAATCGTTTGTACGATCTCTGGTCCTAATCTGATAGTACGTACCTACCAATGATTCGTTGTGAAATTTCGTTAGTATTTTTCTCAGTGTATGCTGTTTTTGAGGGAAAACGAATAATATCTCTATTACTATTGCGTAGCCTAAAAGAGTGATCTTGGAAACCATCAATAAAGTTTTTTTTTATGACAACACCTTCATGTTCCCAAGAATGGATAAAGTGGCGAAACTGAGATATTTGAAAGCTAAGCTTTTGATCTCTTGAAATATTTTTTTTTCCATTGATTTTCCCAGTGTTTCACTATCGTATATTCAGAGTGTATTGCAGAAACACCACAACTCCCGGATTTTTGGTGTTTCTGCAATACATGAAATTTTTGGCGGTTTATTTGTTGTATTAAATTGATGAATTTTTGATGTTTCTCTTCACTATAACATGTGTCTACCCATTAACAATTAAATTCTGCAAAAAAGTGAAATTCGAAAAAATGGGAGTTTTGGGGTTTCTGAAATACACGATTCATTTTATTTTTACTGTGATAAAGGTCATTAAACATTAGTTAAATGAAAATTACCCAAAAACCAAAATAATTTGTTTTATTGCTATCCTAGTGTATTTTTTCAAGGAAATTAAGATAACAAGTATTATTAATTTATTATATACAGAATTAAAAAGTTGTATATTGATTTGTCATATTAGATAGCACTTTTGGGAGCTCCATATGCATCTGGCATTCTTTCAATAGTGTACTTGTGCTGAGATACAAACATTATAGGAACTCCAGGTATCTTTCTAATTCTCTTCTTCAAGTCTTTGTCATTGGTAGCCACTATGTAACACTTGTGTTGCATTACTCTATTTACTATGCAGTCATCTGCATATGTTCCCTTGTGAAGACATTTTATCCTTTCAAACCTTGGGTCTTTAATAATCTTAAGAGCCACCCTATATTTCCTTCCTAACTTTTCCAGTTCACCTAGAACACAGTCAGTAATGTAAGGGATGCATTTCGCATACAGACAGTCCATCATGTTTTGTAAAATATCCAGTTTGTTTTTTATTGAAAAATTAATGAAGTTAGTGTCAATGAGTATGTGGTAAGGTGGTCCCAACTGTGTATTGTACTGAAAGAATAAAGCTGAACTTATTTGTGGTGCCTCTCTTATTTTAAGCTTTTGTGGATCTTCTTTCTTCTTCTTTATGGTGCGCAAATCAGGTTTGATTCTACTATCTGTTGGCTTGATCATTTTCTTCATTTGTGCAAACCTCTTTTCAGCAATTTTACGGGTTTTCCTTTGTTTTCCCTGTAAATTGAATAAGTCACTTGTATGTTAAAAATTTATATCTGACAAAGGAGCATTTGTTGGGAGAATCTACCAGGTATATTCAATACTTTCTTTAATGGTTGGTTCCAATAACCTATCTATCTTCAACACAGTGTTAAAAACCTCCGATTTTTGTTTTTGCTGTTTCAATAAACAAAGATGGATACACATTTTTACCAGAATTCTGTATCTATCTTTTTTGGGTGCACTAGTTATTGAGGGTAATAAAATCTATGGGCCGGAGCAAAAATATGTTTCGATAAATTACTCCTGGTGGTGGCAGTAACTGATTTCTCAAATCCCCTTGAGATGATTTGAATCATGAAAACGGTGCAATATAAATTATCCAATAATAAATAATAATAATACCAATATTGATGGGTTAGCATAGATATATGAATGTTTTGAAGTTACAATAAGCATCTTCAGCAGTGCTATTAATTTTTTCATGTAATTCAAATTTCTTCCAAGATGTAATCAAGGGTGTTTTTTAATTCCTTGAATTCACAGCAATATGACAAAATGGGGAATTTATATATCATAGATTCGTCAAGGCTTAAAGTCTTATTATTATGTAGATATGTAGTACCTATTTCACTGGAGGCATAACTCTCCCGAAATAACTATGTTGATTTTTAGAGCACCATATTGCCGTTAACCAGTACAATTTATCTATTTACATTTGACTGGTTTGTAACTGGTGTTATTTTATGCTGCAGCACGATTATTGACAATTATTTTAATGTCTGACTGATTGTAGATTAGGTCTGGTATCATTTTATGCTACAACATTGTGTACAAAAAATGCAAATAATTAATTTTGCAATCATAAAATCGACCAAATTTCGATGGGCTGTTTGACTGCGAGTCAAAATCAACTAGGATGTATTTTTTTTTTTAATTAATTTATTTATTCTTTCTGCACATCATTACATAAGTGTTAACAAAAAAATATAAAATTTTAAAAACGTGGTTAAATGGAAGAAATCACTATATACCTAGTGATAATCTCGCCACTGCACATCATCACATTTTTTCTTGTGTATAAATACTGCTTTATTTAATTTGTTATATGAATGATGATGTGCAAGAAGAATAAAATAAATAAATAAAAACTAGGATGTGCAGTGCAGTATTAATGATGTTTGGTAACTAACTTAGTTGAGCGGCTCCACCCGTTGTCAAGAGTATCTTTTTCCATAGAAAGAGCCTATTAGCATTATTATTAATGCTATTCAGATTGGCTTTATTGCAAATTAAAATGTTTGCATTAAATTATTTAAAAATCTTCATCATCGGAAGTGCGAAGATTTGAGTAGTTTGAAATATTCATGGATGAAAGAGAGGTCACTGTTACCACCCATCCTTCCTCATTTTTTTATCACAGAGAACAAATAATATTTTAGTCCATTTATATTATATTTAAATGTTTGCATTAAAGATTATGGGTTACAGGTTGCAAGGACAGTTAAAACATGTTGACATTTTTTTAAGGAAAAAATACTCTACAACGGGTGGGACCGCTCAACTAAGTTAGTTCTGACGTTTGGGTTAGTGGTCATATATTAATCTTAATTTTCATAACTAAAGTGGGTATGGTCGTAGGAAGGGAGGAAGCGACTGCGAACATTGCTATAAATGAAGTGAGAATCAAAAAGAGATTTCATGCACTTGGGCAGCAGAATAAACCAGGATGGACGCTCCAAATCGGAAATTGTGAGGTGAATAAACCAAGCAAGGATTGCCTTCAACAAAAAATCTAAAATATTGGAATCCCCAAATATTGATTTAAGGGTAAGGAAGAATCTTACTAAAGCCTTTGTATGGAGCATTCTGCTTTATGGTTGTGAGACATGGACCATCAGCAAGAGTGAAAGTGGACGGTTGGCGGCCTTTGAGATGTGGTGCTACAGATGCATGCTGAAAATCCATTGTCGGAACACGTCGAAAACGAAGAAGTGTTAACCAGGGTAGGCCAAAAAAGGCAACTTCTTAAGGGAATCAGTCAATAACGAGCTAACTGGATTGACCACAACATCAGGCACTCGGCACTGCCCATCGCCATCGCGGAGGGTAGGACCAAGAGATGCGTATATGGATCGACTGAAGAGGGACATGAACTGTGGCTCATACGTAGAGCTGAAAAGACTGGCTGAGAATAGGGAGGAATGGAAAAGAAAATCCAAACTCGTTGCAGACCAATCCAATGGATTGTAACTCATTATATAGAAAGTGGATCACTTGAAATTATAAGACGGGTCCCACCGGTTGTAGGTTGCGGACCCCTGGGGAGTCACTATCATTGCCCTGGTAAAATATTAATATAATCACTTCAATATTAATAAATTTCGCTATGGGGAATGAAAATTACAAATAACGTGGTTAAATAAAATTGGAAAAGTTGATGGGTACTTGCCATCTCTTACAACTAACCATGTTTTAACCAAAATTAAATAAACAGTATCGATTTAATTCACACAACGTCAACTTGATTGATTAATTTACAAAATTCAAGTCGTATGTTTATCGAGCCATATCTATAACACAAACATAACCAAAAAAATCGGACGGCACCCCGACCCAGGGTTGCCAGATTGTGAATCCAAAATTACCCTACTTCTAGGGAAAAATTACCGTACATCACTAAAGTGCGCCGTTAGCCACTATCTTCTCGTGTTAAGAAGGCCTTTTCTCATGTATAGTCGTTTTCGTCCCCCGTGCTCTCATGCTATGTACACGTGATAAACGTCCTTGACCTTGATGGATACAAAATAGACCATTAAAGGATGACGTCACAGAAAAATCCGTGAGGGGCATCAGGCATCCCAACACAACACATTCACAGTGTTTACGGTGTAATATTAGGTGGGACGCCTAAAGAATAGATACCTAATAATAAAAAAAAACTGTCAGTGTCGATTTTGTTATAATTTTGTTGTCTGACTTTCTTTTTTTTCTCTTATGGCATAACATCCTACAAGTATGATTTGCGCAATTTGATTGTTTGCCCCCCACGCAAAAGCAAATCCATAGACAAGACCACGTGACCTTTAATGGTCTATAGGCAGTGTGACCAGATTTGGTAGTTTCCTACTTTTTTGGTAGTTTTTGAGGCATTTGCAAATATGTTTGGTAGTTTTTATTTCTTTAGTAGTTTTTGTATTTAGTGGGTAATTGGTAGATAAATTATCGGGTACTTGGGAAAAGTATTTGTACAACAGTTGGTACAAATACCGGGTACATTTTAGAAAAAGGTACTGCGAGAAAATATTGTTGAAGAAAACCGAGGAGTTTTTGAAATACTTCAAATTCCTATACCATTTTGAAAATTCGGCGACGGGGGGGGGGGGGGGTAGAAATTTAAGCGAGTAACTTTTTTCAGTAGTCGGTATGAAAATATCCGAAAAGTAACAACAGTCGGTACAAATACCCGGTACAAAGGTACTGTGATAAAATATTGTTTAACAAAACCGAGGAGTTCTTGAAATACTTCAAATTCCTATACCATTTTAAGAATTTAGTAGTTTTTGATTTTCCCCATTTAGTAGTTTTTGAAAATAAAATCTGGTCACACTGAAAATAGGTCATACTTTTACCTCCAAACCGTACCCGTCAATGATTTGTGTGCCAAATTACCGTCCATTAGTTTTGATTTCAAATTACCGTACTTTTGTCGTTGCTTTTGCTTGGGGGGCAAACAGTCAGATTGCGCAAATCATCCTTGTAAGATGTTAAGCCATAAGAGGAAAAAAAGAAAGTCAGACGACAAAATAATAACAAAAACGACACTGACAGTTTTTTTATTATTAGGTATTCTTTAGGCGTTCCACCTAATATTACACCGTAATCGTCTGTTGTGTTTGGATGCCTGATGCCCCTCAATGATTTTTCTGTGACGTCATCCTTTAATGGTTTATAGAACAGTGTTTTAAACAAAATTTACCAACTGCTTAGTTAAAAAAGAAGTCGGTTGGGCATATGAATTTTGAAAAAATTACGGTGGGCATGGCAAAAACTGCTTTAGGCGAGATTTTAAAATATTTAAAAATTGGACACCGCAGCGTCAGTAAACACTATAGAGAGCCGGTAAAAAATACCGTCATGACATAATATCTACATTAGGGTTTAGGATAATTTGCGCGGGATTTTCAATTTCTAACACGGAATCGTATAATCGGAAATGTATACAAATATACAGCGGATAATAAATTGGACATAGTCTTGATGTAGGACATAGTATTACAAAAAAGTCTCAAAATTATAGTTCAGTAGTTAAACCTTTCAAATTTACATTTAAACTACGTAAATATTGAACATAAAAAACTAACAGAAAATTATGATTTGAAAATTTATCATGAAAATAATATGATGTAATCAATATTTTTTGAGAACTTTATGTTAGGATTAAAAAATAGCATACTTTGAAGTGAAATAAGTTATTCATGCATTTATTCCTGAAAAATTAATGTATGTGCATTGAACATAACCCTATGATTTTTCATGCTGATACCTAAATAGTTAGGTAGAATACTATCATTGTTCTTGTGAACAGTATTCTTAGGATAAACTTCCATCATCAAACTGGGATTGCATCTCCACAGCATTTATTCCACTTTCAACCATGTCCAAGTTTCGCTTGTATACCTGAGTGTTGGTACCAGAATGGTATTGTGCACCTGCATTTTTGTGTTCGACACTTTGCCATTGCTGACAATGGATAGAAGTGCACCGTTCATCATAACACTGGACACTCTTCTTCTTTTGATGAATATTCGTAAATAAACCAGTTGAAAAGTTTTATAAATAGAAAAGTAAATAAATCAATAAATTTGTTGAAAATTGAATATTTTGAGAGGAATGGTGCTCAGAGACGTGGAAATCCGAGGATCATTAAATAAATTGGCGAGATCGGAAGCCAACTTGACCAATAGATCTATTGCCTCATTGCCCGGGATTCTACAGTGGCTCGGGATCCAACCCAGTACCACATCCGCATCCAAAACCTGGAATTATGTGGGAGGTCTCCGATGTCTTAAGATAAGAGATCATCAGGTTGGGAAAATGCAGGAAAAAGTATAGCTTGGAGAACACTTCAAGTAAGAGAGTTTTACTCTTACAGTGGCAAACGGTCAGAGCCCTTGGAATTTCTCTGATAGCAAGGCATTCAGCCAGCATTGTTGTCTTCAGAAGGCAAGGCAGCTCCTGTACGCTCTTTGTCACTTTTTGAACCATCGGTATAGATTAGATGCCAGTTGTGCAACCTGTTTTACAATAAACAATATATTACTTTTTTATTGGTTTCGGTTTCATATCATAAGAAATGTATAAACACCACCATTGCTACCTATTTGTTTGTTTAATAAACAACAATATTAAATCATTGTGCAGTCTTATCACCTTTGCAGTGACAATCAAATGTCTGATAACTAGGAAAAAAATATTTAGAAAAGTAAAACATACGACAGCAATTATGCAAAACATAAAGATGCAATTCAAAATCTTTATGTGTGATTTCAATGGTACATGCTAACAAAAGTAAGAAATCTGAGTCATCTTTGGTCTCGACCATTTTCGTTATTGTGATGCAAGTTATGATAGATAGATAAAATTTAAATGTTAATTAAGTTAAATACGTTGGACAGTAGAACGATATTTCCCCCAAAGTCTTGCAAAATTAATCGTGAAATCTTAAACAAAAAGATCATGTCGATTTTGGTTATCTTGTGAGGATCCGATAAAATAATTTTTATGATTCTTTATTCATTTTAGGGCACGCATTGCATATTTGCTTGTATGGAAGGGACACCAACAGAGACAATAATAAACTTTTTATTTTTTTGAACAATTTTATTAAGCAAATATTTACATAACAAATACATATTAGGACTACTCCTATAAAAAATGCTTTATTCCTAGTTTTAAACTGAACAATGTTAAGAAATAATTGGATAGCATTTTTAAGATTATTACCAGCATGAACTAATAACCATTAAAATCCTTTGATTCATATCCAGAAGAATTTGTATTATTGGTGTATATATTATTATAGTTTTCCATGTTGCATTGTGGCTTTAAAGTATCCTTGAACTTAACATGAAGATGAGTGCTTTATTGTATGCAAGTATCCCTTTTTATAATTATATGACTAACAAATAAGTTCAATTATAACTCAGAATACACATATTAACGAATTGGTACCCACTCATTCAAAATTTCACCAAACTTCTTACGTTCTGAAACAAGATTACACACAAATCAATTGCTGATATCTCGTTGAACTTAACTTAACTACAAACTCTGATTATGATACTATTGATAAGCTGAGGTTAGGTGGGAAAGGTGTTTGGAAACTTGTTGGTAGAGTCTTGGATTTTCAATTGAGAGATACGGGTTCGATTACGCCCGTTGGCGACTTTCTCCACCCTGATGGCACACGCATATTGCTCACTTTGAGGGTGTCGGGGATATAATAGGGTTTAATTCAAATTTAGATACATCTCTTTTTTTTAAAAAAGCTGAGCTTTCTCCATCTAGATTAAGAGTAGCCAACCTGCGGGCCGCATGCCCGATATTAAAGAGAAGAATTAAAAAATAAAAAAAAAATTAATATAAAAGTTAACAAGACAGATATTAATAAACAAGTTAACAGTGTAACATATGTAAGTCATGAGATTACGAAAAGGGCTGACATGTTAGATTTGCAAATGAAACGTGTGATGCATCATGCAGTGAATTGGTGGTTTGGTCACATTGTAGTCTGCAAATCAGAGACTCAATACAAAGGATTATAAGTAAATAAGTCCCTCAAAAATATACATGGTTTAAATAAACTGATAAAAACAACACGCGATTCCCATTTCTTCCCTTCTTTTTTTGCACCAAAACTGTTGGTGTGTGGCCGCTAAATCTAGAGTGCTCTCTCGGGGCAGCATTTCTCGCTTTGATGTGACATTAAATCCTGTCTGTGCATGCGTGTGTCGTTATGGAGATACATATCTCCAGGTACGGCACGAGGTATGTGACGGACTCATACAGGAGAGATGACCATTAATCAACTGATAACTACTGAAAAGGTTGCAGCCATACATAAAATCTAGCAAGAAGAATTAAAATCAAAACCTGAGACTGACCTTTAACAATAGTGTGCATGGACAAATTATGCAAATTGCTGGCTATATCAGAAATACTACACCAAAAACAAACAGAGTTCATGATTGTTTTCTGTACTTGGCTATAAAGAATTATAATAATTTACCTGACAATCTAAAGGAGTGCATAAATCTAAAAACTTTTGGTTAAAAAAATGGTACGCTAGTGATAGGTTCAGAAAATTTGTAGTGTGAAGTGTTTGTCGTACATACCTATTTATATTTCTTTTAAATCTCTGTAATGACAAATATGTTACTTATATCTATTGTTTTTTCTGATGTCACTTGTGATACCAGTTATTTTGTTTGCTGTTTTGAAGTTTATATTAATTAAAAAAATAAAAAACTTTCCAACAGTGTTGTTTTCACACAGCAAATTTTCTAAGCGGGCAGCAGTTTAACAAAGGAAATATTTTATAAATGTGTTATGATAGTCTGGGCATGTGAAAAGAATGAATGAGGACAGGATATATTTGGCTGAGAGGAATGCTGTTCAGAGATGTCGACATCCGAGGATCAAATCGCGAGATCATTTAAATCAAATCCTACAGGACGGTCACGTGTTGAGCACATTGAACAGGAGAGCATGCATGAGGAATTGTATGACAGTGACAGAAGCGAAAGATGTATGCAAGGATAGACGGAAGTGGTGCTTGATCCTTTCTGCCTACCCCGAGAGGGAAGCGGCGTGAAACTGCTGCACGCTTCGAAAAATCTAGAATAGGATCAAAAATTTGGTTACTTCAATGTGGGCGGTGGTCGAAAACCTGTGGCCTACAAAGTTTTCAATGACCTGGATGATCCTCTTTCAAAATACATTGTTCCTATGATAACTTCAAAGAATTATAATCATATCACAGAAAAAGCTGATTCAACAGAAGAAGATTCCCTATAAATGTAGGGGGCCTCAAGAATGGAGGCTAAGGCTAGAAATTACAATCTGCAGCTTATCGTGGAGCTTTGGTAAGGAGGCTTAAAAATTAAGTTGAGCTTACCGCTCACACAAGAATTTTAATAAATATTCGACTGCGGTTTGACCAAGCCACTTAATATGGTTAAGTTGGTAGCCCCACTCGTTGTTTTATCATGGTTTTGTTAGATGCATTAACCTCACAACACATTAACGGGACACGCACCATTTTTTGTGTTATTTTGATTTTGTGCAAGCTCTTGTATTCTGACTTGGATATTTTTATTACCGACCCTAGTTTGATTATTTGACAAAGTTAACACTGTATAGTCGTCAAATAATCGAAACAGGGTCGGTAACAAAAAAATTCAAATAGAAAAGCAATTGAAACAACCTTAGCAACAAACAAAAAGCGTAATGATGGCGTAACCATATGACATTAATGTCAGTTTGTCCTTATTGTAACTTGTGGCGCCTCCTGGTGATGAAAAAATTAACTGAGTTTAAGAGAGCTTGG
Organism: Athripsodes cinereus; assembly: GCA_947579605.1. Taxonomy (NCBI): domain Eukaryota; kingdom Metazoa; phylum Arthropoda; class Insecta; order Trichoptera; family Leptoceridae; genus Athripsodes; species Athripsodes cinereus. Next base: position 17,657,419 of record OX388312.1, on the reverse strand, counting down.
CGTTGCTGAGGACATCCCCAGGTATTCCTTAACTTAACGAGTAGATTAAGGAGACATTGTGAGTCGTGTAATTTTGATAAGCGAAGCTTTATGTGCTCCTTAAGGTTAAGGAGGATCTTAAGCCTACATTGTAATTTTGAGCCTAAAAGAATATAATAATATTCCCAATCCATCCATAGGGCACTTGGTTTTAAAGTGATTATTCACAAACCCTGATAGCAATATCAGAACTTGTTATACTAACCTGACATTTTAAAGGACTCAGGATGTAACTCCACATAATGTCTTAATTGGGCATCTCTTGTAGCCAGATAATCAGCACGCCATTTATAAGCAATGTAACCGCCATACCCACCAATGCCAGTACACAAAATATGCCGATGAATACCTAAAATATGTAAATAACAGATAGTATAAAGACATTAGACCACATAGGTTATGTATAAGTTAACAAGTTTATGTTATGTAACACTTTCATCATTAACAAAAATATTGAATAAAGAATGTAATCGAGAGTTGTGATCATTTAATACCTACCTGAAAGTAGGGGGCGTCTATGCGCAACATTTATATACACGTAAAGTCCAAAACCAAGAATTGAACCAATTGTTGGCCCCCATATAGTGTCCAGGAAAGGTCTCTCCCTGTCTTCACGATTAGTTAGAAGTTCTATTGCCGTCTTGGGCATTGGAGGACTAGCCGTAGACATTTTATTCCTTTATAAGTAATTAATCTGCGGAAAAGACCAACACAATAATCTATATACGACGAATACCCAACCGATTTAACTCAGGGTAGTGCAACTGCCAACTTCTATCAATTGACAATTCTATACATTCTTCTAAATTCTAACATCCTGACAGTTTCATGTTCGTGGCCATAATTGGTTAAGCGGCATTTATTGGAACTAGCCGTAGAGGCCATACTGTTTCTGTGGTCTGTTTGTCGTTGTTTGCTGTAATAGTATTTTATTAAAAAATGGCTAGGTATCATTTAAACGATCAGCATAATACTCATGTTATGTTCAGCTGAAAAATGTATTCTACCGACAAATATATCATGTTGATATGCTACTTATGCCCAGCGAGAATAATAATATATTTCTATTGCAAATAATATGATGTTGTGAAACTTTAAATTTAATCAATCGGCAAAATTATTATTTTACCGTCATAATGATTATTTGTCCAGCAAAATAAATAAATGAGCAGCAAACCGTGAGCAATTTTAATTTTTAATCTTGTTTAAATAATAAATCTTTGTATGTAGCATATTTTTATGTGATTTTATATGTAGCATCTGAATGAACGACACAAGCGATTTTCAACATTTCAGTTAAGATATTTCGTTAATATAAGAAAGCGGAAACTGGCATAATTTTCGTAGTCATCATTAATTTGGTAAAAGGGTCGTTCACATACGTTCACTTTCAGTGATCACTCCGGATGATCCTCCAAGATGAACAAATGTGAACAGGCGTTTCATCAATAGTGATCACTAGCGATGACGGAGGAAAGAGATTACCACTCGTCATAATTTTGATGAAAGGTCCTTTCACTGAAACAACCATAAACAAGTTTCATCTTATTATTTTGTTTTATTCTCTATGAATTTGTATTGAATGTCAGAATCATGTACAAAATATTATGCAGTCGAGAGCTATATTCATTTATTTTAAGTGCTATTTTTCATTTTTTGAATTTGTTTAATTATTTTTATACGAAAATACGTCGAACTACATGCAACATGAGTGAGAAAGTAGACATGGCAGTGAAAGCATAGGATGAACAAATGTGAACAGACGTGTTCACTTTCGATGAACAGGTTTGACCCTGACACTCTGGATGATCATCCAAAGTGAAGCAATGTGAATGCTACTTAATGTTACTGTTTGTTCGTACGGGGAATGAAATTACCGTACGTCTGGCAACGCTTTCTTCTTTAATTTTTTAAGGAACTAATTATTTGTTCGGTTATTTATCCATTCGTTCGGCAAGAAAAAATCAGCATTTAAGTCATTTGCACAGTAAACAATGTTTTCATCAGCAATAAATAAAAAATAAGCGCAACACTTGTTTTACAAACAAACTTGGTTATATCGTATGTCTATGGTTATATCGATATCGGCGAAATTAACAAATTTTAACAGCTTAATAAATACTCGCGCAACATAATAATTAATTGACCAGCAGAATTGTTATTTGAGCAGCAGAATTATTATTTGAGCAGCAGAATTATTATTTGAGCAGCAGAATTATTATTTGACCGGCAGAAAATATTAGATAAACAATATTTTTCACACACCGATTTACCTTCGGATCCACATGAAGTTTTTGTGATTTCTTAAGTAGCATTCACATTGCTTCACTTTGGATGATCATCCAGAGTGTCAGGGTCAAACCTGTTCATCGAAAGTGAACACGTCTGTTCACATTTGTTCATCCTATGCTTTCACTACCATGTCTACACTCTCACTCATGTTGTATGTAGTTTGACATATTTTCGTAAAAAAACAATTAAACAAATTCAAAAATGAAAAATAACACTTAAAATAAATTAATATAGCTCTCGACTGCATAATAATTTTGTACATGATTCTGACATTCAATACAAATTTATAGAGAATAAAACAAATAATAAGATGAAACTTGTTTATGGTCGTTTCAGTGAAAGGACCTTTCATCAAAATTATGACGAGTGGTAATCTCTTTCCTCCGTCATCGCTAGTGATCACTATTGATGAAACGCCTGTTCACACTTGTTCATCTTGGAGGATCATCCGGAGTGATCACTGGGGCCCTATTCTCCAATCTCGATTGATGGATGTCGCAATCGAGATTTTATTACTTTCGATTGATTCCTTCAAAACCCTATTCTTGAAAGTCGTATACGACAAATGTCACACGAAATCATGCGAGAATTTGTCGAGTGGTGTTTTACCACTCGAGATGAATGTCACACCAATCGACATGTCAAAAATTGATAAAAATGACCGCCGTGAGTCACTCAATGGTTGTTTACATTTTGCATACGGTATAAATATAAAATGACCACATACAAAAAGTGCGACGTTGCCGGTAGCTTCTCGAATGTCGACCGTTTATAACTCGAGTGGCGTCAAGAATAGGGTCGTAGACTGCCTTTCGACTTTTCGTGCGAGATAATTAATCGACATATCTCATAGGTGACATTTATCAATCGAGATTGGAGAATAGGGCCCCTGAAAGTGAACGTATGTGAACGACCCTTTAGATATTCGCGAATGCGAATGAGAATAGCGAATATTGACTTGCTTTAATTTCTACAATTGCTCAAACATTAAAATTTCAAAACTCTTCGGTTTTCTTAAAGAATAAACCTCCTATTAGTCTTAAACTGGTAATAAATCGAATTGAAATAAAACAGAGCAATTGTGTTAAATACTTGGGACTTGAAATTGATGAAAAGCTATCATGGTTGGATCATATACGAACTCTTTTAAAAAAACTTGCTCCAATAATAGGTATAATGAGGAGATCTGACATGTTTGATACAAAGACAAAAAAACTAATCTACAATGCTTTTGTGGTTCCTCGAATGGTCTATGGCAGTGTTTCCCAACATTCTTCTCGTCGCGAACCAAAAGTAATATCCAACAGAATTTGGCGAACCCCCTATGTAGTCGTTAATGATAGGCAAATAAAATTTTCTTTATATGCTGCATAAGATATAGACCATTAAAGGTCACGTGGTCTTGTCTATGGATTTGCTTTTGCTTGGGGGGCAAACAGTCAGATTGCGCAAATCATCCTTGTAGGATGTTATGTTACCATGATAGCTTTTCATCAACAAAACCCATTGATCGATATCAATGGGTTTTGTTTACATCGGTCGTGTTTATTTGCTCTCCAGTAAAAATTAACTATTCTCATAGTAATTTAATTCGTATCTAAGAGTGTTATACCTTGTTTTGTCCAGTTTTTCGCGCTCTTTCTTTTGGTCATTGCAATCCTACAAAAGGAAAGTGTCTGTGTCTAGGAAAAACAAGTGTAAAAATTTTTCTATGCTTTGATGGACTACATAATAAAAGTGCAGCCCTTGGATTACAAAAAATACGAAATAACCAGTGCCATTGTGTTCAGCGTGCTGAATTGCATAAAAAACTCCGTGAAAGTGCGCATGAATAAATTGTTATTAACCCGGAAAAGCGGTTTTTCATCTATGACGTCAAAATGAAAATTGTCCAAAAGGTGAAGTGACTATATTTTCCATATCGTTTTTTTATGCTGAATCCAAAAGTGAAATTATTTTTTCTGTAACTTCTCTGTGTGCCGAGTTATACTCATTTTTATATATTTTTATAACCAAAAGAGGAAGAAAACTGTGAACGCCACTCATATAAATGCTCTAAGAGACTTGACAACACTTTAGGTAAATAGAGCTGATGAATGTGAGTGAAAAAGTCAGTGGTGTGCCTTCTCTAACTTTACAAATGACGAAGTTATAAGGTGTTATAACATTGTTTTCATAGTGGTACCCACATTAAGCGTGGGTTTCGTTTGTTGATTTGACCGACCATTGAACTCTCTTGCTTTTTATAAACACTTATTATCTTATTTTATTATAATTAAACATTCTGTGCTAGAATAGTTACACTATTGTGAGAAATCCAGTGAATTAAACTGTTTACTTTTGCATACAATACGTAGTGAATTGAATGAGTGAAAATATATCCACCATGATGACACGAAGCCGCAAAGTGACAAATAACACTGCTTACTTTACTATTTATGACACATCTCAGGAACAGATTATCTCAGATAATGAGCCTGACGTAAGAGAGGAATGTCTGAATAGAATGCAGGAATTGGAAACCGAAAAACATAGAGTGAATGAGGAGTTAGCTATGAGAAAGAGAGAATTAAAATTAAAAAACAAAGAAACTTTATTATTGAAAAAGAAAATATTGTTACTAACTAAAGTTCAGAAGGATCTGAATCGCTACAAAAAGCTTAACAGTGATATGAAGCTTGAACTGAGAGATAAAGATTTTAAGTTATCAGAGGCTGTGAATGATCTGGAGAGAATCAATGACAGGCGGGAGAGGGAGATAAGTGAATTCGTGAAGAATGAAAAAATAATATTGACGAGGCTTGAAGAGGCACAACGTACTTGCGAGACTCTGAGAGGAGCTTATGACAACCTTTATGAACAATTCGAAAACTACAATGAAGAAACTTATGTCAGGAAGGACAGTGGGAGTGGTAATCACAGTGGTAGTTGTAAGTCAAGAAATGAGTTAAAATCTCAATCCAATGAAAAATATTTAACACGTAAACTGCTTATTATTGGCGATGAAAATGCAAAGGGCCTGGGATTAAAATTACACCGAAAAGTGGACTATAATGTGACCTGTGTTGCCAGGCCCGGTGCGAGAATGCAAGAAATGTTGCAAAATATCAATGCGATTGTCAACGAAGCATCTAAAGATGACGTCATTGTACTGGCTGTGGGAAGTTATACTAACATATACCATACCAGACAATATAAAAATGCAGTGGAGAAAATCGTTGAGACATCGGAAAAACTGGGAAAAACAGTATACATAACAAGTCTACGCTATTGTAAAAATGACTCAATCGTGAACAAGAGACTTTACGAAATCAATTGTTACCTGTATAATCTAACTAGAATGAGCAGTCACACCTTTATATTGGAAACCAATGATCAGAACGGGATGACATTGGATAACAGTATAATATATAATCTTAAGCACACAATTCATAGAGCAAAAAATTTAATACGAGTACGGAGAAGTGAGGATATAGAGAAAAGTAACCACGGGGATTCTCCATTACCACTAGCAGACACAGTGCAGCAGATAACACCAGTGGCGAGGACAAGCAGGTCTTTTTTAGGCCAAAATCAAAGACACAACATGGCAGTACCTTCACAGTCGCACATCAGAACGTCCAGGGCCTGCGTGGCAAACTCCACGAGTTGAACACTTCGCCGGTATTGGATGGGTTGGATGTGTTGTGCATCACTGAGTCATGGTTATGCGAGTCTGAGGTCGTGTGTCACCAACGCCGGATCTACCATAGGTGCAGTTGGTGCAAAAAACCAGGGCGCTACCTTAAAACGGCGCCACTAAAAGAGCATTATTTTTCTTGGTCTTTTTCCAAACATTTCGCCTCGGAATAAAAAATAATAATCACACTTAGGTATACAACCTACAGTGATAATACCCTACTGTCCTAGCTGAAGTAGCAGGTACCTACCCTACTATTTTAGTATTGTCCAATATCTATATGGATCATAGTATACAAATACATAGACACATAATGAACACTACTCATTCACAAAATGTGTACTATAATGCCTAGGTCCTATATTATATACGTACGTACTACAAAAAATATAATGTATAACAAGTTTTGAAGTCATTAGCATAAACCATTTTTTTGTATGAAGTTTGCACCACTAGCTAGTGGTGCAAACTTCATACATAAAAAATGGGATGTCGTCTGTCCCATTCTTTTAAATTGAAAGCTTGTATCTTGGTACACTACCCGTCCCTTTCCGTTAGGTGCACTTTGGAACAGTCGCACCATCCATCTATATGTACCTATAACGTTATGTTATAGTTATCTACACTACAGAATTACAGATGTCTAAAATACATTGTATTATATAGTGTGTAGGTATATATATCGATACTGTGAGAATTCATGTTTTGGTTTTGACATCCAATGAAGTTTTTTCCTGTGTGTCCTTCCCATTATTATTGTTCTATATTGTTCCTAGGCGCTAGGACAGCTAATATAATATTACTTTTTGATTTATTTAATTTCTTTTAATGAAGACATTTTTTTTATTTATTATTTCATCAATATTCTCGTGAATGTTGAAAGGATGGATGGAATATCTCAACGTTTTGTAACTTAATGTTTTTATTACTTTATTTACACATTTATTTTAGTAAGTAGATACCTAATTGTATTGTGTTTGGCTGTTAGTTTTTAATAGACCTCCACGCTCCACATATAAGTGAATAAAATAAATCAATAATAGATATTTATTAAAATTATGTACTTCAATTTAAATTCATACAAGGTTTATGAACATAAAAATTTTCTTCTGACGCCCAGGGTTCTAAGGTCAATATTTAGTGGGGGGTATATTTTTGCACCAGGGCGCTGGATACTGTAGATCCGCCCCTGTATGAAAAATATTTAACACGTAAACTGCTTATTATTGGCGATGAAAATGCAAAGGGCCTGGGATTAAAATTACACCGAAAAGTGGACTATAATGTGACCTGTGTTGCCAGGCCCGGTGCGAGAATGCAAGAAATGTTGCAAAATATCAATGCGATTGTCAACGAAGCATCTAAAGATGACGTCATTGTACTGGCTGTGGGAAGTTATACTAACATATACCATACCAGACAATATAAAAATGCAGTGGAGAAAATCGTTGAGACAGATACCGCCTCCAAGCAACAAGCTCTTAATCACTCGCAAATGTTTTTCCAATAAAGTGGTATTATTAATTATTTTGTAAAATCATAGATATAAACCCCTTGATCCATAATAATGTAATCAATATAAACCCTCTTTATCTTTAACACTGCAAACATGTATTCTATATGTAAAATAATCTATTTGGGCTAAATCAGATCATATTATACAATTCTATATATGAATACATGATTGTGCAATACATTAAAAGATCAACGATTTAGGTACATATCTCGCATAAATCACTTTGCCAATGCAATTTAACTGTTTAATTTAACTTTTTAATGCTCAATTTAAAGGTACATCATCGTGCAAAGATAATGAATTTCATTATATATGAAGACATGATTTTGCAATATGTAACATATCAATGATTGGCATCTCGTGTAATTTCCTGCACAAATAGGACTATTTACTGATTTAAGGATTTTGAAACACTTACGAAATTATGAAGTACATGCTTATACCAATCTTTCGGGATCGCTGAGGATTCATAATACACAATTTACTCGAAAGTTAAATCATTGCAGGTATATCTTGCACATACAGTTATAAGAATTTGTTTCAATTGAAGTTTGTGAATTTGAACATAAAACAACAAGAAAGAACTTACTCTCTGTCCAATATTTTGAAGCACAATTCAAAGACAGGTTGCCTTTGAAGTAAAAGCATTATGCAATATCACTTACTCCTCTTTCTTCTATATTTTTTCCAACCGATGGAGAGTTCTCGTACCTACTATTAATTTATCCTCGTCGCCACTTGTACTGTTTGCTCCCTCGAAGATCACTGGCTCTGGCTCACACCAAACAGCAACTGGCTTGCTATTTCACAATACTCCAGTTCTTATACTGTTCTGTGTCAGAGACAATGTACCTGTCAATTTACATTGACAGTCCCACACACCACAGATGTACAATCTGTGGATAGTTTACCAATGTGCATACACTACACTGGGAAAAACAGTATACATAACAAGTCTACGCTATTGTAAAAATGACTCAATCGTGAACAAGAGACTTTACGAAATCAATTGTTACCTGTATAATCTAACTAGAATGAGCAGTCACACCTTTATATTGGAAACCAATGATCAGAACGGGATGACATTGGATAACAGTATAATATATAATCTTAAGCACACAATTCATAGAGCAAAAAATTTAATACGAGTACGGAGAAGTGAGGATATAGAGAAAAGTAACCACGGGGATTCTCCATTACCACTAGCAGACACAGTGCAGCAGATAACACCAGTGGCGAGGACAAGCAGGTCTTTTTTAGGCCAAAATCAAAGACACAACATGGCAGTACCTTCACAGTCGCACATCAGAACGTCCAGGGCCTGCGTGGCAAACTCCACGAGTTGAACACTTCGCCGGTATTGGATGGGTTGGATGTGTTGTGCATCACTGAGTCATGGTTATGCGAGTCTGAGGTCGTGTGTCACAATATATCTAACTTTAGTATCATTAGTAACTTTAGTAGAGAAAAAACAACAAGAGGGGGATCTCTTATATTTGTAAATAATAAATGGCGAGCAAAAAACAGGGTAGACATTGTGAAACTGTCATTAGAAAAGCACTGTGAGATCAGTTGTGTTGAAATGAATAATATTGTAGTTGTCTCAGTGTACAGAGCACCATCTGGAAACGTTGACTCATTCCTCAGTACACTGGAAAATGCCCTGAATATTTTAAGTTTAAATAATAATAAGCGCCTAATTGTATGTGGTGATTTCAATATAGATCTAGACACTGACACAAACAACAAGAACAATTTTGTGGATATTATGAGTAGTTTCTGTTTGACGCGTAGCATTCTTGCACCTACTAGAGTAACAAATAGTACAGCCACTTGCATTGACAATGTTTTTACAGATGTAAACTTGATTAATTCTCACCTTGTTGATATAATCAGATCAGACCATTATGGGCAAATGATTGAATTTAAAATTGAGAATATTAAATGTAAACCAGTTGTAAAAAAATGTATTTCCAGGAGAATTTGTACCGAGGAAAGCATAAATAATTTCCAACAATCTGTTGCCCATACTGTTTGCTCTTTGGCAGTCGACAATAAAAATGTAAATTTGGTTTTTAGTGAATTGTTCAAATTAATCCTTTTGGAATTGAATCATAATTTTCCTGTAAAGAAAACAAAGTGTATGACTAAGAAATCTTTTGAATGTTGGGCTACTCCTGGTATACGGATATCAAGGAGAAATTTGTTCCAATTGTACGAGCAAAAAAGATTGAAAAATTCTGAAGAAATTACAAATTTAGTACGTAGATACAGTGCCATATTCAAAGCAGTGTGTAAAGAGGCAAAAAAAAGATTTCTTAGCCGCAAAATAATGCTATCAAAAAATCCAATTAGAGCAACATGGAATGTTATTAAAGAGGAAACGGGTAGATCCATTGAGCACTCTCATGAGGCGGATCTCATCACTGTAGGCGGCATAGATGGTTCCGATAAACTGGCCATATCAAATTACTTTAACGAATATTTTGTAAGTGCAGCATCATCCCTGATTCAGGCATCAGGCCCTTCCTCGGTTGTAACCAATAAATATAAGTGTATAGATTCTGTAGAGACTACTTTCAAGTTTAGGCCAATATCCACACAGGACGTATTAAATACCTGTAAAAATTTAAAATCAAAAGGATCCACAGACCTCTGGAATATATCAACTAAATTGCTTAAATCCATTATTCATTGCCTTGCACCATGTCTAGCAAAATTGTTTAATTTGAGCCTTGAGCAGGGGATTTTTCCGGATCTCTTAAAAATGGCTAGGGTTGTCCCTATACATAAAAAGGGTGACCCAACTGACCCCGGAAACTACAGACCCATCTCGATCCTGCCGGTGATTAGTAAGCTTCTTGAGAGAATGGTCACTGCACAGCTCGCCCACTTTTTTGTTCACAATAATACCCTAAATTCACTCCAATTTGGTTTCAAAAAGGGAAAAGTACGGTCGACGGGATTTCGTCCCTACTCCAGACAGTTCTTGAATCTCTGGATCAGAAGCGCGATACATATGGAGTCTTCTGTGATCTGTCAAAGGCATTTGATTGTGTGAACCATAAAATTCTACTAGAAAAGCTCACTCTATACGGAGTGAGGGGCACTGAGAATCAATTTCTCAGATCGTATTTGGATGACCGTAGACAGATCACAGAGGTAAACGGTGTCAGGTCGACTGAGAGAGCGATAGTCTGCGGCGTTCCCCAAGGTTCGATACTGGGGCCCTTGCTCTTTTTAATTTATGTGAACGACCTACCAGGCTGTATCGAGGAAGGTCAAAAAATAGTTATGTTCGCAGACGATACCTCGATATTGATCCAGGATGGTATTGAAAAAGAGAAAACGATTCGCAACACCTTAAGTGTCCTGGACAGAGTGGGCGAGTGGTTCAGGGAAAATGATCTTGTCCTGAATGTGACGAAAACGAATACTATTCACTTCTCACTGAGACAGTCCTCTGCGCCCGACCCAGTCACGGCAGCTCTGTCTGAGCGCCAACTAGCTATAGTTGACAATTGTAAATTCTTAGGAGTTAAGATTGACAGGAGACTGCGGTGGACGGCGCACATTGAGGAGCTGGCCGGGAAATTAAATTCCGCAATTTTCGCAATTAAAAAAATTAAAGAGACCTGCGGTTTTGAGGCGGCAAAGTCCATATACCATGCCTACTTTCACAGCATCATGTCATATGGGGTGCTGTTCTGGGGCGGGGTAGGTGAAGCAAGAAGAATATTTCTCTTACAAAAAAGGGCCATACGAGTATTAATGGGGCTGAAGCCGGGAGACAGTTGTCGAAACTCCTTTCGAGAGCTGGGTGTATTGACCTTGGCCGATGCATATATCATAGAGTGCATGACTTTTGCCCGGAAAAACTTGCCAAACACTCCCCTAAATTCGGATCAGCACGCCTATGACACTAGACATAAAAATGATGTTCGTGCAATCGAGCATAGGTTGGCAAAGGTCAGCAAAAGCTTTGTGTGCCTCAGTGTGCGGTTGTTTAACAAGCTGCCTGAAGATGTGAGGGCCTTGGGCTTGGAGGCGTTTCGTGGGAGGGTGAAGGAGTATCTCGTTGAGCAATCCTTTTACACGATTGACGAAATGCTGAATCGAGCAAATGACTCTATTAGCATTTAAATATTTTGTAAATCTGTAATTCTTTGTTGTCTCTTGTTGTCTGCCTATGTCTGACGATTTGCAAATCTGAGCCATTTACACTCCGATTTGCAATGACCTATAAATTTACTGGATGTCTGTTTCTTTTTTATATTTTTTAATCAAAAATTGTAATGCTTTTGACGAATCCAAGTGCCCGGACTGGGCCTACGGCTGATGATATACAATATACAATAATATGCCATAAGAGAAAAAAAAGAAAGTCAGACGACACAATAATAACAAAATCGACACTGACAGTTTTTTTGATTATTAGGTATTCTTTAGGCGTTCCACCTAATATTACACCGTAATCGTCTGTTGTGTTGGGATGCCTGATGCCCCTCAATGATTTTTCTGTGACGTCATCCTTTAATGGTCTATAGGCAGTATGCATACGTTCGGAACAACAGCGTGCAATCTGCATTGCATTTAGTGTGCTTTTTTTGTGTTTTTGTTTTTTCTTCCTTTTATTTTTCTTGGGCCGTTTAAAATCCCGCCATTACGCTATTATTTTCGCGAACCCCCTTTGTAGACATAGCGAACCCCCAGGGGTTCGCGAACCACCGGTTGGGAAACACTGGTCTATGGCATGGCTCTGTGGTCACAGTGCAGTTCTCAACTCCACGGAGTAGTTCAAAGACTGATGAATAAAGCAATAAAAGTTATATTCAATTTGGGGCGATTCACAAGAACCACTGAACTGTATAAACTAACTAACATGCTAAATTTAAATGATCTCATTTTCATGGAAAAGGCAAAGATGATGTACAGAGTGAAGCATGGAATGATTAAATAGAACATGAATTTGACCTATAACAACAATATTCACAGTAGATATACTAGAACGAGAGAGCACATAAGATGTGACACGCCGCGTACTAATCGAGAAAGGTATGGATTTCTCTACTCTGCTTCAAGATTATATAATTCATTGCCAAACCACATTTAGGAAGCTAATAGCCTTGGACTTTTTAATAAAAAACTGAGAAAGCAACTGATTGAAGAGAGGGAGTAATTGATTGTGTTTGTTATTTTTGATACCTATAGTTTAGAATAAATATTTGTTTGTCTTGTATCCCTTTATACCAGCAATACTATTGCTGTTTGGGGATTTCAAATTTTTATTTGTGAATTTATATGTATGTGTTCAATTATTTAGAATGTATATATTAACTTTTAATAAAATTCTTGAATCTTGAATATTTTCTTGCGTTACTTTTTTCTACAATGTACCGGTTAAATATCCGGTATTTTTACCGAATATCCGATACTTTAATACCAAAATAATATTCGCAAAACATTCGCATATTTTTTTGCGAATACGAATGCGAATACTTTGAAATATGCGAATATTCGCGAATGCGAATATTCGTTACATCACTAGTATCCAGTATTGACATAAACAATCATCGGTACAAATACCCGTTACATTGTAAAAAAAGGTACTGTGTGAGAAAATACTGCGACGGTGGGGGGTAGAAATACCCGTTAAATTTTGAAAAAGGTACTCTCGTATTTCCGATGCGTACGGTAATTGATCGGTATTTTTTGCAGGTAATTTTGGCCACACAATCTGGCAACCCTGGGGTTCGTTCAAACAGTCACCGAGTGATAATTCGACTACGATTTATCCGTTCACGCGCCCGGAGCGAGTCATCCGACGACTCACACTGTTTCGTTCAGTACCAGTATGTCGTCGGATGATCGACCGAACAACTGCCCAGGTAGCACAGATAGCTATGTAACTACTCACTTTTAGACCTATTTGAAACTCTTTGCGTATTAAGACTCTTTTAAAGGTACACTGGTGATCATACAGCTGCATAATAGCTGTCAGTGATACTTAAACAGGTTAGGCTGTTTAAGAGCTGCATTAAGGCTGATTAAGACCGACAAAAATGACTTTAATTTTTTTATTTTAATTTTTTTTAAAAATTAAAATAAAAAATTGCAGCTTTTTCGTTCAGCTTTGAGCGTGATGGGAATCCGTTATTCGGCTGATAAGCAGCTTCTTTGTGCTACCTGGGCCAGGTATATTATTTAACATATTATTTAAGCAACCTCTAGCTGCCAATTTATTGCAAACACTTATGCTTCGTGGAGTGAATTTGATTAAGTATAAAATATAAATGGTGGATAATATTTTTATATTACCTGGTATAAGTACGTTGTTTTACATATTAATAAAAGAAAAATTAATGGGAACGTAATTTTACTGCATTATACATATATATTATCTAAGAAAATTTTATTGCGCCACGAAAATATTCTGTTTTTAATTAGTTTTGTGATATAAATAAGCTGTGATGAAAACTTGACAAAATAATTTTTAGTGCTTTGAAAAGAATTATAAGATCAAAAATTATTATTATGATATTAGGAAGTAAAAACCAATGCAATTAATTTCTTAATTCATACACAAAACATCATAAAAGTTGAGAAATAAATCAGAATATTTATAGGTTATAAAATAAAATGGTGGATTCATGTTAAACAGCGACGTGAATAGTTAAAACTCTTACATTCTGCAAAAGGCTGACTAATAGTTCACTCTCTCTCACTCGTGTACTGTTAATCAACAAAAAACTGAATAAAATTACACATGTAAACTGCATGCAGCTATAAGCTGTAATACGGGCCACATATCATTCATTATACAGCTATTCACTTCATAATAGTTCACACGTGCGCCTTTAATGAGTCAGTGTAATAGGAGTTCACAAATACCTTCTTATACAGCATTTGGCGTAATTTTATTCACCAAACTGTCCTTATTACGATTAAGGCATTAGAAAATGTTGAAAGCTGAATAGAGTCATTTTTGTCGGTCTTAATCAGCCTTAATGCAGCTCTTAAACAGTCTAACCTGTTTAAGTATCACTGACAGCTATTATGCAGCTGTATGATCACCAGTGTACCTTTAAAAGAGTCTTAATACGCAAAGAGTTTCAAATAGGTCTAAAAGTGAATAGTTATACAGTATAGCTATCTGTGCTACCTGGGGGGTGAAATCAAGGTAATTATCGCTGTGACAGTTACCTTGATGTTTGAGTAATAATGGTTGCCAAATCAATGGGCCACTTGCAGTCGTGGGGGATTTTAATAAAAATGTTCGAATTAAGTAAATTAGAGGTCGGAAAACACAAACATGTCCGTCAATTTTTTTAAATATCTAAATTATGGAGAATTTCCAAAAATATTTTTTTTGACGTTTGACAAAACAGCTGATGACGTCACAGAGTCCCATGTGTGTATGAGATTATCGCCTAAAACCAAAATCTTTGCTTATAAACCATAGACACGTCGTTATGCACAAGATTTATAAAGCGCAGTTTACATGCTCAGTATGTTTTTTCTTAATATCAATAATTATTATTGCTGAGACAATTTCATTGTTATTTTTATACTTTTTTGGTGACTTTTAATGTAACTTGCTGTGTCTTAATCCATTATACATATACTTACCTTATATAAATTATGTATGTAAATCTTCTACATGTAAAAGACTCGAGCCGTGAACAAATAATAATAAATTAAACCCTTCTAAGACTTCCGCAGGCATAAAAATTCTCATAAAACAAAATAGGTGGGTATACCTATATGGAAAATAATGACTAAATTATCGACATCACGGCAATGCGATAATTTCACATCTCGTCCAAATTTTGATTCAAGTTTTCAATGTACCTGCACAGGTAGTTAGAAATTAATGATGAAGTAAATGATTCTATGAGAATATTTATATTAACACAGAAATAAATTAACTGTTTTTACGACAGAGAAATAGAACAACCGCCGGGGGCCCCATACATATGGGAACCTTGCGCAAATTACTGAAGATATTGAACTTTTATAGCTCGGATTTAAAATTTAGGGAATAAAAATAAGACAAGTGCCAGTGTCACCTTATTGTTTATTAACATTTTTATATATCAGACTCCTGTAGATCTCTCAAACTAGACTTTAGTTCAGATCACAATGGTATATCACATAGTAACTTATTATATAGATAGGTTTACATAATAATGTATTGCAGCTATGACAAAAAAAATATCATACTATATGAATAAAATATAATATATTATGAATAAAATAACTTATTTTTCAAATAAAAAGTGTTTAAAATTTATGCGCATGCATTATGTGGTATTTATATCTATCACCGTTGTTATTCCGCGGTCCACAATGTGAACTGTCCTTTACATACAAAATCCTTATGTGCATAACAAAAAATACGTGATTTATAATGTGAATTTGTTTTTTACTTGAAACTTCGCGCAATTTCTTAGTGTTTTTTATAATTAAATACAAGTTGGGAGTATTATCTTAGTGTTAAATATATTATTTTAGCGATATACTCATTTTCCTTGCCAGAAATGTACCTTTTTTGATACAAAAAGAAATGTCTTAATTATACTACCTCTAATATAATAAGCTTTTGCGGTCTTTTTTCCACTTGAATGATATTTATATGTATTTGAATGAAGAAATAAAAGTTGACAGCATACTTAAAACAAAAAAAAATATCGTTTTATGCAAAATAGAAAAAGAATTTTATATAAAATATCGTTATGCACAATTGTGCATAACGCAGGAACACGCAGATATTTTTGCTTTTTTTTATTTTGGTGGTAATAAAAAGTGTAATAAATAGAAAAATAACGAAATTAACTATAGTTTTATTAAACTACACACTTTTTTTCGTTGAAATATAATGGCATTTTTACATTTTGCTTAAAAAAGCCATCAAAGTGTTGAGGAACAATGTCAAATTTGTATGGAGCGCAGAATGAAGGATATTTTTAAAAATCAAATTTAATAGTTATAAAGTAATGAAAAATTAATATCTCCAAATAAAATAATCAAAAATATATCCAAATTGAGATTAAACCATAAGTTTTTCCGCAATGATATTCGTATATTTTTTAATTTAATATGAAAGTGAGGAACCATCGGTTATTTTTACAATAAGCAACGATTTTGGTTTTGGGCGTTATAATCTGTGGTGTCACAGTGCCGCTATATTGTTTTTGATCACTTCGAGGAAATCCAATTTTAAAAACCAATAAATATCGAAGAAAATAGTATAAGAAAAATTAAAATAAACTGTGGTTGTGTTTCTTTCATACTAATTTAAAATTTTATGTAATAAAATAAAAATCTGCAAGTGGCCCATTGCGAAGTAAGGTTAAGTTCACATGTTACGCGTGATCAAATAAAATGAGAGTTCAAATTAGGCTTGTGTAGTACATGTACTAGGTACTATTAGGAACTAATTCCCAGTACTGTACTAGAATGAACTATTCCGTATCTTATTCGCTCTTAGTTCTATTAGTACATTCATTCCCAATCGGACTGAACTAAAGAAATGCCGGTGACGTTCGACATCTCCGCTCGGCGCCACTCGGTTTATGTCGGAACTTTAAACGAGTGCGAGTGAGATAGTTGATGTGATGATTCTATAAAGGATATAGTGCCTTCTCTTTTGCTTCTTATTAGTTCTTTTAGTTCAGTGACGTCAAAGAACTAATAAGAAGCACCAAGTACTGTACAAGTACATTCTAGTAGGTAGTATTCTAGTACAGAGTGGTAGATAGATAGATTGGTGTTAGACCTTTTTAGTGTTTTGTTTTGCTATGAACATTGAAAATGTTGCAAATAAGGACGAAAAAGTATCATTACATATAACTTATATGACGGTGTTGTAAGTTAGTAGACTTACTTAGTTAAAATATTATCCCTTATGAAGTCTCATAAACATATAAAATAATAATGTAGTACTGTCGATAGCAAAATTATTATAATTTATTGAAATGAAAATCCAAAGCCTGCAAATTTTGAAGGAAAATAAAATATTTCTGAATTTTCTTTGTTAATTACTAAGTATTGATTTTCATAATCACAAAATTACATAAATGTGCATTTCCTATGTATGTACTCTGTATGCATCCTAAATTCTTATTAGTACATGTAGCCTGTATGCATCCTATATTCTTATTAGTACATGTACTACATTCATGAATGAATAATTTTGACATGGAAATATTCAGTGAACTAATAGTACTAATAGTACTAGAAGAGCGTACTAGTTCCGTAGGACAATTGTACTAGATCAGATCGCTCCCAAAAATGACCGAGCAAGAACAAGCCTAGTTCAAATGACGAGCGTTAACGCGCGTTGCACTCATCACTACTTGTCAGTCTGGTTTATCAATTAGTATAGGTCGATGTCAATATCTTCAGATTCAGTCGTTTTACTGCAAAAACAATATGATTACGAAAATTAACAAAATTGCAAAAATAGTACGCGGAATCGTGATGAAAGCGTGCGCTCATATAAACAGAAGATCAAACGGATCAGTGTGACCAGATTTTATTTTCAAAAACTACTAAATGGGGAAGTCAAAAACTACCAAAAACTACTAAATTCTAAATATGGTATAGGAATTTGAAGTATTTCAAAAACTCCTCGGTTTTCTTTAACAATATTTTATCACAGTACCTTTTTTTACAACCTGCCGGGTATTTGTACCGACGATGGTCAATATCGGATACTTTTCTTTTCACGAAAATTTCTACTCCCCCGTCGCCGAATTTTCAAAATGGTATAGGAATTTGGAATAATTCAAAAACTCCTCGGTTTTCTTAAAGAATATTTTCTCGCAGTACCTTTTTCTACAATTTACCGGGTATTTTCCTTTTTAGAAAATTTCTATCCCCCCGTCGCCGAATTTTCAAAATGGTATAGGAATTTGAAATATTTCAAAAACTCCTCGGTTTTCTTCAACAATATTTTCTCGCAGTACCTTTTTCTAAAATGTACCCGGTATTTGTACCGACAATTATTATCGAATTAGTAAGTATCGGGTACTTTTCCCAAATACCCGATAATTTATCTACCAATTACCGACCAAATACAAAAACTACTAAAAATTACCAAAGAAATAAAAACTACTAAACATATTTTTTGCAAATGCCTCAAAAACTACAAAAAAAGTAGGAAACTACCAAATCTGGTCACACTGAAACGGATAACGGACTATTACATTAGTATCAAAACGCGCGGTGACTAGGGTTGCCACCCGTACTTTATTATAAAGTATTGTACGTTATTTCAGGTAATCGTACTTTATACTTTATCAGAAAAATAAAGTACGCGAAAATACTTTATTTCGCATGATTTGATTTCTTTGGGATTTTGAAAAGTTAAGTCATAAGTATTATTTCGTTAAACAAACTTTATCAACTGGTGCTGAATCGATGTCGCCACTTGCCAGCGCCACATTACTTAAAACTACTTGTTTTAATCAACTTTTGAACGCAACCTAAGCTAAAAACTCAACAATGTCAGTGCCATTGTCATAATATCTTGTTTGTTTTGTGCCAAGCGGAGTGCATTACGACCGCTCTCTGGCAAAAAAGTTGTGATAATCAATTTTATACAAATTTGGTGGAAAAACTTGTTGACCCTTGCGAACATTTGGATTTAATATTAGTTTTTTACCTTAATAAAATTTAATAGCTGACTGACGAGATTTATTTAGGTACCTACTCTTTGTTATATCAAAATAAAAAATATTTGAAAATTTTTTTTATTCATCTTATCAAGCATATAAATACTATGAATTTTAGCAAACTTCTTTTTATAAACAAAATATCGAGTTCCTGTGATGATTTTTGGTTTCAAAATATGAGAAATTTTATCAAGAAAAATATTATCCATCAAATTAGTCATTATCCATGAAAAAAATACAGTTTATTACACATATATTTTTAATAACTATCTAACTTTTAGTTTAATTAAAAAAAAAATGTATATGAAAAATCGTAGGATTCTCGTGCATTGTCTGCCAAACACACCCCCGATTTCAATTTTTAGAAATAGCCTTTTTTATAAACTAATACTATGAAACTATAATCATGTTTTTTGTTAAGTAAAAAACTAATGTTGGTAATATATATTTGTTTTCATATTTTATGAAATCAAAATGTTTGCAGCGTTAAAAAGTTTTGAAAGTTTTTCTGCCAAACTTGTTGAACATTGAATATTTTTCCGTTAAAGGGCCTCTTTAAAAATACGATTTTAAGTTTTATAGATTTATGCTATAGTAAATCATGGGCAAGAATACTCTACATAGACCTAGAAAACGTAATTTCGATAGTGAAACAGATCAAATAGATAGTGAATGTTTAAAAAAAATAATTACTTATTTACTTAAATTTAAATATTGACTGTAAAGATGCTGTGCAATAGGGAACTTGCACATATTTTTTTTATTCTTTAGAATCATAAATAAAGTAATCAGTAACACATGTCAGTAAATTTTTTTTCGATACGTTGCTTAATTTCTGTTTTATAGCATTTTGAAATTTCGATTTTTGAATTTCCGCGAAAACGCCACATCCGAAAGCGCCATTTTGATGACGTCATATGTCCCTTCGATCTCTCTGTCTACAAATGCTTAGTACATTTCGTAGTATATATCTATTAGTTTGACGAGGTTATTTACTGTTGTGGTTTGGGTTTGAACACTTTTTTTGCCAAAAACTTCAAGATGATTAAATTTTTACGTATAAACATACATCAGTTCCTATTTTTTAATTTAGTTATAATGACGGAAAACGATTTTCTCAAGGGGTGATCGGATATTTATCATGCATATAATAATAAGCCCGCCGGTAGGCGCTATAGCTTTGTCTTATAATGTTATTACTAATTTGTAAATGCAATACAACATTGTGTAATAATTACATAATTATATTCAATGGCAATTATTATCAATTTTCCACCATTCTTAGGTCTGATTAGTGATTACAGGTTCAAAATACGCCATTACTTTTCTGTACTGGGTGCATGGTCGAAGTGAAGATCCTGCTAAAAAAATCTGTCCAATGTTATTGGAAAAAATCAAAGTTAGCTGAAGTTAAATTTATAACTTGTGCTGAATTGAGTCATCGATCATCTACAAATATATCCACACCGAGTGAGTTTCTGACAGCCATTGTGTCAAAACCAAAAGATTTTTATTGTAAATCAGATAGTATTTTAAGGATATAGTAACAAATGTCGACACCATAAGCATCCACTACTTAATAGATGTGTTCATTACCTAATAACAATATTTTTACTGCGAATGATTTTGTTTGTTTTATGTTTTGTGATTGGACGATAGATATGGAAAGCTGCAAAGAAGTCGCTGAACTTACAGTACAGTATCCAGCTAACAATATCGGCATGCGTAGAAATAATTTATTCGGTGTCGTATAAGTTATATTTGTACACCCTGGACTACGCAATATTTGTATGATCTTTTTGGAAACATTTTGTATCAATCCAAGATATATTTACCTACTTCGAAAATGTTAAAAACCGGACTCAAATACCAAGCGATTGTTAATCCCATACATTACGATAAACAACAAAACATCACTCAGGACATGTGACGTCACAAATGCAATAACCAGCAATATGGCGTTCAAACAGCGGGCGAAAAAGTGTGATTTTATTTATTAAAATAATAAATGAAAAAGAATTATTTTTGAGTTTTAATCAAAATATAATCGATATATAACCTTTTTTCTACCTAATTAATGCATTTCACAAAATATTCCTCTCGAGTGCAAGTTCCCTATTGTTTAGTAGAGATACTCATTTGATAAAAACTGCAAAAAGCAATAAAAAAATATGTTTTTAAACATAATAATAAAGAAAAATAAATTGTACTTTATTTCGATACTAGGGTAGATGACCCGGTTTTGGACACTTTAAGAAATTTTCGTCCTTACACAAAGCAGTACGAAGTTGTAAAAAGAGTGGGATACACTTTTATTTTTTTCTCTTATAGTCCAATCATTATTCTACTAGAAAAGTACAAAAACAGTATTTGAGAATCGCTTGATAAAAAAATAAAAAATTCGACAAGGTCGAAAAACACCGGTTTTGGACACTTTACCCCCGGTTTTGGACATACGTTGTACCAGTTTTGGACACTTTATTGCTCTTAGGTTTTTAATCTTTTAAATTAATATAAAATGAAAGAAATGGGTTTTTATACCGTGTATTATCAAAATTATAAACAAAGGGTATGAATTAACTCTATAACTTACTATAATAATGCTAAGGAAAAAGGTTTTATCTACAAAATTTAGAAAAAAAATAAACTTCTTCTATTATTCCATCACGGCATATCCCACAAGTGAGGTAGCCAGCAGATGGGCCTCATGGAATAATTATAAAGATGTCCTCTCCATGCCTACAAAAAATTAAGACATTCAGGATGGGTGGCAAACATCATCGCTGAATTTAAAATAAAAAATATCATCCAAAGTGAAGCAATGTGAATGCTACTTTAGTGAGTAATTTATTTTTTACCCTATGTTTAAATATGCATTATCTTAAAACCATTCAACAAAGCCAATTCAACTATTCAAATTAAAAAAAAAATCAAATAAAGCACGACTCACTACTGCGAATGAATCTTCCGAAAATGGCGCCATTACGAAGACATTTGGGTCATAAAAACGCTCAAAGTTGTTCACGATTATCCGGGGTGACATTACCACTCACTGCAACTTCATGGTCGTTCACTCGACGTTGAGCGATAATCAAGCTCCCCTGAACGCACCCCTGAAGAAGATAACCATAGAGTATAATAATATTATATTAAAAAAGATCACAGATATTCAAAACAAGTCTCTAGGAGTTTTTTTCGGCGGGCAACACTGGTGTTGACAGTTGTGTTCTTGTGTGCTCCTGAGAAATTTACCAAAAAATCGGCTAATAATATTTATTATTATATTTAACTTCTACTAACACATCACTTCCACCCTTAACTACTCATATTCTACAACCTTTCCTACTTTTTAGAGTTATACTAACCCTTTAGAGTGTGTTTTCCTTTAGTCTTCAACTAGCACGTGTTCTCAAGTAAGTAACACTTGCTATTCTTTTCTTATTTCACCTCTTCCATTATAATGTCAAAGAGTAGAGAAAAACCTCCAGATCCGCCAGATGAGGATTATATAGATGATGTGGCCAGTTTTGAGACAGTGCAAACGTTGAAGAGACCCAAACTGTCAAAATCAAATATTCCCACTCCCAACCTCGCTTCGTACAAAGATATTTCAAACATAATTTCACCATTTAAGACATCTTCTCTTTCCAATTCAACTTCACACGACAAACTCCCACACACGACTCCACTACCGAATACCATATTAAGTTCACCTGCTTCTCCGACGGATCCCTTACAAACGCAACCTACTCCCGCACGCTCTAGACCTGTCACTCGTCTGTACAACTCCTTAGATTCCGGGCCATTTCTTGTACACGTTGTCAGAAAAAGCATCGATGGGGAAACAAACCAATCCCTTCATGATGTTGATTTCGGAAAATTCTTGTATGTAAACAACATCAACGTAGCATGGAATGGAGTTAAATCAATTGGGAGAAATCGACTCTCAATTAACTTTAGAACCGCACACGAAGCCAACAAGTTTGTGGAGTCTGACATCGTAAGTAAAAACAAATACGAGGCATTTATACCCACATACCAGGTTACAAGAATGGGAATAACCAGAGGTATCCCAACTCACTGGTCCACAGAGGAAATCGAGGAGTCGATTAGATCTCCTCCAGGATACGGCAAAGTACTTAAAGCAAGAAGACTAAATTATAAACACCGCGACGCTAGCGGAGTCACGTGGAAACCATCAAAAACCGTTGTTTTAACTTTTGATGGACAAATCCTTCCCAAGAGCGTCTCCCTTTTTCATGTGTCTCTCCCAGTTGAAACCTACGTTTTTCCTACAATTCAATGTTTCCGCTGTTTACGTTTCGGCCACACTAAGACCATCTGCCGCTCAGAACCCCGTTGCTACAAGTGTGGTTCTCCACATGATGGAACTACATGCACAGTGACGGAGGAAGATTATAAATGCATCCATTGCTCAGGCAATCACCAGTCCACCGATCGCAATTGCACTGAACAAAAGAGACAACAGAATATTAAGCATGTCATGGCTGAAAAATCAATATCCTACGTTGAGGCCTCTCGACTCTTTAATAAATCTTCAATATCATATTCCGAAATAGTTTCCAAACCACCTACTTCTACCAAAATCCAAACACCACCATCTTCACCCAAAGCGGCCACTCCCTCAACTTCTTACAGAAAAACTATTTTCCAAACGCCCAAGCAAAAAAATACCAACTCGA
Organism: Athripsodes cinereus; assembly: GCA_947579605.1. Taxonomy (NCBI): domain Eukaryota; kingdom Metazoa; phylum Arthropoda; class Insecta; order Trichoptera; family Leptoceridae; genus Athripsodes; species Athripsodes cinereus. Next base: position 17,633,512 of record OX388312.1, on the reverse strand, counting down.
CATCACCTATTCCGAATACTAATAACATAGCCTGGTTTCCAAATGGACAAACACCGACAAATCTTCAAAATGGACACATGATAAACTCCCAACCCGACAGACCCGACTTTACTCAAAACAACTACGACAACATCTTACTAATGATCATGAACCTTCTTACTTCAATCCTTTCAAACACCAATCAAATACCGCCCAACGTTGCCTCTAAACTATCAAAAATGATATCTGTCTTCTCTTCTCCTGATACATTCCAAAATGGCATACAAGACCATTCTTCAATGGAATAGTCGAAGTCTCTTTCATAAAAGAGACGAATTTCTCACCCTTCTTCGCCACCACAGAATAGCTGTAGCCGGAGTCTCGGAGACGTGGTTTGGACCGAACATTCCTTTCAGGGTTTCGGACTACCATGTCCTCCGTGACGACCGGTCGGATGGTAGAGGCGGCACTGCCCTCTTCATCCACGTCTCCATTCCTTTTACACAAATTCATATCAAACCATCTTTTTGCCCTTTCGAGGTCACGGCAGCTAAAATCGACAATATCACATATGTATCTCTGTACATCTCCCCCTCACATCGTCCCACGAAATCCCAACTCGAGAATATGCTTGCCAACATCACCGGTAGTTTCATAGTGATGGGGGATTTTAATGCTCATCATGAACTTTGGGGTGCTGACACCAGTGATCGATTGGGACGAGAAATTGTTGATCTTCTTAATGACCTAAATATTTGCATACTCAACGACGGTTCTCCAACCCGAATCAGTTATCCAAATCAAAAACCCAGTATTGTCGACCTAACCCTCTGCAGTCCACATATAACCACAACACTAACGTGGATGGTTTTAGCAGACGACTCCTATGGTAGCGATCACTATCCAATCCTTATCCAAAGCTCTAAAGGTCTTACAGACCACAAAAAAAGGACGGCTTCATTAAAAGCACGGGTGAGATATAACACTAAAAAAGCTGATTGGAGTGGTTACGCAGAATCAGTTGATATACACCTGAAATCAATTCCAGAACCAAATCCCTCTACAATAGATTCCTGTTATGACTCACTAGCTCAAGCAATCGGGGTAGCAGGCAGTAAGCACGTACCAAGGGTACAAAAACGTCATTTCCCATCCAAACCACGTCCTCCTCCATGGTGGGATGACGAATGCGAACAAGTTATCAGGACTCGTAAATTATCAATACGAACGTACAGACAATCAATGACCTTACAAAATTTCCTCTACGTCAAAAATGCTCAAGCAAATGCCAAACGTGTTCTCAAACGAAAAAAAAGAGATGGCTGGAAGAGGTTCTGCTCCACCCTTTCCCCAGACACTCCACTTCCACAAGTGTGGGACACAATTCGAATGTTCGGGAATTCCTTTAAACCCCGAAACATCTTACCTACAACGAACACGTGGATCGACGAATTTGCAAACAAAATAGCACCTACGTCGGAGTCGGTACCTAACATCTCGGAACTCTCATTCGAATACCACTCTCAGCCTACTTCTTGCATGGACTCTCCATTCACCTTGGCGGAACTGAAATCTGTCTTCCCCTGCTTGTCCGACTCAGCTACAGGTATGGATAACATACCATACAGTTTCCTGGTACATTTATCGGAGGAAGGCCACATCTATCTCCTTAAACTCATTAATCTTATTTTTGACACAGGTAAAATACCACTTTCATGGAAAACTCAACTCATTATACCTATCCTAAAGCCTAAAAAAGACCCAAATTCTGGCTTATCATACAGACCGATAGCTCTTTCCTCCACCTTGGGCAAAATCACCGAACATATGGTAAAGAAACGCTTGGAATGGTATATTGAGAGTCAAGGACTGTTCCCCGACACACAATTTGGATTTAGGAAGGCAAAGAATACATCCGAAAGTATTTCCCTGTTAATTTCAGAAATTCAGCTAGCCTTCTCCAAGGGCGAATACGTATTGGGGACCTGCCTCGATGTTAATGGAGCATTTGACAATGTTCTTTTAAATGTTCTTGAACAAAAACTCAGAGAAGTTGGAATCCCTCCAAAGTTATCCCTTTTCATTCAAAATCTTTATACCAAAAGAATAATCCACATCCAAGCAGAAAACCCAGTTGTGAGAACAGTGTCAAAGGGCTTACCCCAAGGTTCAGTTCTTTCACCAACATTGTTCAACATCTACACGTGTGATTTAAAGCATTCGATCCACCCCCTTGCTCACATTTTACAGTATGCGGACGATCTTTTCATTTATGCAGCTGGCCCTAATATCCAAAGCTTACGCAATATTATTAATAAAAGCCTAGGGTATCTAAACAATTGGATGGATCGCCACGGCCTGGAACTGTCCCCAGCGAAAAGTAAGTGTATCCTTTTTACTCGAAAACGCAAGATTCCCCCAATGGACGTAGTGTGTAGGGAGCAGGTGATTCCTGCCGTCCGTGAAATTAGATTTCTGGGAGTCATAATGGACCATAACCTTTCTTGGAACTCCTATGTCACCGAGGTTGCCAACCGTTGTCAGGCTAGCCTCAATATGCTGCGAGCTGTGTCCCGCGTCTGGTGGGGATGCCACCCATATACCCAAAGGCTTTTCTACAACGCCTACGTCAGAAGCCACTTGGACTATGCCACTTTTTTGATAGAGCCAACGACCAAAAAAAATCTCAGTACACTAAATAAAATACAATACCAGGGTCTCCGCCTTATAGTTGGGGCAATGAAATCAAGTCCAGTTAATGCGTTACAGGTGGAGACAGTGGATCCTCCCTTAAATCTAAGAAGACAACTAATAGCGGACAGGTTTGTTTTCAAATGCGCCAGAATAGCCCACCACCCAGTTATCAAAAAGATACATGAACTCTCACTGTCTATGAACGAACCGTATTGGAGAAATAAGCCACCTCCTCTTCTCGTCAATAGCTATAATTCTTATCTGACATATTCTCATTTGCTAAAATCTCAAGTCTGTTTACCTCTTTATTCATTTCCCTTCAAAGTTCAGATATTTATCCCAAATATAAGACTTTCATTCGGTGTCCAAAGTGGAGGCTTTGCTAAGATTGAATTTAATACCATAATGAGCACTCACTGGGGTGAATGGTTACCTATATATACAGACGGGTCAAAACTAGAAGACGGAAGTACTGGAGCGGCTTTTTACAGTGAGACGTACCAAAAACGAATAAAATTATCAATCGAAACGTCGGTTTACACAGCGGAAGCTATTGCGATCCTTGAGGCCGTAACGTATCTACAGAGTTTACCCCGCGCTAAATTCCTTATTTTAACGGACTCACTGAGCGTTTTACAAAAACTTAATTCTCCCGCAACTCGGCACCCAGACGACGAGTACTCTATGCTGATCCGAGAAGGAATACTCTCTCTCCATGAGATGGGATCTGAGGTAGTTCTGTCTTGGGTTCCAAGTCATTGTGGCATACCCGGCAATGAAACAGCGGACTCCTTAGCTAGAGAGGCGGCAGTCTCTGGTACAAACGGATTTTACAGTACTCCATCTTCAGATCTATTTCCCATCCTAAAATCGAAAATGATGCGATCTTGGCAGGCAGCTTGGGAGATATCTAGTAACGAAAAGGGAAAGGCGTATTTTCAGGTTCAGCCAGCGATATCCAACAAACCGTGGTTTGTTGAGACCAAATTCAATAAATATGAAATATCTTCCATTTGTCGCATGAGATTGGGACATTGCTGCATTGGATCCCATCTTCATCGCATAGGAATCATGGAGAGTCCAAACTGTGAATGTGGTTTAGACGAAGACAATTTAAACCATATGTTTTTTGGCTGTCCTATATATGACGGGTACCCACGGTTTCAGAAGGATTTGTTAGCCTTAAATGTCCAACTCCCCACGAGCGTTGCTATCCTTCTGTCCAGTAATAGCCGAGATATATATAGGTTGATAGCAACTTTTATAAAGGCTAACCAAATAAAATTGTAGATATAGAGGTCCTCTTTTTCCTTCATCCTAAACTCGACACTGGCACGAACACTCCACCAAGGGGTGAGTTGCCACACAAAAAGAAGAAGAAGAAGAAGTCTCTAGGAATCTGTCACACAATCGAATTATGGTGTGTATCTAGAAAAATGTAAAATAAAACATTATAAACCTGACACAGTGACACAGAAATTTTCTTTTAAAATATTTGTCGTAATTGTCTTTTAAATTTAAATTTGGTTGATCCAATGCATTATGATAGATAGCTAGTTGTAATGTTATTGTTTAACGATGATTATGGAATGATGTACAACGTAGTGGTAGTGATAAGGCTTCAGATAGTGCCCATACATTGATATTGTTATCTATAAGTACAACATTTATACATAAATTGACGAGACTGACGAATACAGACCTAGATGTTTTTTTTTTATATGCATATCATATTATATTGTTCTAGACATTTTGTGTGACATGGGGGTTCTGATTTGTTAATGTTATTATTACTATAGGATACAAGAAGAGTAAGGAGATCAGACAAAAAGTAGAAAGTTTATATTTTAGCTATAATATAATTTGGTGGCAAATAGAATGTCTTGTTCACAATGTCTGCCAGTGTACCTCTAAGTAATCAATTGAAGTTATTTTGGGATCATTTCTTTCATTCTGAAACTGGAACATATGAAGTAAGCATTTATTTTTCATTATATAATGTATTTGGGCTGGGTGAATTTTTTTGGGTTTAAAGATATTATTGTTTTTGCCTATTTAATAATAACTCTCATATCCAAGCTAAGATTCTTGAATGTGTTATTATGATTGATTCATTGATATTAATTGACTGAAGTCTTCAAACCTTTGTCTAAAGAGAATTGCTTTCGATATAATTTTTTAAACTTAAACACTTAACACAATCTAAATTCTGATATCACAATGAAAGTGTTCATACCCGCAGATTTCGTCACTTGTTTAAAACGCCGTAGTTGGCTAGATTTATAGAAACTTTAAGCTATATTTTTACACCCCGTTAATTACTCAATTATTGAGTGGAATATTTTACAGACTAACAATCTTTAACAGATTAGATATTGTGTTTTTTTTTTATCTGTAGATTTTGTATTAAATTTGTGTATCATTTTCAGAAATCAACATGGCTTGATTTATTCTTGGCAGAATACCTTCTACAATTGAAAGATGGCTGTGACCCTATTAGTTTGGTATCATTTTGGTATGTTTTCATCTTAATTTTTTGCTCAAATCAAAATGCAATGAAAATGATTCAATGTAAATGTTTACTAAATTATTTTGTTATTTATATTATGTTTCAGTCCGACGGGTGGCATTGTAACTCTGGTTGGCTGTGAATTGTTGTGCGGGGTTCATTGCGTCACTTCGTCTTCATGTTCACAATTTGTACATTTAACAAATGATTTTTCAAGAGACTGCCCTAAATCAACGCTAATAACATCAAATTCAAAAAACACAAGTCATCCAATCAATGTTCCACCAATTCTTCCATTAGCTGCTGAACAGAATTATTCAAATATCCAAAATAATGCCTCCTGTATTACTGCTCTGAAGAAATATTTACTCAAAGGATCAGCATGGAGATGTTTAGCTTTATTGCAGTCATTGGGTGTAGAGGTTAGTTGATACAATATATTTTGTTGTTTAAAAAAAATCTGCTCAAATTGTATATATCTGCTCAGTAAATGTGTAAAATGTTATTCAAAGTCTTGTGGTATCTGGTCAAAAAATTTATGCAACAATTATTATATCTTTTTTTAAATCATTTTAATCTTATTATTATGAATCAAAGTAACTTTTTTACAGCATAAATGGATTATATTCCATATTGTTTGGTAAATCTACATACTCAAAAGGGCGAAACACTATGCAATCCTTCCAAATATTTTGTGTCTTGAGTGAAAAATGTGTTTATTTTTTGTGATATGACACATTCATTGTATGTATGATAATATTTGTGTAGACCAGAGATTCACAAACTTTTCTCAACCAATGCCCCCTGACGTGAGATGACCAAAACCCTAATATCTCCCCCGGAGAGTATTTTCTAAAAAGGCAGTACCTTTTTCAACGCCTCCCAATTCTCTGTCAGTTTGGAAGGCTCCAGCGCTCATTGGGGGGTAATTCCGTCTCCTTTGGTAACCACTGGTTTTGACATATATGTATATTGAAATGTAGTGCATTGTATTGTGATAACCTCTAAGTTTACACAGATATTCACACTAGCCTCATACGAGGCATGCCTTTTAAGTTTTGTCGTTTGAAGAAAAAAACACAACTAGAACCTTATAGTACTTTTTATTGTTTTTCAAAGTATTCACCACGTAGCTTAATACACTTTTCCATTCGCTCAAACCAGTTATTATAACATTTATTCCACTCTAAAGTGAGGGTGTTCAAAATGGCTGACTTGAAAGCGTCAACTGCTTCTTCACCGGACTGGAACCTTTGACCACGAAGACTTTTCTTAATTTTAGGAAATGTAAAGAAATCGTTAGGGCTTAGGTCAGGACTGTATGGAGGATGGTCAAGAATTTCTACTTTTTCCTGCTTCAAATACTCAATTGTTTGCCGAGCGCTGTGTGAGCTTGCGTTGTTGTGGTGCAGGATGATGCGTCGCTTTGAGTTAGATTTTCGAAGTTCGGCGATGACTTGTGGTAAACAAACTGTGTTATACCACTCTGCGTTAACCGTTCTACGATCTTCAAGTGCAATAGTCGCAACATGGCCGGTTTTTCCAACGAACGTGGCCACCATCTTCTTTGAAGTGCTTCGAGAACGAACAACTTTAGTCGGCTTTGGCTCGTCTTGAAAGACCCAGATTGTAGATTGTTGTTTGGAATCAGGATCGTAGGCATAGATCCAAGATTCGTCACCACTGATGATGTCGTAGACGTGATTTGACTCTCCTCGGTTGAACCTTTCCAGAGTTTTCTTACACCATCTGACGCGGGCCGCCTTGTGATCGTCGGAAAGCAGATGCGGTATCCAACGGCAAACTAGCTTTCTCACACCAAGCGCTTCATGCAAGATCTTCTGAATGGTTGTCCCTGAGATGCCTAATAGAGCCTCTATCTCTCGATACGTCACATGACGATCTTCGAGAATTAGTTGTCTCACAGCAATGATGTTATCTTCAGTGAAGGCGGATTTTGGGCGTCCTTCGCGAGATTTGTCACTAACACTAGTATGTCCACGCTGGAATTCTAAATACCAGCGTTCGACAGTCCGCAGACATGGGGCTTCATCACTGAACACAGATGTTAGCTCTGCAAAACACTGAAGCCGTGTCAGGCCTCTTCTAAAGTTGTAGAAAATTATTGCACGAACATTTTCCTTAGAAAGATTCATTTTCGTACGTAACCTGACAGACTCCAGTCGACGCTGTGACTAAACAATAGCATTTATCCTAATACTTTCAACTGTTTTGAGATTCAAAATTTAAACACATTCGAATATAGAACAGTTCCAAATTCAAAATTGCCGGGAAATATGGAAACGACAGAACTTAAAAGGCATGCCTCGTATATGTACTCAATCTTTGAATTTCTTATCAAATGTAACAGACACATTGATATTTATTTTAGTTGTTGATTTTATACTTATTCATTAATTTTATGAACTTTACCTATATACTTACCTACTTCTCTGTTTTCCTGTCCATATTGTGAAATCTTATTTATGAGTTACTTATATATTGTATATTCAATAACATTTAATATTTTTGTTACAATATTGGTTATTTTATGTTATGAATTTCTTATCAAATGTAACAGACACATTGATATTTATTTTAGTTGTTGATTTTATACTTATTCATTAATTTTATGAACTTTACCTATATACTTACCTACTTCTCTGTTTTCCTGTCCATATTGTGAAATCTTATTTATGAGTTACTTATATATTGTATATTCAATAACATTTAATATTTTTGTTACAATATTGGTTATTTTATGTTATGAATTTTTTGACACAATTGGATGTCGGGGACTAGATTTTTTACTTACTAGAAGTGTAGATGTCAAACATATTTTGAACTACTACTACGATGTCTTTCCAGTTTGAAAGCACAAAAATTGTATGAAATCGTATAAAACTTGATTTCAAGAATGGAAAAATATTGAGTTGTAACATATATACAACTTTCAAAAAATTTCAAGTCATGTGATAAGCATGACACAGAGGAATTGGGAATGTTACCTAGGTTTAAAGAGTACTCTTAACCAAGCCTAAAGTCGATTCATAAGCGTCGAAACTCTGTGTTGTGCACTCCTTAAGGAAGCTCACATATGTATGTGTATCATATACAACATACCTACCTAGTTAATACCTATTCAAATAGGTTGACTATGGATGAGTGTGATCAGTTGGAATGATTACTCTGTAGTAGTTCAAAATATGTTTGAATATTGGTTATATTCTTAATCATTGAAGAGTATGGAATTTGCCAAATTACTTTTTAATATTGTTGTAATAATATCATGATGATATGATTAACATGTATTTATTTAATGTTGACTTGATGGAACTTCCTGTTAAATTAATAAAAATAAAATACTTATATGTGGTACTTCCACATTGACTAATGTCAATGACTTTGTACACGGTGGTTTGACAATGATTTTGTAAGTCGATCAGGTTACTACACCTATTATTAAATACAGTAAAACTCAAACAGTTTGTTTATTACCATAAATGAAATAAAGTGTTTTATTTTTATTTATTTAAAATGTATTTCATATTGAGAACCCCACAATTCATATTGATTTTATCTTGGATTAATGCATGTAATTGACCAATAATAATTATTGCTATTAAATTAAATGTTTTTAGTGCCCGCCCACAGATATGTAACTCTTTTTTAACTTATTATGTTTTTCTTACGCTTTTTCCGTGGAGCACCCAGTATTGAATTGTTCTCCCAACTTTTTTCTGTATATTTTCGAGTGTTCTGTAAAAGCCAGGTCTCCAAAAAAATAAAGACATTTTACATCTCAAATTCAGCGATGAGGTTCTTCACCCATCCTGTATTTCTTGATTTTATGTTGGCACGAAGAGGACAGCTGGTGTGCTGACTATCTCACTTGTGGGATATGCCATGATGATATAGTGAGATATATTTCTTACTTAATTCCTACTTAGAAAGTTAACTATCTCATTTTGAAGTTTTTGTAGAGCACTTAGTTCAATCTGTAAAATCCAACAGTTGTATGTATGGTTAAAGTTTTGCATAAAATTAAAAATGTATAAAAAGTTTATTTTCAATTCAGATCTAAATTAGCTTATTGTCTCCATGACTGCAGCAAACTTTCTATATGACGGAGAAAATGTGTCTGTATACTATACCGAGACAGTACATGGGATGAATTTGATGAGTTTTATAAACATGAACCCATAGATATTGTATATCTGGATTTCCAGAAAGCGTTTCATACAGTTCCATTTAGAAGACTACTAATGAAATTGGAATTCTTTGTTATTCGGCAGAAGCTTCATAAGTGGATAGAGTTTTTTGACTGATCGGCATTTTCAGTAGAGAGTGGGAGAGGAGTTATTTTCCAATAGGTCTGTTATTAGTTCAGTGCTGCAAGGATCAGTCCTAGAACTGTTGCTCTTTGTGTTGTATATCTCTGATCTCGCTGTGAGTCTGTGCTGTAGCTCGCAACTCTTTGCCAATGATATAAAGTTTTTTGGTAACCCGCTTATACATTCACGGCAGTTTCAGGAGGAACTTAACACCATTATTACTTGAACAAGGGAGTGGCTTCTGGTGCTTAAGGTGGACAAATGTACTGTGCTGTATGTTGGGTCCAAAAATCCTAATATCCAGTATACACTTGGTGGAACAGATTTGAGTCCAGTTGAAAAGCAGAGAGATCTAGGCATAATAATAAGCAAGGAACTTAAGTGGTACCAGCATATAATTGGTGTTAGTAAAAGTCTTTTAGTCACATTCCACCTGAGCTGTTGATTAAGATATACAAGATATATGTGCGACCTGTCCTGGTGTATGGTTTTCTGATATGATGTCCTTATTTTTAAAAGGATATACTGATACTGGAGAGAGTGCAGAGATGTTTTACCTAGATGGAAGGGGGGGCTCAAAAACATGACATACGAAGATAGCCTTAAGAGATTGGGTCTTACAACTCTTAGGGAAAGGAGATTGAGAGGTGTTCTGATTGAGGTCTATAAGATATTTAACAACCATTATGATTGTTCAGAGCTGAAGAACATGTTCTACAGAAGCCAGAATGACCACTTGTGAATACACAGTCTGAAACTGGTAAAGGATAGATTCACTCAGAACCCTCGAAGACATTTCCTCGTAAACCAAGTTGTGGATGAGTGGAATAGGTTGCCTGCTGCATTGGTTGTTGCAAGCAACACTAATTTGTTCACTTGCCAGTATAGAGCAGTGATTCCCAAAGTATTGTGGAATACCGTCGACGGGGGGTCCACGAATCCATAGTTAAAGTATCGGATATTCAGTAAAAGCACCAGATATTGACACAAACAGTAGTCGGTACATTGTAGAAAAAGGTGAGGAGTTTTGGAAATATTTCAAATTCCTATACCATTTTGAAAATTCGGCAACGGGGAGGGGGGTAGAAATTTAAACAATTGACATAAACAATAGTCGGTACAAATACATGGAAAAAGGTACTGTCAGAAAATATTCTGTAAGAAAACAGAGGAGTTTTTGAAATATTCAAATTCATATGCCATTTCGAAAATTTAGCGATGGGTGGGGGGGGGGGTAGAAATACAGGAGGCCCAACGGAACTAGCAAATTTTTGAAAGTGGTCCATGGGAAAAAAAGTTTGGGAACCTCTGATATAGAATGACATCTACTACGCTAAAAAATCCATGCGCTCCGGTGATGTACACTCAGTGTACATTATTGAATTATATGTTTTTTAGTCATAAAAATAGAATATTTTACATTTTGTTGCTTTTATTAGCAATGATAAAGATTGTATCTACATATAGATGTGAATATTTTTATGTGAATATGTGAATAGTTTTGACAGCCCTGACTTAATTCTGTTTATTAATTTCCGAGTGCCTGGGCGATGTACGAAGAGTCGTGATACCCTTTTATATTTAACAACCATACGACTAACTACGTTAGACATACAGTCATCCCCCGTTTAAATCGCTTGAGCAATGAATTTCTGTCGTACTTGGATTTGTGTACCATCAGTTTTGCCTTCTTTAGAATTTTTGTTGTTGTAAGACTTAGTTGCCTCCCAGATTATATGATATTGAGATGTTGGATTTTCTATCTGTGTGTATCCTTCACTATAATTTTTCCTTCTTTTATTTCTTTACACATACACATGGATATATTTGTTTTATGAAATTGATTTTTGCTAAATCATTGTCTTTTAATGCAGAATACTTCATAATAATAATGCGTATTGATTGGTAATGACTAGCATTACACTGTGCCAAATTTTGCATAATTGTTTCATTTGTATTTTGTTTGTGGGTTTCCTTATTTTATAAATATGTATTTTATTTAAATTTAATGTCAAGGTGGATTTTTTTAACACATACATACTTGACTTATTATTAGTATATGATAGATTTTAAATTTTACGTCTAGATTATAGAGTATTTGTACTGCATACCTGTATTATTATATAATAATTATTTTGAATGTTGTTCCTCGCTAATGCTAAGCGCACTAGTGCCTAATGAATACAAGTTCAGCATGTATCGATTGTAGTATATATTTTGATGTTTTTTTATAATATTATTGTCACAAGTTGGGTAGAAATTGTTTTTTTTTTCTTTTTTCGATTTCGGTGAATTTGCTATAGTAGCAATATGATACCTATAGATGCATAATGTTGTTGTATGTATACCTGTATGTATGATGCACTTGATTATGTTATACAGTTGAATGTAAGATGTATATCTTTTTATAATTTGAAATTTTTATAACAGATGTGAAATGTGATATTTTATTTTGTTTTGTAATATAATTTTTTGTAAAAGGCAATTGCCGTATATTGAATAAATAAATAAATAAATAAATAAATATATGCATCAAATATTATACTATAAGGACTGAAAAATGGAAAAAAACATTGGAAAATGCAAAATAATGATCGTCATAAAATTGAGTAATAATCCACACGCCCATTCGGCGTCTAGAACAGCAGCGCACTGATGAAAGAATGAGACGACACGAGTGCGTAATGATCTACTGCGCAACGTTCTCCAACGGTTAAATATTTGAAATATTTGCGACAACGACAAGATGTTTCAAATAAAATATAATATTTTATATTCACAACATGAAATTAATATTCATTATTAAAATACATAATCAGTTAGAAATATGATCATATGTAATAAATACGGGATTTTAATGTATAGGTACTTAAAATTAATATTATTTATAACAGGATTAAAAATAAACATAATGCGATATAACCGTGAACATTTTTAAACATAACGCTAGGTATATAATTGAACGAACAATATGAAGTTATTATTCAAGAGGTAAATAAAACCTAATAAATATTATTGATCTTATACATACACTTAATGATAAATATGTCAATCTCTAAAAGTCAACAGAATAATATGGATGTACCTAACTAAACATTATAATACATAAGTAAGAATACAAAATTATAAACAAGTACATAAATAATTCATAAGTTTCGCACATCAAAATCATTGTGTAGGTGCCTACCTAAATGGAAATAAAATACTTTAATTTAAAATAATCATAAAATATGATCAATGAGCGCAATGTAGCAAAAAAATAAAACAAAAATGGAAATATTTTTGATAAAATAACAAATAAAGAAATGAAAAAATATTCCTTACACAAGCATTAAGATGCTTAAAAGGAGTGGAGTAAATTGTCTAAAAAATGTTTATATGTGAAATGTTGATTAATGATTACATATGTTATAAAATTGAAATAAAATTAAAAGTAAATAAATATTTATCGTAATTAGGGATCACTAATAAACTTTATTATCACTCTGTAGATAACACTAACATACCAAGGAAACGATGTGACTCACGCACACAGCTAATGTGTCGCCAGGAGCACGACGAAGATGACACGTGGCGTCAAAATGTCGTACTAAAAATTACATAGCTAAAATACAGTTTGAGTCAATCATAGCGCCAGGATTATGCATCATGTTCATTAGAGTATGTTATACGCATTTTCGCGCCAATAATACAAATATGCATACGACAAATTTTCGCCCAATTCAACTACAAAATATTTTATTGTGTCGCAACCAATAAATATTTTTATTTTGCGATTCTTTTATTTTATTAACAAATATATGGCGGAGGATTAGCTAATTAGTCTATTTACAGAGACATTCACATAATAAGGGGCAATGTCAACGTAGTTTACATCATAGGACGACGAGGGTTAATAATATTTTTTTTGGTAAAACCTCAGTAACCTCCAAACTCTGTGTATTGTGTGTAAGTCAGCAGCTTATTTATGTTGAGTGTAAGATAGTATTTAATGTCTGTTTATAGGGTTTATCATGCAGTCGGCAATTAACTGGTGTCCTTGTCTGGTTGTATGGAGAACTGAGTGGAGCTGGTGGTGTGTGTCATGCTCCCAACCGGTATTTGCCTCACCCGCCTGACAAACCCCTGCTGTATGATTTGTTTTCCAATAAGTATGTAAATATTGTTTATATTGGTATTTGACATTTTGTCAAAGTATGACAAATTGTGGTCTGATGGTAGAGTCTCGGATTTTCAGCCGAGAGATATTGAGTTCAAAACCTCAAACTACCGTCCTATTCCACCTTCACTGTGCACAAGCACACTGCTTCTGTAAGAGTATTATATTATATTTGGGTTTATTTTGAACCTGCATGCATCTTGTTCGTGAAAAATATGATTATTTTTATACATAGTGTGATGAAATGAATATATACAAGACGGTGTATATTATTTTTATATACCTAGATCGTATATTTGTAGTAGGTAATTAATTTGGGAATGAGGCAATCTCAAGTGGTTGTTGAACACAACTATCTATGTAGGGGACAGATAGAGATATATTTCGGTGTGTGTCAGGAAGAGATGGATGTAGTTTTTTTTTGTTGCTTTGGGTCGACATTTTCAGGGTCTGAAGACAGAGTACCTATTACTCTTGGCAGTTTAGTTTTGAATCCAGAGGGAGGTGGGACTGAATCATATTAATATCTGTGTTTGAATTCGACATCTTTTAATATTTTTATTTACCCACCTTAGTAGTTAGTACATTATTTTTTAGTGATATTTCCACAATTGGGAATATATAAAGATCATCCTAAATTACTTTTAATTAGCATTTAAAATCCGTGATGCTGCCAGCTGTCTAAGATAAGATTTTCTTTTAATATTATTAATTTATTATTTATATCTAGGTGTTAGGATACTCTCAGGATGTCTGTTGTCTACAAGGCAATATTTGTACTCAAGGATTTATTATTTTACGGATTTTGAAAACGAAGGAATTATGTGTTATATGTACATTTATTTTCAGTATTATTGTATGTATGTATGTACCTGTGGCTGATTTTATATAGCGCGGTCCGACACATCTAGAACTAGACTAATAACAGTGGCGCACCGCTCTACCCAATATTATACTTTTATTTAATTTACTTTACCATAACGATGGAGTATACAGTTTGAAGAGGAGTTATATGTTGAGAAGGATATTATTTGATTATTAATTTAATTACATATTTTATCGTCGAATGTCATTTGTATTCTACGAACTTACTGGATTTTTCTACTTGTTCAACATGCTGTAATTGCTGCGATATCATGGAAGGAACAAATTTGATATTTTGCATGACACTAATCATAAGTAATATTTATGTATTTATTGGTCTTAATATATTTTTATTTGACTTACATGATACCTAAATTCACCTCACCATAAATATGTAGTCTTTTATAGCTAAATCTTGTCGAGATTACCTTATGGATATGGATCCCTTCTGCCTATCGACACTAGACTAGCTACCTTGTGTCTATAGTGTGGGTTTGATCTATTCGTAACCACATATTTATCATTATTATTATACAATTATGCACGAGACGTATTATGTACTTTGTAGAAACATATACTATATACTAACAATTCCAGTCCTAATCCTGCTTCGAAATGTAGGTGTACCGTTAGCAAGCCCTGCTCCTATCTCTTCGATTCAGCTTTTGAGACAAGGGTCAATATGGGTCTTGCCCCGTTTCCCGCCAGGGTCCTAGACAAAGCTTCTTAACATATATTTATAATTATTCTTATTATATATACAGCTGCATGTTCAAATGAGTATACATATTATATATTATTTTATATATTCGGGATGTAGATTAGTGCACTCGGGCTCAAAATGCGGCATGGGACAGTTTGAGACGTGAGGGAGCGGAGGCGGCGCTCCTTCAGCATGGACACAGCATGCTTTTCATGCACTAACATGGTAGTTAGTCTCTGAAAATGATGTCATAGCAATCGTGTTGAAATTTAATTAATATTCAAAAGTAATAAAGTTATGTTTTTGGGTGCGCCACTGTCCTTTACGACGCAACGAATTAGTAGGTATGTTGTAGAACATATGTACATACATCGGCTATAGAAACTATGAAATGGTTATCTTATGTAGGGACATAGATCGGCAACCAGTTACCATACAACATCCTCGTAATGATATAGAATAATATTATTTGAATTTTATGTTATGATGATTGTTATGTTATATTTCGTTATGTTTTATTATGCACTATTTTTATTATGTTATTTTACAGTATCTCAAGGTAAGTGATCTGACGTCAAAGTTGACCTCAGAGTTAATATGTATCAAAATTCATGTTTAAATTGTTTTATTGATTTTGTGATTTTGTTGTTCTTTTTGATTATTGAAATGTATATTTCAGGTGACTTATTTTGCGTTTTAAAAAAAATACACAACGTAGGTAAAATTATCGTCAAAACACAACGTACTGGGTCTAAATCTATGAAAATAGTTAATAGATAAATCGAGACGATCACGAAGGCCAAAATTCGTTAATTAATTCAATTAGGAATGCGATATTTCGTGCGTATATTTGCAACAATGCGAAAATTCATACAATTCTTAGCTAGCTGAATAGGGTTGTCACTTCTAGTTTGGGAATCAATTATTACAGTAGGTATAGTTTAGAAGCTAGGATGTTGCAAATTCGGAGTTTAGAACGGTTTGAAATAGGTAGGATCATCACAAATGGTGCCTCAGATCAGGATATTATGTCTGTCATTGCAGACATAAACTGGGTTTTTACGGAGTAGAAGTGGGTTTTGGGTTTGCGATGATAAATAACTAAAATCATGAATATTGGAGGGGGGGAAAGCATAAATGGGTTTTGAGGAGTAGAACTGGGTTATGGACAGAGGAATGTGTTTGGTTTTTGAGGGGAGGAATAAAATTTATTCTTGGGAGATGTAGCGAGGAAATTGGTTGTTGATTTTTTTACTTCGAGAACCGCGGGTTGGTTACCCATGGATTATAGTGTTAGGCAAATTCGGCAACATATTATATTTATGTTTGGCTATCTATAGGTATATATCTTACATTATACATAAGAATGGTGAACCCTTAAGAGTTCATTTGGAATTATGTCCTTATGAATAGTTCTTTAGTTTATTCAATAATGTATATAGGTACCAAAAATATGTACTTTCATAAGAAGATTGGGTGTTAGAAAAATGGAATATTATATTCCCAAGTAGACTTGTAAACATGGGTATTATGTATGCGAAGTGTATTTTATGTATATGGGTATATGACTAGAGTTTTTAGGATTTTTAGATATTATGGTATTTGGGTAAAATGGATAAATAATAGGTATATAGTTTGATGTTCGTTATATGTATCAAGTGGATGTTTGTTAAGGATTAGAATTGTACCTAATTATAATAGGTATTATTATTTCTTGAGGAATATGGTCTTAACATTTTACAGTATTTGTAAGTTAAGTGTTTGTTTTTAAACTTTTAGAATTCTGTCAAGTTAATTATTTGGGGTGTGAAATAAATTTATGATCGAGGTAAGAATGGTGAATATATTATTGAGTTTGAAATAATATTAGACCAGATTTTATGAGTATCTGATAACATACATAATACAATATATGAATGAAGCGGATAAGTATATAGGCAATAATCGAATGATGGGTTTTGATAAAATCACGATTTAAGTGATTATTTTTACGGTTATATGTTAAACGGTTAGCTGGAAGAAATTACAGGCTAGGTGGAGGGGAATGATCGGCTAAGAGTGGGGACAGTCTACACGGAAAGCAGACTCTTTTAAACCAGGGGGGGCATTCGGCATGCGTTGGAACTCTTTGTGTACCCTGAAAGGTGGTATCTATCATTTCAAAATTGAGGACTGGAAGAAGAAACGAATTTATGGAAATGTTCTAAGAAGAAAAGAGGCTGGCGTTCGCTGATATAACACATCATATCCTTCGAATAGAGAAATAAGATGTACAACCTATGAATCTTAGGATATAATAATGATTAAAACGTTATATTATTTTAAACCAGAAACGAGATAGGAAATAATATTATTACTGGAATGACAAAAAACTATACGGTATATTGTAGTACCTAACGGGACCATGGAGCAGCGCCAAATACAAATCGTCTTTTTTATTATTATTATTATTATACAATCAGTGGTTTTTATACTGTAGGACTGATTTTATGATATTGTCTGAATGGGACAAGGAAATCTGAGACGTAAAGTATACGAAGTTATATAAAAAGTATTTAGGTTGAATATCTGTTGGTAGGATAACAACATGTTTTACTTGCAAGGAAACTAAGAAAGAAGTTTGTATATAGCAATGATACAAATTTAATTGGAAACCAGAAGGGTGATAGATAAGATTGCGTAGCATTGGATCATCTCTGTCAACTCGAAAAGGAGTGGTGTGCAATAACATAAGTCGCTGAAGAGAAGTAATTTGAGAAGAAAGGACAACGCTATGGTGTACAAGTTTGAGAATCGCTTGTGGATCTATAGATGTCACAAATGGAATAAACTATTTAGTGTGTTATAATTTTAAAATTGTGGTGTCAAATATTATAATAATATTATTCAATAGTGTTAGAGTAAAGTTATTTAAATGTGAACTATGAAGTGTTTAGTTTTTAATATTATTTTACAAGTGGAACGAATATTATGATATGTGCATATGGAGTTACAATTGTGTGTATTATATTTGGTTGTGTGTGTGATAGTTTTGAAATAGATAAGTGTTTTTTTTTCAGGACTTTTGAAATGAATGAGGAAGATTTATTTATATATACTTAATATGTAGGTATATACATTAGGTGACTGTTATAATTCTACTTACCTATTATAGAATAACATATTGGGATGTATTATGTAGATATTGTCAATGCAACTCGTTTAAATATTGTGTCATGTATCTTATATGCGTGAATGTGCGTAAACACATTGAGGGAGGGGTTCCCACCACTTACCCCTGGATGTTCAAGAACATAGTACGTTATCTTCCTCTTAATTATTTGTGGTATTATTATGGGTGATTTATTTTAGGTACGTAATTATAGGTATTTTGAGTTAGCTGTTCGCGTTTGAAATTATTTAGGCACATTGTCAACATATTATCACGAATTTTGTTGGTTAGCTGGAGGATGTTGCACTACTTGTAGAATTATGTGGCTTGATCACGTGGATCGAATTCTTATGGACGGCCGCGTGTTGTGTGGGAGAAATCGGTATGCTTTGTGTGGGAAATTGTAAGGCAGTGATGGAGGCGAGGGATGTGTGCCAAGATAGAAGGATTTGTCGTTTGGTTCTCTCTGTCTACCCCATCTGAGACGCAGCGTGATGGTGCTGAGAGATGAATGGTTATTTAGGATGGGTTGCCGGTGGAGAGTTGGTCTCCCACTTTCTTCCGTGAGTTTTCGGGTGTCCTGTGGGAGGACGGGTGTTCTAGAAAATTAAGACATTTAGCATCTTGGATACAATGAGGTTTGCCGCCGTTTTGAATGTCTTGAATTTGTGTCGGTACGGAGAGGACGATTTGCGTATCTATTGTGTGCTGCAGGACTACTGGCTGCATCGGCAAAGGAATCATGGATATGAGACATCTGGCGAGTAATACAAGATTGGTGTTACCAGCGAATTGGATCACCCTGAAGAATGCATATATGGACTATAGGGAACCACAAGTACTATGGATAATTATAATGATGTGTGAATATGATCACATGAAACGAATTTTAACAAAATGCAACTTGGATATTTAAGTATTGGGATAAACTTGTTATTACTATTTTATGTTCTATAGATGTGATGACTTAAAATAATAACAAAACTCGAAATAATAAAATATAACAGAATATTAAAATATTATGTTATGTTGGGACAATAATATTGAACGAGAATTTCTCAAGTGGACGCATCGGTGTGTTATGTGCATGCATGTATTATTATTATTGATGACTTGAATAGAGGAGCACAGCTGACGAGGTACCTACGACCTATCGGAATATACAGTGGCGGACTCGAAAGTTGGAATTAAATAATTATGAAAAATAATTAGAAAGTAAATAATTGTTTGTGAGATAATGCCTCATCCATTTTGTCTTCAGCATGATCTCAAGGGGGGGTATGTGATGAAATGAATATATACAAGACGGTGTATATTATTTTTATATACCTAGATCGTATATTTGTAGTAGGTAATTAATTTGGGAATGAGGCAATCTCAAGTGGTTGTTGAACACAACTATCTATGTAGGGGACAGATAGAGATATATTTCGGTGTGTGTCAGGAAGAGATGGATGTAGTTTTTTTTTGTTGCTTTGGGTCGACATTTTCAGGGTCTGAAGACAGAGTACCTATTACTCTTGGCAGTTTAGTTTTGAATCCAGAGGGAGGTGGGACTGAATCATATTAATATCTGTGTTTGAATTCGACATCTTTTAATATTTTTATTTACCCACCTTAGTAGTTAGTACATTATTTTTTAGTGATATTTCCACAATTGGGAATATATAAAGATCATCCTAAATTACTTTTAATTAGCATTTAAAATCCGTGATGCTGCCAGCTGTCTAAGATAAGATTTTCTTTTAATATTATTAATTTATTATTTATATCTAGGTGTTAGGATACTCTCAGGATGTCTGTTGTCTACAAGGCAATATTTGTACTCAAGGATTTATTATTTTACGGATTTTGAAAACGAAGGAATTATGTGTTATATGTACATTTATTTTCAGTATTATTGTATGTATGTATGTACCTGTGGCTGATTTTATATAGCGCGGTCCGACACATCTAGAACTAGACTAATAACAGTGGCGCACCGCTCTACCCAATATTATACTTTTATTTAATTTACTTTACCATAACGATGGAGTATACAGTTTGAAGAGGAGTTATATGTTGAGAAGGATATTATTTGATTATTAATTTAATTACATATTTTATCGTCGAATGTCATTTGTATTCTACGAACTTACTGGATTTTTCTACTTGTTCAACATGCTGTAATTGCTGCGATATCATGGAAGGAACAAATTTGATATTTTGCATGACACTAATCATAAGTAATATTTATGTATTTATTGGTCTTAATATATTTTTATTTGACTTACATGATACCTAAATTCACCTCACCATAAATATGTAGTCTTTTATAGCTAAATCTTGTCGAGATTACCTTATGGATATGGATCCCTTCTGCCTATCGACACTAGACTAGCTACCTTGTGTCTATAGTGTGGGTTTGATCTATTCGTAACCACATATTTATCATTATTATTATACAATTATGCACGAGACGTATTATGTACTTTGTAGAAACATATACTATATACTAACAATTCCAGTCCTAATCCTGCTTCGAAATGTAGGTGTACCGTTAGCAAGCCCTGCTCCTATCTCTTCGATTCAGCTTTTGAGACAAGGGTCAATATGGGTCTTGCCCCGTTTCCCGCCAGGGTCCTAGACAAAGCTTCTTAACATATATTTATAATTATTCTTATTATATATACAGCTGCATGTTCAAATGAGTATACATATTATATATTATTTTATATATTCGGGATGTAGATTAGTGCACTCGGGCTCAAAATGCGGCATGGGACAGTTTGAGACGTGAGGGAGCGGAGGCGGCGCTCCTTCAGCATGGACACAGCATGCTTTTCATGCACTAACATGGTAGTTAGTCTCTGAAAATGATGTCATAGCAATCGTGTTGAAATTTAATTAATATTCAAAAGTAATAAAGTTATGTTTTTGGGTGCGCCACTGTCCTTTACGACGCAACGAATTAGTAGGTATGTTGTAGAACATATGTACATACATCGGCTATAGAAACTATGAAATGGTTATCTTATGTAGGGACATAGATCGGCAACCAGTTACCATACAACATCCTCGTAATGATATAGAATAATATTATTTGAATTTTATGTTATGATGATTGTTATGTTATATTTCGTTATGTTTTATTATGCACTATTTTTATTATGTTATTTTACAGTATCTCAAGGTAAGTGATCTGACGTCAAAGTTGACCTCAGAGTTAATATGTATCAAAATTCATGTTTAAATTGTTTTATTGATTTTGTGATTTTGTTGTTCTTTTTGATTATTGAAATGTATATTTCAGGTGACTTATTTTGCGTTTTAAAAAAAATACACAACGTAGGTAAAATTATCGTCAAAACACAACGTACTGGGTCTAAATCTATGAAAATAGTTAATAGATAAATCGAGACGATCACGAAGGCCAAAATTCGTTAATTAATTCAATTAGGAATGCGATATTTCGTGCGTATATTTGCAACAATGCGAAAATTCATACAATTCTTAGCTAGCTGAATAGGGTTGTCACTTCTAGTTTGGGAATCAATTATTACAGTAGGTATAGTTTAGAAGCTAGGATGTTGCAAATTCGGAGTTTAGAACGGTTTGAAATAGGTAGGATCATCACAATAGGTATAATTGATTTCAGAATATGGATTAAAAAGAATTCAACCAATATATTGTTATTACGAAACAATGGAAGTACTAATAATGTATATGGAACCAAACATTTCAGGTAGGTATAGATATGCTTTGCTTAGTACCTATAGTAAATCTTTAAAATAATTTTGTTATGATTTTTTTCACATAAAAATTAATTTTTGTTATAGGAGTCGCAAAAAATCATCAGGAAAAAAAAAACCAAAAGAAAATCTTCCACAACATAATGGAAAGAAATTTTTATCTAACAAAAAATGTACAGTGAATAATAATAATAAAGGTAGTGATTCAAGTAATTCTGAGCAAAACAGTCAGGAGCTTGGATTATTGAATCGTTCATTCACATTGAAAGCAAAGTTAAATACAAATGATTTTGATTATTTTTCTGCAGTTGTACGAAGTGAAGAAGATGCGTCAAATGATGCGCTGTATAGTCCTATCAGAAAAAGTCATTATAAAAAGAAACCAGTCATTGAAGATCATATGTCAGAAAGACACAGGGCAGTTTTGAATTCTGAAATCAGTCAATACGAGTTTAGTGAAATGGCTATTAATCTCTTGTATCAGTTGTGCAAGTCTGAAATAAACACAAACGATTCAGAAGCCCTGCATATTAGCGTTCAGTGTATTAACTTTGCTTTAAAATATTTGTGTACCTTACAATTTGAGTCTTCCCCTGCTTCACATGTGAACCTTACATCTTGTGAAGCCACTCGCCTTAAGACTTCTCTAACTGAACTCTTAATATTATCTTTTGATAAAGTATTGATGCACTCAGATTTATTTAACAAAATAATCAGTAATGGTATACTACCTATGTTGTTACATCTTTTGGAAGATGCAACTTATAAACTTCAAGTTCGTCTAGAGAAACAAACTGCTGAGGACAGTGTCACAACTACACAGGCATCTCAACAAACAATTGATGAACTGGAAGCCTCTAATTGGGCTAAATATTTATTTGGAATAAGTTATTCTATTTTGGTTTTCTTTTATTGTATGCTAATGCAAAATAGTTCACTTGGAAAAATTCATGATTTTGTGGAACAGTTTAAATTATTTGGAGATTGTCGTCGTGGATTTATTTTGAGAGACACAATAAATTTGATGCTAAGAATTCCGGGAGTGAATAAGCAAGCAGTATGCAAGTATATAAAAAAGATTTTGATTTTAATCAATAAGTTAATCACTACTCTTAAATTAGTAAGAAGTGAATTGGTTCACTGTGCATCATGTCCCAGGAATAAGCACAAGACATGCAGAGCAAAAGTATTTATGTTGATGCAGCACCACCATGATGTGTTGGGGAGTAGTTTCTGTCACACAGGGAATATGAGCTTGTCTCCTACTTGTTCTGTTTCCACTCTCTATGCTACGCTGGCATCCCTCCTCTCTGATGATGAATTTATCCAATCTACGCCTTTGAGGTCCAAGTTGCTCAAGTGTATGAGGAACTCTGGTTCTTGTTGCTGTTTTTCACCGCAATTTCTGTTAGATAAAGTTGTTAAAATTATTCGGACACACAATACATTAGCTAATTTATGTTTTCTGATTTTGGAACAGACTTTATATGGAGAATTGGGAGTGATGTATAATTCAAATGTTGAAACATTCAGTTGTAGTGTTTGTGATAATTATTTTTTTCCTGATCAAAGGGAAGCTACTTCCACTGATGTTTTCTTCAGATCCACAAATATAACAAGTACCGAAGGTCATCTCCCGAGAAACATATTAAAACATTCTCTCAGTGAGAATGACAATATGTTGAATGTGTCAGAGTGGACGGAATACAAAGTGATGTGGCCTTTCCTGTCTAAGTACATCCCACTACTCCAGGGAGACAACATGCCCATGCTGCACTCCACTCTTAACCACTTACTTAAGATGTCATTACAATGCAAACATTTTGTTAAACATGACCTACTTTTCTGTGTTTTGTATCCAGCATTTGTTATGGCTAAAAGTAGATACCTCTTGACAAACAATGATTCCTCCTATTTTGTTACCAATTCTTGTTTGAGAGCTTTTGCAAATTTATTAGGTTTTCCAATATTTGCCAAGGAATTCATACAGAAGGGTGGATTAAATGATATTTTGGATTTAATTGCATTACCAGAATTCTCAAAACAATGTTGTTCTATTCTTGAAATTGCTACTGTGACAGAAATCTTCATCACTAAGAGCGAAATGGAAAGATCATTTGGTACTAAACCTGGGAATAAATCCAAGAATATGACTTCTATTGATGTAGACAAACTTCCTTCTATGCAGATTTTAGTCAAGTCTCTGTACAACATTACTAGAAAGGCATTCGATTACTTCAAACTGAAGGTTGATAAAAATGTTTATGATAATATTATGAATTCAACAAAAGATCAGATTATTTCTGTATGGAACAAAACAGAATCTAGTGAGCTGAATTCAAACCAAGGTGTAAGTTCATCTAAATCTATGCCTAGTGTATTACAGATACGGTCTGTAAATATTTCTGAACCCTATAAATCACAGACTGTTACCATGCGTGGGATGCAGCACTCCTCTATAGAACAAATTATGAGCCATCATATGGAGGTGTTGAAGAGTGTCTGGATATTTTGGAAAACTTGTTGCGCATTATGTTTGTATTCTCCCTTACTAAGGGAATACTTTGTAAACAAGAAGATCTTCCAGGATTCTTTCAAGATATTGCAATTAGTGTTGCACTGTATTATAACAACACCATGCTCCTTAACTGAACACAAGACTCTAATGAAAATTTCAGAGGTGATTGTCACTATTCATGTCTCAGTCTCAGGTGTGTACTTGTTTTAATTTAGTTATAGCAAAATAATACTGATATTTTATTTGATAGTGGTGTTCATTTCAGTGGGTAATCATCCAGGAGGAAAAATAATTTGTCTCTGTGTTTTACTTTTTACTTATGTTTTCATATACCAGTCGTATCCCATTGTAATCAGTATTAGCCATGTGTATTTATTTTATATAAATATAAACACAAATTCATAAAGAATTATTATACCAATAACATTAATACCTTCCATTTTTCTCATACGGTGAAACAACATTTGTAGGCCGTTATGACCACAAAAGTAAAATTTTGTCAATGTGAAGAATATATGTTTGTAATGACAGTATATTATGTACATTTATATATCCATGATTATTGCACTGTGAGATTATAAATCTCTTGAAATATTACTTTCATATTCATCATGTATTTCCCTGTTATTATATACTTTGTATACCTAGATGTACAGTATTATATTCTGCTTGATTGGTTTTATGTAATTTAATACTTTTGGCTACCAATGTATTTGTACAAACATTGTACGTAGATCATGCCTCCACTGTAAGGAATCCTTAGAAATTTCACTTATCTTATACATCATTCATTGAGTGGCTGTATATTTGGTAATTTTATGTTCTCTGGTATGATATATTTTAATTTTAATAATACTACTCGTGTATGTAAATATTATTTAATTGTTATACTACATTCATATTATCTTTGTTTATTTTGGAGATAGTGACAAGAGTTCTTAAATATCTCTACAAGAATGTGATAAGTTTATAACTAACAAAAAAATCTTAAACCACATATTTTAAAGACACATTTTAAGGACCAAATAATTTTTGCATTCATGTGTATAAGTAAAAAATTGATTAATGTATTTTAGATTACACAATGGAAAAATCTAAATTGGTGACTACAGAATTGTTGCAAAGAATTTTAATATCCAATGCTGCAAGTAATTTATTGGATTTGAATAATGTGAAATTATTATGTGATATGTTAATCAGAGTGGCATCCACACAACCTAGTAATATCCAAGTTATGCCACCTAAAAATAAAATTAAGGTAATGTTTCTCATGTTTTTTGTGTCAATACACCTTTTGTTTAAACTTTGCCAAAGTTTTGTTTTTTTGAAAGAGGTTTTTGCAGTAGGTATGTTCATTTATAACTAAAGCAAATATTCTAAGGGTATAAAAATACTGTTATATAAATAAAATAAAATGTATATGTATTGTTTTTAAATACATGTTTCAATACAATGTGAGATGCATTAATGTTTTGTACAAATAAATATGTAGTTTTTCGTGGAGCACCTGGCAAGATTGGTCCCTTTCCCTTTTCCATAAGTTTGTGAGTGTCTTGTGAAAGGCAGGTGTTTGAAAAAATACAGACATTTTACATCTTAAATACAGCATTAAGGTCTGCACCCATCCTGAATATCTTAATTTTTTGTTGGCACAAAGATGACAGCTTGGATGTTTATTGCATGCGTATGGTCTACTGGCTTTCCCACTTGTGGGATATGCCGTGATGGATTAGTAGTAGTAGAATATGTAGTTGTAAAAAATACCTTACAAAATTCTGGAAAAATCCGAGTTTGACAGTAGATAAAGGTGTTGTATTTCACAATATTACTTTTTGTAGTCAAAATTTTAACACCAGATATTTCAGTACCCACTTTGTTTGTCACATAACACTTTCATCCACTTCAATTATGTTTGATCCAGTTACCTTGGCTGCGTGTGCCTGGTAACAGTGAAGACGAGCACTCATCCAGTGGTGAGGAGGATTCAGGAAGTGTCAACTGTCAGAGGAAGCCATACATGAGTGAGGGGAGTGACACCTACCATTCAGCTGATGAAGGTTACGAGGTAAGCTACTAACACCTATCTATCTCTATTCACACACTAGTTATTAATATCAAATGACTGTATACTCTCATGAACCGGGTTGGTTAGAAGAAGTCGTATGTGCGATAAGCCTGCCTTTTTTAGTTTTTGGAATATGTAGTTTTTCCTGCAGGCAATTTTTGTAAAATAAATTAATACATCTTCTTCAAGTGACCTGTCGGGTCCCCCTAATGTTGGAGATCACCTCGGCGAACTTGACCCTGAGTTGACCTTTGAGGTCCATGTTTCATATCCATACAATAAAACAGACCACACATAGCATTTGATCATTGGCGGAGTTTCAAATTTATGCTATCATTGTAGAAGAGTGGTTTCATTTTATTAAATGCAGCTCTTGCTGCCTCAATTCTGCATTTTATCTCTACATCTGGGTCAAGAGATTGTGTTAGTATTCTGCCGAGATAATAATAATAATAATAATAAACTTTATTGCACAATAAGAAACATACATAATTACCAAGATATTTAAATTTCTCCACCCTTTCAACGTTACGGCCGTTCAAATGCAATACTGACCCACTGTAATCTAACCATCTGAAAGTCATCCATTTGGTTTTACTGTATTTATGGTTAACCCCAATTTTACATTAGACTCGTCAACAAGATTAAGAAGGTCCTGAAGATCAATAACACTTTCAGCTAGTAAAACAATGCCATCGGCATATCTAATATTGTTTATACATTAATACATAAATTTTAGTTTTTTTTTTATTTGTAAAAGTACTGTAATTATTAAAAAAAAATGTATAATAGGTTCTATATTTTGGTTTATACTGATTTTCCCTTACATTTTTAAAAATGTGTCAAAACTTCATCTCAAGGTCATTTGGAAAAAGGTGATGTTTACACAAAAAAAAAAATTAATAGAAAAAAGTAAGAATCACCATTAATTTATATATCTGAGAATAAATACTTATAGAACTCCCATTTAAAGAAATATGGAATGTCTTAAGGTGATCTTTAAATTTTTATAATTGAAATAATTTATTAATTTAAGTATTCATTCTTTATTGTACATTGATCACAATATATACAATTTTATAGAAAAATGCATTAAAATTAGATATAATCAATATACAGAGGGCGAGTTTATCGTAAAGGCATAATTTCTTCCAACTATCCCAATAACGACACCACTTTAACCCAAAAATTCGTAATTTAAGTCTCTATATCTATGAAACGGTTAAATATTTTTTCTTCAAAATTTGAAAAAATACCTTCCTATTACAGTTTATAAACGACATAAAGTATTTATATACAATTCAAATGATATCAAAATGTGGTGTTTTGTAATTTTCCTGAGCGCATTACCAAAACAATAATAATATCTTCCAATTGACTCTCTGTATAATATGTGTGTTCTATTGTTAATTGGTCAGGTGGTATAGGTACCTACATAATGTGGTGATGATATTAATATTTCCGTCTACCTACATGATGCCAACATAGATAGGTACATGGTGTAGAAAAGAATATTGTTACAAGGATTTACACATCTTTTTTATTGTTGTTTTCAGGCAGATGTGGAAGTGGGTGTTGTGGATTCTCTCTCAGCTGATGCTGAGTTTGATTACATATTTATCAATCCTAATTCAAAGAACATCATTAAAAACCCTGTGCATTCCATTATCAATAACATAGGTTTGTACCTGTAATTAATTTTTAGCGTATAAGTATGATATTCAAGGATATATTTGTGTTTTATTTGCACTCGGTATAAATATGATACATGTGATTTATACCATGCATATAATTTCTATTGTTTTTATTTAGGTTTGGCGACTGATATTGACTATTTGGAGTATAAAAAGTTAGATGTTGTGACTTATCCAGAATTATGTTATATTGTCCTAAGGGTAGTGCTGAATTTAATTGACAGGTATGTTTCTGTTATTTTTGACAATTAAATACTTAAGTGTGGAATATACATACATTTACATTCAAGCAATTGTTTTTTTAGGATATTGGTAAAAGAAGAGACATTACAAGACACATCAGATATTTCAAGCATTATAAATGTTGTGTGTTCATGTTTGAGCAAAATGTCAACATTATTTTTCCACGATGTGAGTGGTTCATCCGTGGCAGGTTTCATTTCACAGATTTTACAAAGTCCATCATCTCGACTTTTAAAGAGAAGGGCCAAGCATTTAGAAGGTATGATTTTTAGAATGTTTTTTTTTCATTTCTTTTATTTAGCAATTGTAATTAGTTAATTTTATTTCAATTTTATGACCAGAAAATAAATGTCCTTGAATTAAACAAACATATTAACTATATTAATTAGTTGTCAAGTATAGACAGTTCAATTCTTTATAGGGCCATAATCCAAGTACACAGAGTAATCCGATAAAAGCTTCTTCTAATATATATATTTCTTACTAATATTTTTATTATATATATGGGCAATTGACACTAATCGAGCTAGTCCTAAATAAAAAGATAAAAAAGAAACACTAAAATATTATATCACAAACAAGACGTTACACATATACAATACGTCATGGGAGACACAGACACTAGACATTTTTAATTTTGTCCCGGCTGGGAATCAAACCTAGGACATGTTAGTCAAAGGCAAGAATGTTACCTTTGCGCCATACCGGTTGATTGTTTGTTGTTAATATTATTTTTTTCTATTTTCCAGAATTGCAGAACAGTTTATTAAAGCTCTTTTTCACCTTAGCATCAAAGAGTATCACTCCAAATGAATTGAAGTTATATTTAAGCCTATTGAATGATTATGAAGTCCCTCTGAACATTTTGCTTGAGCCATTACAGAGGCTAGCTGATACGGTTCATCCTAATGTCCCTGATTTCATCGTGTGCTTCCCTGTGGATGCTGTTTCTACTGCAGGTAATTGGTCTATGTTTAAATTTAATTGGTTGCATGGAACTAATTAAATATTTACAGTGAGTATTTATTTAATTTTAGTTGCTACAAGAACAAATCAGCAGGCAGCAGCCTTACCAACAAATTCAGATTTGAATTCTACACATATCGAAGGGATTGCCCTGTGCTTGCATTATGAACATGGAAAACATGGTAAATATTTTTTGTGTGTGTGTGTATCATGTTTTCAAGTTTCCTTAAATGGTAGGTGTTGGGTAACATCAAGAATATGGTATTAACATCTTCAGTTCAGTAATGAGGTATGCCTCTCATACTGAATGTCTTAATTTTTTTTTTTTCAAGACAATTTGCATTTTTTTTTTTAAGACAATTTGCATGTTTGTTACTTGATTATATAGATGCATGGGCAGTTTAGTAATTAGCTTATAATGTGTACAATGTAATTTTTCAGGAATCAGATCATGTTGGTCTAAGATGGGCATGTGGTGTCCTATTGAGGGAGTCAGCTGGGGCCTGTGGCTAGAAGGATGTTCCATCACAATGTGGATGATGCTACGGGACACACAAAGTCACTCCAGAACTCAGTCTAAAGCATCATTTTATTCTACTAGTGATGATTCTTTCGAAGAAGGACCTTCAGATCTGCAAAGTTCACATCTTACGGGTATAATTTATATTTATCTGTGGATTATTTATTATTATGTTTTAATCAAAGGGTGTAGGGAAGAAACAAATTAAGTAAGTGATTAGTAGTTTTGAAAAAAATAGCATCGTAGTTTGAGAATGGTCTTAATTAGTAATGCTTAGAAATTGACATGTTTAACCTAATTAACTTTGTTGTTTTTTCTATGTATTATTGTTGTTTCAAGTGATTTAGAATGATACACATTTTGAGTATAAATACTTTCAATTACAGGTTCACTATCATCTCAGAGGTCGAGAAGAAATGTTTGGCACAGTAGTGAGGATCCACTTAATACGCAATCTAATTCTGAGACAGATATTCTCAACATTCTGCATTTAGTTTCCATCGGGCATGACTCCGTAATGATTGAGTTTTGGGTGAATGTTGTCAATGGTAGGTTAACATTTTTTTAAACTTTTCACTTTAGTTCGTCAAAAGCCTGGAGGTAGAGTCTCGGGTTCATGAACATGAGGTACGCAGTTCGATTTCAGGTGTTGGCAAACTTCCCTTTTACGACACAAGCTTTTGGCTTTCTGCGAAAGGTGTGTAAGGCTGTATTTGGGTTTATAACAAAAATCCGGATAGGTACACCATTTAAAAAAATGTTTAGTATTTCATATTATTAGTTTAATGGTCATCTCACATAATTTTGTTTGTTTTTTAGGAGACATATTGATTCAGCTGACAAAACCAGCAAGTAAATGCAATAACATTATTGGGGAAGGAGTTCTCAAGAATTGTGTCAATGTGCGGTGTTGGAATCACCTTACACTCAATATCAAGGAAATTTCTCATAAGAAAACACTTTGTATAGAGGTATGTGTGAATATTTTCACTCATTTGTATATCTGATATTGGTTATACTATGAAACATTGATTAATTTGGTTCTGGTTATATGTAAGGTGACAGGTCACCCAATGGTAGATTTTCTGGCTTTCAATTGAGAAATCATGGTTTCAATTTGTCTTGCTTTTGGTATACTCCATCTTCACAATTCAAGCAATTGTTTACTATGAGATTGTTTGGGGCATATTTGAGCTTACATCAACCTAGAATCAGCTTAAAAAAACATATTCTTGAATTTTGTTTAAGAGAACATAAAAATAAAGTAAATAGAAAGTTAGCAAAACTAGACACTAATAATATGAAAGCGTGTTACAATATTGTTATTTTCACTTTTAGGTCCAAGCTTTTGTCAATGGTTCTGAAAGTAAAACATTGATTCCATTGACTGGAGAATTGCCTCATAGGGTTCGTCCTGCATTCCTTGTCATCGGCCACTCTACTCCCAGTGATTTGAGCCCATCATCTAGACCTCGCGGCTCGTGGTTCTTGTCAAACTTGTGTGTGTTCAGAACACCAATATTAACTAAATACACCGCCATGTATTTGATGGCACATGGACCAGACATAAAACCAATGACATCTTGCCTAGTAAATTACATTTTCTTTTTATTTTGAATATGTGTTTCTCATTGTACCTTATGTTTTATCAAGGAATGTTATAGTGCATATGGTATTTATTTTACAGGTTGGCAACCAAGTTCCAAATTTTGGTCCCTTGTTTACACCTAACGTGGTTGGCAGTAATATTGACTGGGATCAGGTAATTTATTGATTATTAAATTTTTTATGAATCTCTGTGAGGAAAGTATGCGACGTTGATTTTAGGTATATTAAAGTAGTAGTTCTTCAACTAGGTCGATTTTGTATATTTTTTAATTTTATGATGTCTTGACACAGTGTAATGGTACTTGATTACACCAACTGAGTTAATATTAAATAATAATCCGAAATCATATAGAGCGATATTAATGGAGAAATTTTTTTGTTGTTGAATATTTTTTCATATTCCATTATCATAATCATCATTGTATACAAGTGACCTTTGTGCATAGAGTTATCTACGAGCTATAGCTCTGCATTTAGTTTATTAATATACTCATGACCCGACAAATCTCTATATTTACTTTAATTCCATTTGTTTTGTAACATATTTTTCTTTGATCTTTGAAGGATTAAACAGTATCAATGAATAAATTATTGTAGGTGCTGGATATATCGTCTACAAGCATTGCACAGATGCAAGATAAGTTGTTACTTTTGTACTCTGCTCGTAGTCCAAATAATGTGGATATTTACCATCAGACTATTCCACAGCAGAATTCAATAAAAACAGGTTTGTTGTTTCCTTTCATTTCAAATTCTAACGGTACTTGATTATACGGATTGAGTTAATACAGTAATTTGTTGCTCTTCTGGGAGTACAGATTAGAAATCAGTCCCCTTCATATAGAGCGATTCTGCATCAGCCGAGTTACCTTTTGGCATGACGTTTCTTACACTCAATGTCATTGTCATAAAAACGGCATATTGTGAAAGAGCTGTTCAGAAAGTTCAGGCTGCTATTTTTGCCAACTATCATTTGAACATTCTCAAAACATGACCCAGCCAAGACTAACGTCTCTCCTGTATTACAGAGAGTTTTATTTTAATCATTTCAACCATTTCAGTTTTCAGAATGGCATCACAATCAAAGACCGGAAAGATGTCAATGCCAACTCCTAGCAATGTACATTGGATGGGTCATTGCTTGTCAAGTCAACATAATGGATTTTCACCATCTCTTTATCTGATTGGGGGACCTAATGTTCTCTTATATCTTTATGCTAGGGTAAGATAGAATTTATTTTTACATTTGTTGGTCTGGATGCTAATTACATTCATTCATAATTTAGCCATGTTTTCTACAAGTGGGGTGGAAAATGGACCAACTGTATGCAATAAACGTACAAGTTGGCCTCTCCGCGCTATTATATTTTACTGTGTCAAAGAAATTTCAGGTATGTTGATTATTGGATAAATTGGAATACAAATAATATTGTATCCCTCTATGATATGATATATTTCTATATTATCACCTATGTTGAAAATAAATTATATTCTGTGATATCCATAGATATTTATGATATGAATTGAATAAATTCAGAAATAACAATAGCCAATAGTAATGAGCCACAATTATAATTGACAGTAATTCAGTGCCAAAAACATGTGAAAAGTGAATGTAATTTGTTGAAGAAACTTAAAACAGTCATACTGCAAATTAGGGTTGTTTCTATCTGAATGAAAGATATATCAATATAATGTTTTATAAACAATATATTGTCTTTTATTCAATCATTTATGTGAATTTTTAGGTGGTAGAATTGGAATGTAATGGTGAAGTACAGGCCAATGCCCTGAACACATTATTTAAAGTCAGCTTATCCGATTCGAGGCTACACTCAATGTTTCAACAAGATGAAATACTCAATATGTTACATGTTGTGTTTGCATCACAAAAGTGTAAAATGGATCAATTCTTGTTAAAGGTACTAACTATTCTTTCATTGGCAAATGGGTGTTGTTCTGCTTTAATTAAAATTTATTGAAACGGGCATGTCTATCTAACTATACCATCATGTGATAGTCAGTAGACTAATGTGCAAATATCCGTGCCAAATATATATAAATATTGTGCCATTATATTAAATAAATCCATAACAATATACTTTTTCAATGTTTTTTAGGTTTTAATTGATGCCTCTTGTGATAAGTCTATTTTGGTAAAAAGTAACAATGTATTCCATTTGCTGACGAAAGTGAATGTCATAATCAAATATCCAGAAATATTAGTGGCTGCAATGAAAGCGTGGCGTCAGTTGGAAAATGCATCTGAAAACCATGTTTGTATATTATAGTCTTTTGAATAATATATGTATTTTAATTTGTATTGCTCTTTTTGTATTATTTGATTCATTGAAATTTAATCGTGTTATATATTTTTTAGAAATCAAAAGGAAAATCTTCAAAAGTAAAAAATACAAGATCAAATAGATTAGAAGATATTGATGAGGAGCTGTTACAAGAAGGTTTTGAAAGTAAAGATCAAGATGAAGAAGAAGATATGAATGTTGAGTTTATCACTGAGGAGAATGGATTATTGGGAGTTCTATTTCAATGCATCAATATTATGTTGAGGGATGAGAATCCATTCAGACAGTTCAATATCTATCAGTTAAATAGATTCAACATGGCCGAGACTCTTCTAATGATGTGCAAGGTACATAATTATTATAATTAGAGTTGGTTGTTATAACGAGGAGCGCGTGATGGTAGCAGAATACAGTTATATCATGTCACACTCCTGACCTGCTACTTCGTTCTGAACGATGTGAATTATCACAGACATCAAATTTTCTATGGAAAATCATTTAGGTATTACCAGTGCTGCTACTCATCACAACGCCATACAATAATTTACTATGGACGACCATTTAGGTATTACCGATGACGTTACAAATCACACAGATATACAATTTACTATGGAAAATAATATTTAGGTATTACCTGAAAAAGAACAGATTCTTTTTTCGCTTCAAAACTGTACTATTACAGACATCTGTTGACTGATATAAAAGTATTATAA
The DNA here is from genome assembly GCA_947579605.1 of Athripsodes cinereus. Classification (NCBI taxonomy): domain Eukaryota; kingdom Metazoa; phylum Arthropoda; class Insecta; order Trichoptera; family Leptoceridae; genus Athripsodes; species Athripsodes cinereus. The sequence continues at coordinate 17,598,755 of OX388312.1, read as the reverse complement.
GTTCGATATATATGTAGATAATAATCCATAATCCTTTTATCACCTCAAGTGGTCCACATGATTTAATGTTTATTTCCCATAAAATAAAATAAAAAAAATTGTGTAAAAAAAATCTTTTTTACTATATCAATTTTATGATTGACGTAACTAAAAAGAAATTAATTTAATCTTTTTTATTATTACTATTTATACTATTTGTGGACAGGTTGGAAGAACGTTTATGCAAACTGGCATACCAATTTACTTCTTCTATAAACCTCATGCCGATTTTAAGATCTAAAAAGTCTTTATTTTTTCGAACATGACTTTTTTATTTGCATGTTTTATTTTGCGTATCTTATAGTTGTTCACACACAATTAAGTTGTAATGTGTCATTTTTTACAATGAGGAGAAAGACATTTTTATTCTTATTAGGTCTCATTCTTAGTGGATCCTGTGGAGCACTCGGTAAAGAATTGGTCTCCCACTCTTCTCCATAAGTTTTCGAGTGTCCTGTTAAAGGCAGGTGTTCGAAAAAATAAGACATTTTACATCTTAAATTCAGCGATGAGGTTTGCCACCCATCCTGAATGTCTTGATTTTATATTGGCACGGAGAAGACAGCTTGCATTCTGGTACCGTCACTTACGTATGCAAGCGAGACATGGACGTGGTTGAAGAAGGACGAAAGTGGAATAAATGCAGTAGAGATGCGATCGTTGAGAAGAATGGTTGGTAAAACGCTGTGTGATAGAGTGAAGAATGAGGATATTAGAAGAATGAGCGGATGCAAGAAGAGTGTTGTGGACAGAATGCGCGTGAATAAACTACGGTGGTTTGGGCATGTTGAACGAATGAACGAGGTAAGAATGACAAAGAGGATATATGTACTTATCTGAAAGAAAGGGTGTGAGGAAACGCGGGCGTCCGAGAACCACGTGGCTTGATCACGTGGATCAAATTCTCAAGGACGGCCGCGTGTTGAGTAAGAGGAACCGACGTGTGTGTATGAGGAACTGTATGAATGTGGAGGAAGCGAAGGAAGTGTGTAAAGATAGATCTGTTTGGCGTTCCGTTCTCTCTGCCTACCCCACTTGGGACACGGCGTGAGGGTATAGATATAGATAGAAGACAGCTTGCATGTTTTATAGGTAGCTGGTCTGCTGGCTACCACACTTGTGGGATATGCCGTGATGGTATAGTAGTAGTAGTCTCATTCTTTACTTGCGCTCAAAATTTCTACCTCTTCGTCGCCAGATTTTTGGCCTGGTATAGGAATTTGGAAATATTTCATGCTCAGTTTTGTTCAAAAATATTTTTGATGTCATTGACCGATGGTACACTAAGTTGCACTTATAAGGTTAAATTGTCTCTTTGTTTTTTGTTTTAATTATGCAACATTAAAATATATTAGTAATATTTTTTTGCATGAGGTGAAAGGTCATGTTTCGTGCTCGGTACTTTAAATATTTCGGATCCCTATTGTATCGGCCCAAAGATGCGGCTGCGAAAATCGTTAGCGAATTTGTTTTTGATCGGCATTCAAAAAAGCGGCACCTTTTTTGTGCAGAACTTCTTCATCCCTAATTCTTTGAGGGAAATGTTTCGCACCTTTTTTCGATATCCCTGCAGCTTCAGCTATCTCATTCATCTTTAGTCGTCTGTCGGCCAATACAATATCATGCACTTTTTCGATAGTTTCCGGTGTGGTTGCGGTTTTTGGCCATCTTTCACATGGGTCATCTTCGAGGGATGTGCGACCACCTTTAAATTCACCTGCCCATTTTTTAACCATTGACATTTAAGGAGCAGAGTGCCCTTTAATTTATGTCAACTTTAGATAAATTTCCGTAGAGGTTAATCCATCTAAAATTTATGACCGCACGATACATAAGTTTATTAATTTTAGTGAAAAACAAGCGCAAGACATCAATTGCAAAAATTTGTGTGAAGAAACTACTCAAGAGAACAATTTGAAATTTGTCATATGAACTAATGATATATGAATCCAGGCGGGGAACATAATCTTTTGTTCATTGGAGTAGCATCTCTGTGTCAGGCCGAGAACTTTTCACCTTACCCTCGTATATCAAATAAGCACAAGCAATGTGGTGTGTGGATATAGTTAAAAAAAATAATATTATTATAACATATACACTTTTTAATGTTTAATGAATGTTTATTGTTTTCAGGAAAGATTTTTGCATTCCAATTTTGGTAAATTCAATGAAGTAGTGAGTTATGGACTTGTTGAATTGATAAGATCTCTGATGGGCTGTCCTCCATGCATGCATCACGTGGCTATGATAGCAGATTTTCTCATTTTAATGCATGAGGTATGTATTTTTGATTGTATCTACATTAATTTTTAAGAAAACAGAACATATATTTGTTTTATTGATTACTAGTTTATGTAACCCGGCATCGCTCGGGTTTAATTAAACAGAAAACCGTGCAAATATATGAGTTAAAACGACAAAATATTTTTGAAAAAAAAAATGGAGTAAGCACTTACGTAGATAAAAAAAGTAAAAAGCTCTTCCCAATGAGAAAACTTTATTTTTGACTCCCTACATTCCTCAAATTAAGGAACAAAAAATAGGTAGGCACCTACATCAAAACGAGCATTGCAAATCTCTTTTCACTGAAAAATCTTAAAGTTTGATACCTCACATGCCCATATTCAGAAAAAAAAAATAGGTAGGTACTAGTGATGTAACGAATATTCGCATTCGCATTCACATTCGCGAATATTCGCATATTTCAAAGTATTCGCATTCGCAAAAAAATATGCGAATGTTTTGCGAATATTATTTTAGTAATAAAGTATCCGGTCTGTTCCGTGTTGGCCACATTTGTTGTATTGTTTCCTGTGTTCGTTTGCTTGATGATGTTATTATTATTAGGAGAAATATGCATTTGTGGAAATTTAATTTATATGTTTGTTTTAAGTATTACAACTGCTATGAGTATAGGGCCCTACAATAATTTTATATTCTATTTAAGGAATATTTATATCATACTACAAGGTGAATTCTCTCAGAATTTTCGGGGCTTGAAGACTAAGATCGAGGAGTTTAGAGCAAACTTATTTGCAAATAGTTATGATATAATTGTTCTGACGGAAGCTTGGCTAAATTGTGGCATATTTGACAGCGAACTTTTTCAAAACGAATATACAGTTTACCGCAAGGATAGGGATTTCATGTTGAGTGGTAAAAGGGATGGAGGTGGGGTCTTAATTGCTGTGGATCGGACACTAGGATATTCATCCACTCTTGTTTGGGATGATACTGGTGAAAGTTTTTTTTACCAGTATTCGTTTTTCATCGGTATTGCATGAAAAAATGCTCACCGCTACTGGGTGTAGTATAATATGTATATACCGCCTTCCACATCCTTAGATACTTAAAACATCTTTTTTTAAAGTATATCTGAACGTTTAATCAGCTATTACGGCAAAATGGATATTTGTCTTATTGGAGATTCCAATATCCCAACAATCCAATGGAAAAAAGACCCCGATGTTGATTCAATCTTTGTTCCGTATTCTTATTCGTGTCCTGTTGCGCAGTATTTGATAGAATCTATATCTTTTCTCAATATGTTTAACGGAGTTTATAAAAGCAATCAAGTTATCTTGGATTTAGTTCTTTCAACTATTCCGTGTTCTGTTACCAGATGTGACTCTCCACTGGTTGGTAAGGATTCACACTATCCTTCACTGTTGATAGATTATGAGTTTGAAATTGCTGAGGATTTGTCTCAAAATATGATCCAGAAATTAATATACTTTAAGTCAAACTTTTCGGAAATAAATTTTGAACTACAAAGTGTTGATTGGGTCAGTGTTTTGGGAAACGGACCGGTGAATAAGATGATTGAATCTTTTTATGGTTATGTTTTGCCAATAATTGAGAAGCATACACCTACATATGAAGAGGGTGTCACCTAATAATTTTCCCAAATGGTTCTCTAATAGAATTCTGTTATTGTTTAAGAGAAGTCTAAGGCTTGGCGTAAGTTGAAGATGAACCGTAATGAATTCTGACTACAATTTATTTTTTCAACTAAGAGCTCAGTTGAAGTTGTCGCAGAATCACGATTATAGGTCTTTTATTAATAACACTGAGAAGTCACTTAAGGGCAATGTCAAGTCTTTCTTTTCATTCGTGAATTCCCTTAAAGAATCTAGAGGCTATCCAAGGGTAATGGGTGACGGTGACCAGACTTCGGGCGATCCAGAGGGAATTGCAAACTTGTTTTCGACGTTTTTTGGTTCTGTATTTTCACTGAATAATTTGCATGATTCTAATACTAAAGAATTGGAAAATATTTTAACTAACTCATGTTTATCCATGGTTAATATCTTGAAATCTGATATTCATAAACGTTTATTAGGTATAGATGAGACAAAAGGAGTTGGCCCTGATGGTCTAGCACCAATATATTAAAGAGATGTGTAAGTCATTTAACCAAACCATTGTATCTGACATTTATTAGAACACCTTGCTGCAGGAGGCAATCTAGACTATGGGACATGGAAAACCCTAAATCGACTGAGATCTGGTGTAGGAAACTGCCGCGACAATAGAGAACGATTGGGCTTCCTACAGGACGAATCCGGAGCGTGTGACTGTGGTGCAGCACAGACTATGCCACACTTGTTGGAGTGTCCATTGTGCCCTGTCACTTGCACTATGGAGGATATTTTTGACGCATCTCCACCTGCTGCGCGTTTTGCGCAGTACTGGAAATCAGTTTGATGGGTTTTTTCTCTGGGTTTCGACACGATAAATAAATTAGGAGTTTACAAGAAGGATGCTTTCCATGCAAATGGAAGATGGCTAGTATTATTCCTTTGCATAAATCTGGCAGCAAATCGGACGTTCGTAACTACAGACCAATTTTAATTCTATCACCTATTTCAAAAATATTTGAGGGTATGGTTCGTGAACAAATTACTTTTTTCCTGAAGCCGTATCTTCTTGTAGAGCAGCATGGATTCATGAGTGGAAGATCGACAGTAACAAATCTGATTTTTTTTCTCAGCTATGGACAATCGTATACAGTTGGATGCCATTTATATCGGCTTTCAAAAGGCATTTGATAAAGTAGAACATCGACTTTTTTCAACTAAGGTGGATTGACTCATATATTTCTGATAGATTGATGACCGTTAAACTTAACGGTTACTCATCTGGCAATGTCAGTGTTACATCTGGTGTCCCTCAGGGGTCTTCTTTGGGTCCTTTACTTTTCACGATATTCATAAACAACATAAAAAAGTGCTTTGACCACTCAGAGCTTCTATTATTTGCGGACGATTTAAAAATATACTGTCAAATTCAATTATTGTTTGACTATGAAATGCTTAACGAGGACTTGGAAAGACTACACGAGTACTGTAAAAGAAATAACTTGCACTTGAATCTGGAGCAGTGTAATCTGATCTCTTTTACCAAAAATAGAAACAAAATTCGATAAATTTACAATATCCATAATCATGATTTAAAAGAAGTAAATAAGATTAGAGATTTAGGTGTGGTGAGCTTCACTTTGATGATCACGTGAACAAAATTATCGAAGAGAGCAATAAAATACTGGGATTTATTCTGAGATCTACAAAGTCATTTAGGTTATATGAATCGTATTTGTACTTGTACTTATCGTTGTTTTGCTCCAAGCTGGAGGACTGTTCCTCTGTATGGAATCCACATTTTAAAAAATATGTCGATCAAGTTGAGAGAACTCAGTCTAAATTCATTCGTTTGGTTAGGAAGAGATTGCATTATCCTGTATTTATTAAAGATTTGCCTAAATTGGAATTGTGAAGAGTTTTGCTGGATGCATGCAACCTGAGAAAAATATGCTTGTCCGAATACGATGTGCCTAATATTTTAGATAGGATTAACTTTAGAATGCTTCCTTTAACAAGATCTTGTTTTCCGTTCTACATTAAGAAAAAACAAAAACGATTGCAGACTCAAGAAACCCTGTTTATAGAATTTTAAAGTGCCAATTACGTCAGGTTTGTGAGAAAGGAGAGTTGAGGGTAGAATAAGATGAAATAAATATAAAAAAAAATGTATATGTTTGATAAAATGTGAAGTGTTTGGGATAGTATTAATTTTTAGACTTTTTTAAATTTTTGTTTTTTCTTTTTTAAGAGTTTTTTTGTATTGTTATTGCATACATTAGTGAAGTGTGAATGTGTTTGTGCGAATGAATGTATTAGGTATGTGTGCGAAATTGGGTGAGCAGTGATTTGTAATAGGAATGGGTGATTGGATGTATTGCGAATTAATACCTATATTATGTGTAAGATTTTCTATAATTGTTTTGTGTGTTATTGCTGAAGTATGCACTGTTTCGATGTAAGACTATTGGAATGTTTTTGTCGCTTACATGTTTATATTTATATGTCTTTCATCTGTTGTGTACCATGTAAATGAAGAAACAAATCAGTAATTCGGTGAAAGTACCGGATACTTACCCGGTACATTGTGGAAAAAGGTACTGCAAGAAAATATTCTTTAAGAAAACCGAGGAGTTTTGGAATATTTCAAATTCCTATACCATTTTCAAGTCAATATTCGCATTCGCATTCGCATTCGCGAATGTCGGCATGAAATATTCGCATTCGCATTCGCGAATATCCAAAATCAGACATTCGTTACATCACTAGTAGGTACCTACATCAAAAAAAAGTATTAAAAATCTCGTCCCAATGAAAAAGCTTCAAGTTAAAACACCTAACATATTGGTAGGTACCTACATGGAAAAAGTGCTAAAAACCTCTTCCAAATGAAAAATATGTGGGCTCGATTCCCTAAATGCCTATATTTTATTTAGAAAAATAGGCAGGTACCTACATGGAAAAACTATAAAAAAACCTCATCTTAATGTAAAAACTTGAAGATTTGTCAACCCAAATTTCTTTAAAAAAAGGGTTAATATCCCAATTTGTGAAAAAAATTGTAGGCACATAAATGTTATATAATTTTCCACATTCGAATTGGTATTTTTGGTTTGCAGTAATGCGTATTTGAGCGATTTGCTATGAAATAAAAAAATGTTAAGAATAAGTAATCTGTATTCCCAAAAAAACCTTAAAAAGCAGATGTATCTGCATCTTTTAATATTGAAGAATATTTTACTTTCAAATATTTCATAATGCATGTAAAAAATATTAGGAGAAAATAAATAGGTTCCCACTTAATGAAAAATCATTTAACATTGTTTATGGATTTTGTAGGTAAAACTTTTTTTTTTCTACAGCATAATTTTCTATGGCTTCATAATGTCTTCCATTATAAAAATAGCCCAATATGTCAAAAATATGCAATTTTTACTCATGTAATTCAAGAGTTTTTATCATTAGCAAACACGATATTTCATTACGAAAATAAACCCTTAATATTTAGTTTCAGAATTGTTGTATTTATTGTTACATCCATTTTGAAATTAATTCAATACAATGAAAAATGTTTGACTGTGAATATTGCTATTTACTAAACTTTGCATATATTTTTCATACATTTTGTTGCTAATTTTGTGACATGGTCTCATTAAAGTTGTAATATCTTTATCAATATTTAAGATACTTAAAATGTTTTTAGCCTGAAACCTGCCCAAAGGATAAGACCTCGTATAGAGTGTATTATTTTACTTCTGTATTTCCTAATTTCAGAGTCCATTAAGGACATACCCACATACGAACCGATTAGAATATTTATGTGTGGATTAATTAAGAAATATTTTGATTTACAGTACAGCTCTACATATATCATACATTCAAGATTGTCCATATACTTTTTATTAACTGAGTTAACCATTCAGCAAAAGGAAAAGCGTGGGTTTGAGATATTTGGATTTCCTATAATACAATCAGTAGCACTCGGAGAAGTAGAACGGCCCAGCCCTGCAAAAAAACCTCGACGCATTCTAAGAGAAAGTGATAGTAGTGCTGTGCAACAGCCAAGCAGTTCTGGTATGAATTCACCAAGTACAAGTGGTACTGCCAGAGAAGATTCTGAAATAACTTCACCTTCTACAGTTGCCACCGTTGGACCAGATTTTGATATGAATCCTCCATTTGCCAGCGCTGATGTGAATTCACCAACTTCTGATGTTGCTGCCGAAGCAGATTCTGATATGAATTTACCTCCCACGAGTGCTGCTGACAAAATAGACTCTGAAATGACTTCTCCTTCTACTAGCACTGTTGCTAGAGTAGATTCTGAAACAAATTCACCTTCTACTAGGGCTGAGATCGGAGCAGATTCTGAAATGCCATCACCTTCTACTAAGGCTGATATCAGAGCAGATTCTGAAATGCCTTCAACTTCTACTAAGGCTGACGTTGAGGCAGATTCTGAAATGACTTCACCTACTACTAGCACTCCTACCAGGGTGAAATTTGACCCGAATTTACCTTCCACAAGTGATTTTGCTAAAATAGATTTACCCTCTATAAGTACTGTTGCTAAATTAGACTCAAATTCATTTGATAGTTCTAAAGAGGTCCCATGTCCACCAGCTACTAGTTTACCATTAACTACAACTCCAAGGTAATTCCTAATATTTAGTTAATATGTATATGGATAATAAAATATTGTAAAACATTGCATTTGTATAAGTTTATAGATTTGATTTCTTCAGTTATCTATGTAATTTTTAATGCTTCATTTTGTTCCTTTTCAGTAAATGTACAAGGAATATGGTTGAATTAAATACACCTAAGGCAACTAAAAGTGAGTAATCTGATTTAAGAAATCATTTTTTTTAAACACAAATGTTAAATTTATGTTGTTTGTTGATCAAATCGCTATACCCAGTATAATATGGTCAGAAGTCCTATTGTAGATTCTCCGAATTCCAAGCAGCGAGTTTGTAGTTCGAATTTCACTACTAATTAATTTAAAAAATTTCATAGGTGTATCTGAGTCTTAGTAAATCTTGTTTCTCCTATTAACATTTAGTTGCGGGAACTGACTATAAGCTCAGAGTATGGCGCCTACTACACGCACAAGTATCACCACAGTTTTGCCCGGTAAAACCGCGTAAACCCTACAGTGCGGCTTGCGGACTTTTCGACTTGCTTGAAATTCTGCCTGCGCAAACCAGGCATACGCATACTTACCTGCAGGTGTGGTTGGGTGTTCAGTGTTCATGCCGTGCTTTCTTTTATTGTTTCGGCGAAACATCGTTTTGACGCCAACAGTTTGAAGCAGATTGACCATAGGTCTCGCTTCACGTTTGCGAGTAGAATGAGGCTTGCGCGTACTTAACTGCATTGTGTGGTAGCCACGTCCGTGTTCCGTGTTTTCGTGCAAGAAGCTTGCGCAAACAGATCTGTGGTGATGCTTATGCGTGTAGTAAGGGCCTTATGTGCGTTTTTAGCCTGCGGTAGCTGACAATAGTTATTTTCAACATTTACATGATTATAGTGGTTGTATTATGTAACATAATTCCAAGAATGTACCAGACATTGACGTATACTTTAATACTGCTGTGATATTTGTCAGTTGTTTTAGAAGCATTTACTAATAAATTAACTTAACTCCTAATACCAGCACCTGCACCCTTAGCCAAAACACATTTTAGTGTTACGACTACATAAGCTAAAATGTGTTTCGACTACGGCTGCTGGTGCTATCTGGGGTTAAAATTAATCAACAAATGATGATTTTATGTATTGTTCTTATTATTGTTAAATATTATGTCATATTTTATTGAATATTGATAGAAAAAAATAATTTGTAATAAAATATTTTTTAACGGATGTCACCTCGACACATATCTGCCAATTCATATTGCCACCATTCGACAACAGCCCCACCATTGCTAGTATGCACCACCACTGATACTCTGATAACAGTACACTGTAACTGGATGTCAATTTTAATCATTTCAATAATCCATATTAAACAATTAAAAATAGGAAAAAGTAAAATAGCACCTTCATCAAAACTATGTTTTTTTGTCAATCATACATTTTAATTAAAAAATAAATAATTTAAACTTGAATTACTATGTTTATTTGTTACATGAATTTTAAAAATCGCGATTTCAGTGTATCACGATAGCGAATATTTAAAATTATGTAACAAATAAACATAGTAATTCTAGTTTAATTTTTTTTATTAAAATTGTAGAAATTGTTACATAGTTAATGCCTCTAAAATAAGTGAAATTCATTTTAATTATAACTTTATGACCTCACATCTTCTTTCTTACATAGTTAATTTTATTTATTTTTATTTATTTTTTTCATTTATACAACAGTATTTAAAAGATAAAAGTCACAAAAAATCTACCTAACTGGGTATGAGCCCGTACCAAGGTAGACTGAGCCAGTTTTCACCTTACTTTGTCTCAGCGCTCAATTTTCTTTACTTCAGTTACTATGGTTATTTGCCTTACTTTATTTAATCATAACATAACACACATGCTCATGCACGCACTTATACATCCACACACACAAAAAAATAATTACAAGATTAATAATTTATTCTCAGTGCACATTTGTTTGTTTGTTTTGTTAATATAAATGAAATACTTCAGGTGTGGCTGATAGTCCATCTACAGAAGATAATTTAGATTTCATTAAAGAGTATGATGTTGTAGGATCCAAAGATGTGAAACCGGAGGAAAAGAGTCCTGTGATGCTTTATCAAAAGGTACTTATTTCATTTTATTATATTGTTATATCATCTGTTGTATAAGTTTATGATATATTTCAAATGTACACTTTTTTGGATTTAGCCCTTTAGGAAGATAATTCAGATCTTTTGTGAAAAATAATCCTATTCAAAAATGAATAATTTATAATTTTTTTTCTAAATTCTCCTCGTAAGGAGATAGCGCCGTTTGCATTTATACGACTCATATAATGAAATTGATTCTGTTGTTGTAGTTACGCAGTCCTGTGTTGTTACGAAATTTAAGGACATGTGCTACACGCAGTTGGACTGTCTGTGAAGGCATTCTTCTTCTGTTGAGAGATACCATAACCATTATGCCTGATACATGTTTGCCTCAGGTATGTTTATTGGATATATTCATATAAGTTTTTAGCAATAAGTGGAAGTAAATAACAAAATGCATAAATATTATAATATGATGTATGGATGTGATTTCTTGCATTCAGATACTGGCAATCATATTGGGAAATGAAATGCTGTTGGTTTTGGCAAATCATTCAGAGACTTCGGTCAGAAGTGCTGTTGTCAAAGTGGTTGGCGCAATTTTGCAGAGAAGTTCAGCAGAAGAAGTGAAGAGATTCCACGATAGGAATTATTTTTATAATCTAGCCAATCAGATATCACAAAAAGATGCTTCATATGAACTTGTATCTGCTTGTACTTCTTTAATAACTGGACGTCGTGCTACCATTGAGGATCAGTTGGAGGTAAAATATTTATGTTAATAGTAATTTTTAATCAAAATGAATATGGGTTTGAGCTTTGACAGTAAACAATATTTTTAGTAGGTTGACAACAGGGGGAATGGAGTACCTTTTACCTTTCATACTTATAGCGACAATATTATATTATTCACTCAGTAATTATATTCATAACACAATTTTAAATGTATAATGATTTTATAAAATTGTGTTTATAAAATTTTATAAAAATGTTGTAATTCTTCTCAAGGCCATCCACTTGTTTACGAGCTATTTAGCAAAATAATCTGTAATAATCACAAATATTTTTTCGTGTACCTATGTATACTAATTTTCCACGGAAATATGGATTTAAATTTTCTAAATATATATTCCTGCAAAAACAGTAATCTGGTCGCAACTTGGTTTTGTGACGTTACATCTTTCTATTCATTGCAGCATTGTTGCTATGGTGCCATAGATAACTATTGCAAAAGTAGCACTGACATCGCAGAACCTTTGATCAATGTTTCATATTTTTATTTTTATGAATGAAAATATTTTTTATATCATATATTTTGATCAAAAAGTTTGAAAAATTTGAAATCAAATGTGCTTTCATAATTTTATTTACATACACATAGTCGGGAAGTCAACATCAGAAAGATTGATTGGAATATCAGGGAAATTTTACTTTCCACTTATGACCTACTCCATACTGCTTACTGTCCTGGGTGTACTTGATCCTAAAAAAAAACTAATATTTTGATGTGTAGTAATAAGCTTGAATCTTAAAACAAAGGTAAATAAATTAGTGTGTTTCCATGTGACTGTTGCTAATCATAAAATTAAAATTACTAACTTCTATACGAGATTTTTTCTCGTGGGAAAGTTTGGTTAATGATAAGTTGAACTATATGTTTAATTAGAATTTTTGTTAATATTTCATTATAAATGTTTGATTTTAGGATGATGCATGGTTGGAAGTGAAGGATAATCATCTTGGATTTGCCCCTCCTCTGATGGCCGTCTTAGCATCTACTCTGCATGATATTTCCCTCACACACAACACCACTCTTGTGTTCAGAAAAATTATAAGTTTGGTAATAATATTTATGTATTATTATATACTATACCATCATCACAGCATATTCTATAAGTGGGACGAACTACATGTACTGAACACGCATAATTATATTGTTCTATTGGTGTCAATAAAAAATGGCCAGGTTTCAAGATGGGTGGCATGCCTCATCGCTGAATTTTAGATGTTTATTTATTTTTATGTACATTATGTAATCTTAAGAACTAGGTACTGGCTGATTTCATATTTTGTTAAATTTATTATTAATGTGAACTATATAAACTCTGAATTATTACATCTGTTGAATGAGTAGGTTTACTGGAAGACATTGGCTCTGTATTATACATATGTATGTATGCCTTTTGTAAAAAAATATTTTTGACAATAGAGTTTATTGCTTGATTACTAGATGATATTTTATTCTTGTGATTTTATTTATTTATTTATTGTGTGGTATACTACAGTATGAATGAGTTATTGTTTCATATTCAATTGTGTGCAATGTGTGCAGGCGCTGTTTACAGCTGCCGCCACGCGTCACCATAGCTCTTGGATAAATACCCGTTTTTACCGTTCATATTGATCCTATAATTCTCAGTTTTCGTGTGTATTGCAAAATAAAATCGCGCAGTTTTTATGCATTATAAATGTGCATCATCTCCTTATTTTAATCGAGTTTTGTGTTAAATTTAATATCTAAAAACGACAACTTCATTTATCAACAACATTCTTAAATCCAAACATGTGTTATGAACAACCGTTTCTGAGAATTACGGTCTAGTGTATTATTATCTAGTGTCCTGCAATGTGTAACAGAGACAGCAACACAACATCGCCATCCACAACACATAGCGGGGGAAAGTGACAATAAAACTTCAGAACGCGAGAGTCGCTGATAAATACTTTATATGAATTTGTATATCAATGTACACATGGGTAACACAAACAAAGATATTAACATTCAAGAGCAAACTGAAGACATCGCTCGTCCAACAGAGCTTCCTGCGCCCTTGAGATGGATTCTCCATTAAACGGCGCTGAAGAAATCATCCATCATCATCATCATCATCTAACGTTTTAATATTTGATTATTGCATGATCTATTACTGTAGTCGATATGTATTATTATTTTATTCAATTTTTGATCTCTTATGTAATCTTTCCATATAATGCATTTAAAATAGTTAGTCAATTTTCAAATCAATGAAATATTATGTATATGTATATCTGCGCCCTTGAGATGAATGCTCCATTAAATGGCGCCAAATAAATCATCCAACATACATACATACATATAATATTAGTTTTTAAATAAAATATTTAAACTTGAATCACTATGTTTATTTGTTACATTAATTTAAATTACGCTATCGCGATTTCAGTGCACTTGCACCATTGACGAGCTTTTCAAGACTGACTTACAAAGATAGAACTATGATAGTAAAATAACAATAATAGTAATAATAATATACACTTATACATACATACAAAAGACAATGAATCATACAGCTGGTGTTGGCGTATTACTGAATAGAGATAATAATGGGGATTTATTAGGGGCTATTATTTTATTAATTATATTTACATTGGAATTTAAGTTTTTGTTGATTTCGAGTATTTCTAAGGAAGATAATTTAAAATAATTATTAACTGCAGTATGTTTAAAACTATGGTTATTTTTATCAAATGTATGATTCGATTCAATAATATGCTCTGCAAGTTCCGAGAAATTATTATTGCTGGGACAAAGTTGGTGTTCTCTTATTCTAGTTTTGAAGTTTCTCCGAGTCATACCGATATATGACGCATCACAATCTCCACATTTTAATTTGTATATTCCATTTTTTTTCCAATGGATCTGTGGTATCTTTATTATTCAAAAGATTTGAAATTTTGTTATTGGTAAAATACGCTGGAGTGATACTGTTCGGCAAAAAATATTTGTAATTTTTGAGGTCAAACCTCCAATATAAATTAATTTTCTAAAGTGTGGATTGACATTATTATCTTGTTTGACATTATTTTCACCACAATATATGTATTTTTTTGTAATACTATTCATTTGCTTTTTATGTACAAGTTTGTCTATAATATGCGGATCGTATTTGTTGTTATACGCAATTTGTTTAATAACATTGATTTCGTTATTGAAATCAATGTTATTCATTGGGATTTTGATTGCACGATCGATCATAGACCTAAATGATGCTAATTTGTGAGAGATATGATGTTCAGAATCAGCTGGAATAACACAATCGGTATGACTCGGTTCCCGGTATACATTAAATTGACATTTAGAATCAGAAATAGAAATACTTAAGTCTAGGAAATTTAATATATTGTTATCGTTAATTTCTACTGTAAACTTAATATCATTGTGTGGTCTGGCGAAGATTCATAAAGAAAATATACCTATCAGACCGGTTGTTCCTTTGTTTTTGTTATATGGAAAGGTAGTAATAGACAATTGGATTCTTTTTTAAATTTACTTAATAATCTCCACAATGATATTAAGTTTACAGTAGAAATTAACGATAACAATATATTAAATTTCCTAGATAATACAGATAATACAATTTGAACAACAAATGAGAAATTTTGCTTCCACCTCTTTTTAACTGATATCCAATATTTGTATTTTTCAAAAGTGTACTTAATGGCTTTAGTGCTAAACAAAACCAGAACGGACTCAGACTGTCACCCTGGAAAATTCCACGATTTATGTCTATTATTGTTATTATTATGGTTATTTTACTCATAGTTCTATCTTTGTAAGTCAGTCTTGAAAAGCTCGTCAATGGTGCAAGTGCACCGAAATCGCGATAGCGTAATTTAAATTAATGTAACAAATAAACATAGTGATTCAAGTTTAAATATTTTATTTAAAAATGTCTCGTAATTGTTACATAGTTAATGCCTCTAAAATAAGTGAAATAATATTAGTTGTTAAAAGATATTTTAATGTACTGATTAACTGTAAAATTTGTACCAATAAACTTAACACATATATCCGCCATATACTGTCAGTTAACAACTTTTATTATGTGAGTTGATGAAGTATTTGTTTTTACTCATCTTCAAGCTACTGGCTTCAATAATATGATTCTTTCTTGTTTTTTAGGCGAGTATCAAAGCTCTTGTAAGTATTGGAATGCCAGAGGCGATAATGAAGTGTCTTAAGCGTATAGGAAATGTAGAAGATCCATTCTTTGAAGGCAGAGAACTTTTGTTAAACGATATGAGAGGATTACTGAATGTTATTCTTAAGAAAATTCTGTTAACTGACAAAAATTCACAAGTAAGTAAATTTGAATCCCTGTGCCAGATACATGCACATCAATTAATTTTTGCTTGTAATCATGCTAATGATATACTTAGCTAATAACTCACACAACATTAAATGTTGTGTGAGTTATTATCTAAGTGATGGAGGATTAGTTAGCTGCTCAAAGCATGAATGTCACTTTTAGGCTACGACACTACATTATTATTTTTAATTTTGACACTACATTAGTATTTTTTGTCAATTTTGAGGTTCAATACATTCTTGGGTAACACAACCCTTAGGCTATAGCAGTGGTGGATACATTACGGGGCCTACTGACTGGGACTTTGTACCTACTGGGACTTTGTATGTGACTTGATAAATTTTTTATTGCGATAAAAGTAAAGGTAGCTCAAGATATCTTTTGCGCCCCCCCTTGAGTTTTTTCTGAATCCGCCACTGGGCTATGGAGTCAATAAAAGAAATATTTTCTAAATGATAATCTGAAAAAACAATATTATTGTACAATGCTATATTCCAGTTGTATGCAGATATTTATAACATGCTCACATTCTTGGATATGATGGAAAGAAAAAGATCTAAAAGACGAATTGGAAAGTCTCATGTATTCACCGTGATGAGAGATACACAATGTTTCCTGATACGAGAAGAACTTAATTATTATCAAGAAATGTTGACGTGGGCTACAAATGAAAGCTTGGGAATAAGCCCAAATGTTCCAGGTTGGTTCCCTTATATGTTGATGTATTTTATTATAATTATCTTGCAAAATTATTTCATGAATATCTTTCATCAAAGTAGATTTTAAATGCTTCTTTATATTGTAATAATGTTTTGGCTAACTTAAGTCCACTAACCAACGAGTGGCAAAGTCTTGGAATAAATCATGTCTCGGATGGTTCTCATTTTTTGTAACTATTATATTACTTAATTCTGCTATATTGTGTATAATAATTTAATTTAGAGTACCTACCTAAAAATGTTACTTTTATATTCCAAATCTTACCACATATATTTGTAGAAAATTATCTCTAGCCATTAAGGTCTAAAAGAATTAACATTATGATTGCTATGTTTTTCTAGCAATTTCAGAAGTGAGCGACCAAGAGGCCTCCGAGAGTGCTAGTCACAGTGCTCCTAGCTCAAGTGCTTTGAGCAGAAGTGCCCCGACTACCACAACGAGACACCGTATGAGAATTCCTTCTTCCACTGTGAAGGTTGTATTGCCTTCTCCTGAAGATTTGAAAAGTGAATTTTCTCGAGATGAGTTGAGAAACAGAGTTATAGCGTTACTGAAAAGAGCTGTCGCTTTCTTCACCAACAGAGGTACTGTAACTCAAATTCAATTTTGGATTGAATTAATATTTATTGTTGTTTGTTTGGTGATGAAATTTGATATTTTATTTTATTTGTAGAATGGAGTTTGAAGATATCACCGTATGAAATCAAAACTGTAGAAATAATATTCTTATTATTAGTTAGCAGTAAGTTATTACTTTATTATTCGTATTGATGTCATAATCATTTATATCTTCGTTATAGTTTAAGATTTATGTAATGATTATTTTCTTTTTGAAGTATCATCGGGTGGAAATCGTCATTTTCATATAAAGTGGTGGCGGAAGTTTATGGGTAATAACTGTCACTTTATGATGTCTGAGCTGTTCACTTGGATGATATCTCCCATGCAGGAGAACTGTCTTAGAGTATTTGCATTACAGACAGTGTTTGAGTCATGGCCTAATATCAAAAAGATTCTTACTCCTACTGAACCTAGAAAACAACGTCAGGTAAATTAACTTTTGTTATTATTAAATTATGTATGAGATATCAAAATGAATGTGACATTGGTTCATAGAATGGAATTTTAATAAATTTTAGAAAGCTGCTTTTTTGATTGCCCTACTAAGTGAACTACCTGATAGTCCTGAAGATGTTGAACATGAAGATCATTCATTGAAACAATATATAAAGAGCTGGTCGTCTGCTATGGATCCTCAAATAGTAAATCCTTCAGCTCTAGAAGGAGAGATAGTAGACATTGTATCTAAGGATAATGAAAAAAGAAAGGCAGTGATTATGGAGACTTTTGATTTGACATTGAAGTTAGTTTTTTCTTCTATTTATTTTCTTGAGAAAAGACAAACTGAGAAACGAAATTAAATCAAGACAAGAGACAAAAAAGACAAAAAGATTTTTATTTATTTATCAAGGCAATCCAGCCAACGAGGGTTTATTATGACATTTAAAAACTGAATACATTAGAAAAAAAACAAAATTGTATACGAAACTTAACAAATCAATTTATTTATTTATTTAAACAAACAATATATTGAACATAGTACAATAAGAACATTAAACATAACCGTATTACAATATGTTAAGTGATCCTGTATTCTTATGTTTACCCTCCTTAAAAAGTAAACTGGTGTAAAGGAGGGGATCAGAGTATATTATATCAACTATGAAGTATGTATAACAATTAAAAAAAAAGATTCCACAACACACAGCCCCAAACGCATCAATAAATTCAATAGCTTGTTGTGAGATACCTTGTTAAAAGGTTTTTGAAAAGTTTATTTAAATGGAGTCGACTTGACCTCTTTTTTAAATAATATTATCAATTTTTATTTATATCGCAGACCTTTAAATTTCATAATCCAATGTGTGAAACCTTCCGATGTTGTTACTAAAATTAAACATGTTATGGTAACACTAAATAATAATTTATGTTATTTATTTTATTACATAATTTTAAATGAAGGGCTACAAAGTTGATGCCAATACAATCAATTAAATTGAATATATCTTTTGAATTTTGTTTTTCAGAACTATTTTTGGTAAAGAGGCTCTGATTGACAGTGTAATAGCCTCTGCAATGATGGGAACTCAAAGTGTGGGCAATGTCAAATCTGAGGAATTAAAATTGTACTCAAATAAACTAAAAAAAAATGACAGTATTTTCATAGCGAGTTGTCATAAGTGGCAAAAGTTATTAGATACCTTTGGCCATGAACGAGGAGTTTGGTACGATGAGCAAACATACCCCCATTCCTGGGAGCTGGATCCGACAGAAGGGCCATCGAGAACACGAGTTAGACTCAAAAGATGTCACATTGATGTAGATAAGAAATTCATGAAGGAAAAATATAAATACAAAGTTGGTAAGAAAATTTGCAACTGCTAGTATTGAGTAAGTCTTAGTCAGCTTAAATAGTGTCTCTCTTTCAACATATTGTGTAGTTGGACTTGAGAGTTATATTTTTAAATTTGACAATGATAAAAAAATTGATAATATTAGTCTCTTAGATAACTGATTTCTCAAGAGTTGATCTCTAGCTGTAGCTTTTGATATCGCATAGATCAATACATGCAAGGTGTACATTAGGGTGTCCCTAATTTTTCAAAGTTTTAATTTTACAACGCATAGGCTATTATTTTATTCATTTGGTCTTAAAACACTCAAAAACCAATTTTTATCTTAATCGGAACAGTGCAACCCGTGCCGACTTGCACGGAAACATCTTCATACAAGTTCCATACAAAAACTCACAGGGGCGGTGAGTGCCCGTTGTTACTGTCACTCAGTCTCGGCTTTTCTGGTAATTATCACGGATTTTTTTTATATTTCAAAGATGTCAGTGGTACTAAGAAGCAATATAAAAAGTATTTTGTTGGTTGGTGAAATAAATCAATAGATGATAGGGTCAACATTACCGTCAAATCGTCAAGTTGTCGCAGTTCTAACTCTCGACATACGCGATATTAAACTGAATGTTAGTGAAAGCGAAAATTTTGTCATCCGCGTGTGCATTACATTCTGGAAAAAGGCTAGAATACCTAATAGAGATGTTACTAATCATGTTAAGAGGTCAGGCGATCTTTATCAGGTCTGACAAGAGCTGCCAAAAATAGCACGTAGATTCAGGATTTTCATAGGAACCATGAGGAAAACTTTCAACTTGAATTTGATAATTTATGCAATATTGTATACGCCGAAGCTCTCAAAAGACTAAAAATCAAAGAAGATAATGAATTATTGTAAAAGCAAAGAGAACCAAGACGTACAGGATGCTTAGCGGGTGTTGACAAAAAAATGGCTGAAATTGACAAAGAGCAAGGCTGAAAAAAATAGCAGAAGAGAAAAAGAGATTAAAGCGTATGGTTTCAGAGAGCTTGTTGGGACCTGCTGCTTAACACATCTTTGATACGCCTGAGAGAGCCTCTGGCATCCACATAAATTGAAAATCAGATCTACTGGCGCAATGCATAAAGCACGATGGATAGCAAGAGGTATTTACCCACCAAAAATATGTTTATTGCAGACTTAGTTTAAAATAGGCGCTAAGGACAAAGAAGCTTTATTAGATGTTTGTTTTTTATTGTGGTAGTTCATGTTATTTTATCTATTGATATTTTATTTTGGTCGCCTTCTTTTGTTTTATTTTAAAATTGTAATGATAGATGTATGTTTGTTATATCGATTTGTTAATTTTGTGTTTGGTACCTAGGTTTTGTTATGATATTGTACCTATGTTAAATATTGTGTAAAAGGCTAATTAGCCTTAAATAAATAAATAAATAAAGCCCTTGCTTGAATGCTGTTTGTTGGTGAAAGCGCCGAATCAAGACTTGTGTTTTTTAAAAACATTAAATGGTAACGAAAGAATTGACAAGCTGTTTTCCAAAGCGACTTAAAACAAGTTCAGCCAAAATTTTGTGATATTTGTATAAAGAAATAGCCGTCTTTTTAATTTTTAAGATGTAATTGATGAGCAGACCAAGGGGATCACTGTAGAAAATTTACAAAAAAGTAAAATTTGGTGATTTCGGTAAGAGATATGAAAAATCTAAGGAACAGATGTCTGGCTCTCTATATGTTAGGAAGTAGTGCTCAATTTAAAACTTATACCAGCATATTACCTTGCTGATTGGGGAAAGCAAATAAATAAGTTAGCTCTAAGTTTAATTTTGATCATATAAATTAATTGTATATATATGTAGGTATATTTAGGAAATAAAAAAAAAAAAAAAAAAAAAATATGTTATAACATGTTCTTTTTCTGTATTCTACAAGTAGCCTTATTCTTTTTATAGGAAAATTTTTGAGTTATTTTGTATCCGTCAAGACCAAATTTTTTTTTTCGTAACTAAAACTTGACAGCAGTTTCCTTCAAGAAGGCGTATTTTCGCATAATGAAAATGTGGCATTTGTGGAAGCTTAAAAAAAGATATCTAGCTTAAAAGCAGTGAATGATACAGCTGAAAGAGCTGTTAAACTAATCCAAGGCTTTCATGGTTTGATAACCGCAGATGAAGAATAGAAGCAGTTCTTATTACGTTGTGTGCATGAACATAGAAAAATGTATCCAGACTGTAAAAAAGAGACTTTTTAGAGGATATATCCAAATTCATTAATATCAATTTTGTAACTTTTTTTGATAATTACAAGAAATGCTCCATATAAATTTGTGTTTTCATCAATATTTAGCTAACATAGTGGTATGAAGTGATGATCTACAGCTAAATTCAAAAGACGCTTTAAGCTGCTTTTTTCTGAAACTTTGAGGCTCTGTCGGTACGGGTTCCAATCAACTTAGAAAGCTTAAATTCTGTATTTGGGTAAGTAGTAGGCAAATAAACACAATTAGGGGTATGCGTTTCAATAACTGTAAAAAAAAAATTTCGACCAAATAAGGGACACCCTAGTGTACATATTATAGTGAGTATTAGATGGCTTGATAATGATGTGATTGATTATTACAGATTTAGCTCGAAAGACCCAGCCATTGTCATATCTATTCACATCATGCCTGCAGAGTGACTACTTAGATCGTCTTCATATGACAGAAGTCATTAGCCTTATGAAGCCAGCTCTCTATGTCACTGTCAAGAGTGAAATGCAAGGAGAAGTAATCCTTAGTGATAGGTATGTTGTTGCTTTCAGAAACAATTAGTTTGCAAAATTGGTTTTATGTATAGTTAAATCTCGATAAATTTAAGTTTAGAAGCAATCTTTTGAAGTAAGATTCAGTGTCAGTATTATTGTATATATAATAAGTTTGTATTTATATAAATAATTTACTGTTTAGTTTCATATTCTTATACAATTTGTTTGGGTATTTCAGGTGTGTTCACTTTTTGCCCGATGATAAAACAGATTTTACTTATGTGAGTGGAATTTATTTGTTTTTGAATGATATAACAAGTGTTCAAAGGAGGCGATGGAGGCTTTCTGAGAAAGCAGTGGAGATAATGTTGTCATCGGGTCACGCACATTTTTTGGCCTTCGAGGAAGATAAAGATTTGGATGAATTCTTAACAAAATTGGATACTTATTGTATGCCTTTGAGGTAAATAATTTAATATGTATTATAAATTTAAAAAAAAATACTAGTTTTGTCTATAATTTTTATTAATTTATTTGTACATTGGACGGTTATAAAATACTAAGACATAAAATAACCATTGAGGCAGGGAGAAAGAGAGAGAAATACATAGGTATTACAAAAACACTATCAAATAATTAACAGCTAAGCATATTCAGGAACATCATTTTGTTAGTATTGTACCTTGGGGTATGGGTTAGTTAGAAGAAATAGCTTCTGCGATAAACTCGCCCATTGCAAAATGTCATTTATTTGTATCACATTGTTTTATAACTTGTAATTGTGTATGCTTCTTATTGTGCAATAGAGTTTATTATTATTGTTATAGTATTACCTTATTTACATTATTTTAGAAAAGATACAGAAACTTTATCGGCATGTGCTGCCCTTTGGAGGAATGGTGAAATTACTAACTGGGAATATTTAATGCATCTTAATATTCTGGCTGGTCGGACATATAACGATTTGATGCAATATCCTGTGCTGCCATTTATTCTTGCCGATTACACATCTTCAAAGCTAGACCTTGGAAGAACTGAGTCCTATAGGAACTTCAAGAAGCCTATCGCAGTTCAAGAGTCACGCTTCGAAAATGCTTATATTCAAAATTACAATGTATGTCAAGTATTTTGTGTCTATTTGTATCTTATAATAATTGTAATAACACATTATTAATTTTAATTGCATATTGTCATCACTAGGGAATGCAATCTCAATCTCGCGAGATCGAGATCTTGCGAGATCTCGAGTAATTTTTCGAGATTTAATCTCGAAGCTAGGTAATCTCGTTTTTAAAATATCGTTCGAGATCTCGACCAAATCAATCGAGATCGAGATTGAGCATGAAAAATGTACTTATTATTAAAATATTGTTTTATTAGCTTTCTCCAAATTTGATAGCTTACTTCACTAATTACTATTTAAACATTGTATAGTTAACCAAGTGAAATAATTATGTCTGAGAACAATTGAACGTAGTTATGCAGAAAGCAGACAGTCCACAATTACGTATATTTGAGTTTTTTGTCTTACGAGATTTAAAATGTCTAATACTACAGTCTACAAAAACCAGCCAGGGGCCTTTCTTATAAACATTTCATAAAAAATACGTTGAAAAAAAAATCAGTTCACTCAATATAATATAGTGTCTATATGCAAAGACGGCCATATTTTACTTTTTGTGGGCTGTCTGCTTTCTGCATAACTACGTTCAATTCAAGCTATGTGTATATGGACGTAATTACAAGTAAATTGAATCGAGTGCTAAGCTTGAGGAAGATTTGTTAAGGTCGGTAGAAAAAGATGGACAGCTTAATATAGAATTCTGCTGCAGGGCTACTCTTGACACAATCTAAATACGATCTTAATCTAATCTTGATCTTGATCATACGACGCACGAAGGGACTATTGTCAAAAATACGCGCATACTGATCACGCGGTAGCGCGGTGTTTTAGGCCAATAGTCACTTTGTGCGTCGTATGATCAAGATCAAGACTAGATTAAGATCGTGTAAAGATTTTGTCAAGAGTAACCCTACAGATGGAGATGATGGAAGTGATGAAGAGGATGACGATGACTATGGATTTCGTTTTTCATTTCCATTAAGGCAAGTAGATTTGGCTTTGGAACATCGATTAATTATATCGAAACATAGAAAACTCGTCAAGCTTTTTAAGAACTCGCCGGCAAAGAATGATGTCCTACAGCCTTTTATCTAGGATGAAATAGGGAGACCCCTCCAACTGACACTAGACTGTAAAACTCGCTGGTCAAGTCTTGCGAACATGATTTATACGTACAACAGAGTTGTACGTATAGATATCTCTTCTAATGTGCTCATTACATTCCCCAAATTTCAGTGCACTAAATGTTGTAGCTTGCTAAGTTTGTATAGTATAAACGCATATCTGCATTTACAAACTCAGCATGCTAAGATATTTAGTACACTAAAATTTGGAGAGTGTAATGGAGACTCAGCACTAACCTTTACTTTAATAAAAGTTGATTTTTAAAATTTCTGCTCATTTATTATTGTGTTTATATTTACAAAAACTATAACAGTCACATATGTATGTAGTTTTTTTATTCAATTTAACATTTTTTGAACAAATAATAAGGTATTTTTAAAAAGTAGTCTTATCTCGATTTAATCGAGATCTCGCGAGATCTCGTCGAATTATTTGACGAGATCTCGAATTACTCAATCTCGAATTCAAATTTTGAGACGAGATCTCGATTCGTCAATCTCGAGTCGAGATTGCATTCCCTAGTCATCACCATATCGCTGTTTCTCTTTTGGGGTAGGTATAAAGGATCGAGTGCCAATTATTTCTATCTTTGCATACACTTTTCCCTCCATCACTGTCATACAATTTCTCATGCATGGTCTCCTATTCAATGTGCTCATCACCTGTCTGTTCTGTAAGATCTGGTTTATATGATCTTGCCATCTGATCCACATCTCTGAGTGCCAGTCTTCTCTGCCATTTTTATCTTCTTAGTCATTCTGTCCTAATTCATTCTTTCATGCTTTTACCATACACACAATGATGATGATAGATGACTTGATTTTTTTGTCATCTAATTATTTTTACTGCATTTTTTTAAAAAAAAAAAAGAAGATATATCTGGGTTTGTTATAAACCCAAATACAACCTTATACACCTTTCACACTAAGCTAAAAGCTTGTTCCGTGAAAGGGGAGTTTACCGGCACCTGGGATCGAACCACGGACCATTTATACTTCTTTGCTCATGTCCACATCTCACTTGCATACATTAGTGTTGGCACGAGGATGGCTGAGTTAATCAACATCTCGAGATATTTTTTTTTGCAATTATTGGTTGGATTACACCGTTCAATTTATTGCCAGCAACTTTTTTCATTCAATATCACTAGCATATCTTTCATTGCTCATGAATCATCTGCCTTAAATATTTTTTTGAAATATGGATATTGATGTTTTTCAGAACCTAAGAGAAAAGTATGAAGAAAGGAGAAGGGACAATCCAACAAATACTGGTGGATTCACAGATGAGCCTTTCCACTATGGTTCACATTATTCTAATTCCGCTACAGTCCTACATTTCTTAGTAAGGCTGCCACCTTACACTAAGCAGTTCACTCTTTTTCAAGGTAAGAAAAGTAGGTACATAAGGCTTCTTCTATTTCTCTTTTCCTTTCATAATATAATCACTTGCAATATGTTGGTTGTGTTCATTTTAGATGGGAGTTTTGACATGCCAGATAGGACTTTTTATTCCATGGAAATAGCCTGGAAGCTGGCTGGTGGGGCCTCCCAGAGTAGTTGTAAAGAGCTCACTCCTGAGTTTTTCTATCAACCTAGAATATTCACTAATGATGAAGGTACAAGATAAATTACATTTACTTTTTTATGTTATAGGTAATTGTTTAATTTTGAATTTAGAATTGTCATTATTTCTGATTTTTATTCTTTTTAGGGTTCAGTTTTGGTTTTCGTCAAATTGGTTTGGAAGTTAATGATGTAGAATTACCAAATTGGTGTACGAATGCTAGAATATTTTCATTGATACTAAGACAAGCTTTAGAAAGTCCTCACGTAAGGGAGAATATTCCACATTGGATTGATCTTATATTTGGCTATAAACAAACTGGACAGGCAGCCATAGACACTATTAATGTATTTCATCCATCGGTGAGTTGTCTCAGTATATTTTGGATGATACTTATGTTGATTTTATGTTTTATTATATTTTGTTTTAAATATTTACATTTTGTTTTAGACATATTTTGGTTATAAGCCTACATTATCAGACATTATCCAGAGAAACGCATTGGATGCAATGATTCGTACGTATGGACAGACACCAAGACAGTTGTTGAAGCTTCCACATCCACAGTGCATCACCAACCTCAAGCATGTTCCTGAAAGCGTTGTAATCACATTTTATTTTTTATTTTATTTTATTTTTATTCTATTTCATAGAGACACTCACAGAAAACTGACAACACAATACATAAATTACAAACATACAATAAGATCTGGCCAGTTCCCCAATTAAGAGCGTCTACAGCATGCACAATCAGAGAATTCAATTAAATTAAATTAAATTAAAGCGTAACTCAATATCTGCGGTGACAAGGCAAAGGGGCACAAGTCAGCCCCGCAGCACCGAGCCACCCCCCCCCCACAGAAATGCAGGCATACATCACACCCCACAAAGTAATGGGATCAAGGGTAGCCCATGGTACTAAGTAACCCCGGATGCCAACACCTGCGAAGCACGACACACACCCACACCTCCGCGGAGGGAACAACTCAACACCGCAAAACCGACCCACGACCCACATTGTTTGAAATCTATAGTAGTATTTTTTTAATTTATTTTTTAAACAGTAAACGGTTTTTGCCATACTAACATATTACAATATAATTCATGTAGGTACTTAATACAATTTACATAAATACATATTACTCTACACTCTATACAATTTAATACATAACATAAATATATTTCATAGAAGTATCTAAGGCCAACACAACATCATATTATTTTGTTAATGTACATTTCTAGGTGGAGGTTCTACCCACAGTTTCTGGACTTCGTTGGGGCTACTATTGCGCATCACCCCAACAGGGGACTCCTTGGATGGTTTGGACTAAAAAGCATAAACCAATAACTGAAAAACTGATTGCTTTAACAACTGGAGAAGTGATAGGATTACCCAGCCATGCAACTCTGATAGCTGTGTACTCTCACTGTAAATATTCTTTTATACTATTTTTATTTATGTAAATCCAGTTTGTTTACCTTTTTTTGATGTGATTGAAAAATTGTACTGTATTTCAGCATCCACGTTATTACATAATGCAGCTAATACTTCAATTGCTGCAATGGCTGTTATAACATGGGGCCACACAGATGGTATCATCAGAATCAAACAGAAAAAAGATGTTCCTCCAGAACCATTGTTTCAGGTTCAAGATTTAGATCAGGTAATGGATTATTTGGAATATGTATGAATGTAGGTTTATTCAGCTTTGTTTAATGGAGCATCCATCTCAATATATCGCGCTTCTACGATAAACTCAAGCACTGCACAAAATTATTTATTCCCTACTGTGTCTTTTGTTTTTCATATATATGTATACATTTTGTACAATAAAATTTATTAATTTGATTATTATTACTGAATGGCTACTTTTTAACTCTTTTATTTAAGTTTCACGAGTCAGCTCAATACTATATTTATTTTTTAGGTTTGTGTGGTATCTCATGGTTGTGGAAGCACCATTGGTGGACTATGGATAGGTTTACTGTCAGGACGTATTGTAGTTTTGCAACCATCTCCCATCCAATCTGGACCAATCACCATCAGCTTTTCCAGAAAACCCAATTATTTATTTGGTCATAACTCAGCTATTACATCTATTACTATAAGTGCCACATTTGGAGTTGCAGTATCAACATGCAAAGAAGGTCTCATAAATGTCTGGGATTTGCATGAGTATGTAACAATTATTTACTTGTAGCTTATACCACTATTGATCAATCTTCAATACAAAGTAGCTTCTATTTACTCATTACGTACTGTGTGTATTTTACATTTTCAGCCTGACTTTAGTGCGAGCTTTGTCAACATGCGAGCTGCCTTTGA
This sequence comes from Athripsodes cinereus, assembly GCA_947579605.1. Taxonomy (NCBI): domain Eukaryota; kingdom Metazoa; phylum Arthropoda; class Insecta; order Trichoptera; family Leptoceridae; genus Athripsodes; species Athripsodes cinereus. Next base: position 17,570,986 of record OX388312.1, on the reverse strand, counting down.
AATTATTATGTTTAAGTGAGACTTTATGTGATGTCTGTACCATATACGATATTCCTGAAAAGAAAAATAAAGGAAGCCCAAAAGTTAAAGGTTTAGTAGAAAAAAAAGTTGGTTCACCAACTGCAATAGATCCCAATGCCCCAGGAACTAGTGCTTCTGCACAGGAAGTTATCGGACCTAACACATTCACTGCTACACGACATAAAGTAAAGGATGAGAAACTCAGCTATAAATCTAAAATAAGAATTCAGACTATCAATGGATCATTCATTGGTGAGACAAATATACCGGAGAGAGTGACCACTGTCTGTTATTCCAATGCTCCGGAAGGTGTTAGTGTTAACTGTGTGATAGTGGGACTAGAATCTGGAAATGTGAGGTTGTTTTCTTCTTGGGACTTGACACCTATGGATATGCTCATTTCTTTATCACTTTCTGGCCCGATGATTAGGTAGGATTTGTGTACATGTAATATTTTTTTTTTAACCATATTGTAGTCCAATATGTTTTTCATATTATGTTTTTTCTTTTCAGTATATGCTACAGCTACGACGCTCACTTCTTATACATGGCAGGTCATGATGGTACTATAATGGTTTGGGCATCTGACAATATCAAGGGCATGACAGCTGGATTCCGCACCCTCAACAATTTGCCAATATTTTAAACATTTTTTTATTGATAATAATTATTGTTGTTATTGTTTGTAAGAGTAACTGTAACATAAAATATTTAATTGTGATAAAATATTATTAATTCATAAGTGTTGCCCTGTTAAATGTAATTATAATTAAATGTTGGCAATTTTTTTTTGTGACAGTGATTATTGCGTAAATATTCCGTAATACTATGAAATTATTGTAATTTTATAATAATGAGCTTTTTAAAGTGAGATCAACAATGTAATAATTATACTTGAATCAATTTATATTAAGTTTTTTATTTTTTTTTACTTTGTAATTACAATTCAATCAATAATTTATAATTATCATTGAAATTATTGTATGTACCTTATGATTATCGTTGCGTGAAAATGTGATTTTTTTAAATAATAATGGGAACCAAATTGTATAATGGTATGGGAAAAAATCTGTACCTGAGAGCTATTTAGTCTTAAGTACTAAAATGCAATTTTCGAATTCAATTTTTTAATCGAAAAAATCTCGACATTTTACTTGTAATAAGATGTATATAGTATATACAGCTTATTACATAGACCCTATAGTATAGACCCTAAGCATTTCTGTACTTAAGACTCACGACTAATGTGTGATTTTCGCTTTTTTTCGTAACTTTGGCATTTATGTCAAAAATGCGCTTAAGTCTTAATGGCTCGCAGGTACAGAAATATATTTGAAAATATTTTCCTATGGCATCTATTCAAAATATCATTTTAATTTGAATTAGTGTTAGTGACCTGATTATAACTAAGTTCTAGTACTTACATTTTTTTCAGATGCTCCATTTGCATGAATGTGGTAGCAAGAGTTTTATTTTTTTGTATGACAAAACACTTAATGAATTTACACAATATAATACTGATTGTGACATTCAGTGTTTAATAAGTTAAAGGTGTTTTTATCATGTTGTATAATTTAAATTTCTTTGCATGTTGAATGATTTATTAGTGTGATGTTCTTCTTCTTTTACCTTTTCTTTTGAGGACTTTGAAAAAGTTATTGATGGTGACACTCCTCAATAATTATAATGTTTTAACAAAATTGTTACAGGAACAAACATAAGTGAGAGATGATTAAAGTTTTTATTCCTACTAGTAACTTTTTTGTTACACCCTAAGTTTGTGTATATTTGTAAGTTCTTGTTAACAATGATGAAATTAACTAATCATAACTTTTTGGTAGAATCACCTAATTGTAGTGGACCAGAAAATTTAAGACTATATTCATTATAATGTTTGCAATATTAACTCCATCTATTTCGACTGATTATTTTTGTTATAGAATACATAGTTTCTGTAGATTAAAATAATGGAACAAATTTACAATCTCATACCATATTTTTTTTATGATTCCTGTCAAATTATTTTTGTGCACCCAATATAATATTATATCCTGATCACTCATAAACGAGTAAATGGCATTTAAAAATAGAATAGATACCTAATATTAAAAAAAAATTAACCATGTCAATATATTTTTAATTGTTTAGGGACAAAAGAACAAAATATTTATATCCCAGGAAATTTGAATATATTTTTGTACGAGGGACATTGTTAAAAAATTATAGTTTAAACTAAACACTGACTGAGATAGCTATATAAAAAATGCTCTAAAGGCAATAATTAGTTTAATCAATAAGTGGAATTCAATGTTTTATGAAATAAAATTATATATTTGATACTATTATTTATTTTTGTATGAAATAATTTTGTGTTATTTGTTGTCCTATGCAGTGTTTTAAAATGTTTTTATCTGTAATTTACCTATTCATTATTTTATGTTAAAATTATTATTTGTTATTATTAAAAAAAAACACTTTTATATAACTTACTGTGTTTCATTTCATAGATTCCCTGATGTAAAAAATACTGCTTTCTTTTATTAGTGTTGTAAATACATTGCAAAATTTAGTTTGAATAAGTGGAGCAAATAGATGGATGAAATGATGTAGAAAAAAGTATTTTAAATTAAGGGGTATTCACATTTATTTACTTTCGGTGATCACTCTGGATGATCCTCCAAAATCAAAAGGTGTGAATAGACGTTTTATAAACAGTGATCACTAGCGATGATGGATGGAAGCGATCACTACCTGACATAATTTTGATGAAATTTCCTTTCACTGACCATATACAATTTTTTTCCTATTATTTGTCTTATTCTCATGCTGTCCAGAATTTTATTAATTGGTTTTAATTTTTAAAAACTGTTATTTGGGGCGGAGGAGGGTTCCAATGAATTTGCCATCACGGGCCTCAAAAGATATTGTTACGCCACTGACTTAGGTCTAGGTACTTTGTTTAGCAAATCGATATTTGAGGATTGAAACATTGTTGTATTTTTAGGTAAAATAAAGTGTTTGATATGTGATTTATGCCAAAGTAAATTTTCCGGCAAACTAGCTTTAATTATTCATATGAAATGTCATGGTAGCAGTTGGCAGGCGGAGAATAAATATTTCAAATGTCACAAGTGTGTCAAGTGGTTCTTTACCGAAGTTAGGTTAAAAGGGCACCTCCGAACTCATGAAGGAAAAAAGGTCAATAATTTTTATGATTGTATATTTACAATAGTAAAATCTGATTATGGAATTGCAGGGTGCTGACTTACTTCGCCTCTAAAACACAAACATTTCTTATTATTCATATTTATTTTTCAAGCTACTTTGCAAGTGGCGTATGTCGTTGATGGCGTGTGTTATTAAAATTTATAATAAATTTCATGCCTGGATTCTCTACTAGATAAAACAGAAATATATTTCTGATAATTTCTTTTACTTCATGGTTTTTATTACAAAGTTTTGTCTATAATACTTATGTCAAGACAAAAAAAAATTCAGCAAGCTGTATGCGACATAATATGTCATAAAGGTTTCAAGAAATGGTCAGGACTTAAACAACACATGGTTCAACACAAAGGCATTAAAGCGTAAATAATTTTCATTATAATATTGCTTATGTATTTCCCAATGCTTAAGTAATTGTGATCAAGTGAAAGGGTTTATCATATTAATCTTTATAAATTTATATCTCGTGATATATTTTATAGGTTTGGATGTGATGTATGTGGTCGACTGTTTTATTTTAAATGGTCCCTTGATGCCCATATGAGAACCCATTTGCCTGAAGGAGGTACGGTGTGCCATATATGTGGTAAAACAGTCAATACTCCTGGTAATCTACAAGTGAGTACATATATTCGATATTTTTACGTAAATATATCGAGACTTTATTATAATATAAATAAAACTTTATTGGCATCAATATATACTGTGTACAAGTTTTTGTTCCAATAAATTACCAAAAGGCAGGCTTATCGCATATGCGATTTCTTCCAGCCAACCCGAAAAAATAAAATAACAAATAAATAAAAATAAAACAATGGAAAATACATAAAAAAATATACCTATTTAGTAATGAATTACGTGCATAAATCTATTGAAATGTTAAATTGTAACCCAGTGGTCGGCAACTTACTACCCGCGGGTCACCAGGTGACACATTTGATAATTTCAAGTGACTCACTTTAGTTATGAAAATAAAATTTAATTTACAAAAATAAAATATAAAACAAACATGATTGTACGTATTGAGAATAAAAAATATTGAATAAAGATTCTAAGAACAACATTACCTATACTTCGATTCAAAGTTGCCACTGACCCAAACGTCTCTTTAATACTCGCATGTTAGTTGATTTAGACCCGCATCCAAAAAAGGTTGCAGACACCTGTTTTTTTTTTTTTTTAATGGGCAACATACAATAAAATTTTACAAAATATAATATAATAACCATTAAACATATTTCTTGTACTTGACCAGCCCATTTTTGAGTTCATTATTATTATTATTGCCAGTACAGTACAAACACAGAAAGAAAAAAAGAAAAGAAAAAACAAACAAATATGTCATTCCTGTCTAATGTGGCTCCTAAAAAGGGTCCTGGACATACAGAATATGTCCACGGACTTCACCTTCTCCAAATTGTTATATGTGGTAACGCATCGATGTAGTGGCGAGTTCTGAGCAGCATTAGTACTTTTTTTACTTAAAAAGAAAGTCGAGGTGTGTCTCGTTCGTCTATTTGGTATGTTAAAAGTAATTTTTGCTAAAAGGTCTGTACAGTCAATATTTGAGTTTATTAAATCGTAAAGGTACAAAAGGTCTGAATTTCTACGTCTTGTATGTAATGTCTGTAATTCATTTCTGTAGTTGTTGCCAAATTTGTAGTTCATATGTTTCAAAAATATGCGTTGAATCCGTTCTAAACTGTCAATGTAAATGTTATATTGTGGATTCCAAATGACAGACGCATGTTCCAATTGATTTCTAACAATTGTGTTGTATAATACATTAAATGTTTTCACCTGAGTGAATGGTTTGCATACTCTCATTAGGAATCCCAACATTTTGTAAGCCTTTAAAGTAATCGTGTCAATGTGCTTGTCAAATAATAGCTTACTGTCCAGTTGCACACCCAAGTCTCTACAGTCCGATTTTTCAGCTATTGGCTCCCCATTGATTTTATATGTGAATGGTACTGTACTTTTTTTACTGGAAAATGTAATCTGGTGACATTTTTTTACGTTCAGTAACAGTTTATTGGAGATGCAATAGGAAGTCAATCTATCAAGGTCACGTTGTAGATTCTCACAGTCAGTAATGTCTGTAATAGTCTTGTAGATTTTCATATCATCAGCGTATAGTACGTAATTACTGTCCCTAAAACATAATCCAATGTCATGTATATAGATATTAAATAAAAGAGGTCCCAAATGGGAACCCTGAGGGACACCCGATGGTACCTACCTGTGTTGTTTTCGATAGATGACCGCCGTACTCCACTATCTGACTTCTATTGGTAAGGTATGACTTTAGCCACCTCAGAAGATCTCCATGAATACCCAAGATTTTAAGCTTATTAATTAGAATGAGATGGTCCACCTTATCGAACGCTTTTGAGTAGTCTGTATATATTGCGCCGGTCTGTCTCTTGTTATCAAGGTTGTCATGTATGTCGTTTAAAAAAACGTTTAAATTTGTAGCAGTAGAGCGTCCCCTGACAAAGCCATGTTGTTTTGGATCTATATGAGTTTTGACCGCAAAGTACATTTGATCATACACAATTTTCTCCAAGAGTTTACTTAGAATGGGCAACTTAGAAACTGGTCGGTAGTTGGACACATCCTTCAAGTTTCCACCCTTGGGTATAGGAGTTACCAAAGCCTGTTTCCATCTATCTGGGAATGTGCCGCTGCGAAGTGATTTTATAAAAATATGATAAACTGGAATTGTCAAAGAGCTACTGCAGGACTTCAATAATATGCCTGGTAAATCATCCTTGCCCTGACTCTTCCTTGTATCAATTGAATTTAAAAGGTTAGACACTGTTACAGTGTCCAAGTGTATATTTGCCACAGTCTGACACCCCGCAACCTCCCCACCACAATGTGGAGTAGAGAGTCAACAGGAGTGAAGACAGAAGCAAAGTATTCTGACAAAATACCCGCAGACTCTTGTATGTATGCTTTTTGCTGTATATTCCCCATTATTCAACCTCTTAACAAATTACATTTATTTTATTTATTTTCTATAAATATAACAACAACAAAAAACTTACTTCTACAAATTTTTACCCCTAATTAAACATTATATCTTAAAACACATATTCTTAAGACAATTGTAGAAAATGGAATTTACTGCCTCACTATAGACTTGAGTCTGTTCTGGGGCAGTATCTATGTACATGTGTTTAGTGATTAAACAAAGTTTGTGACTATAAATAAACATGTTCTACAGAGTTACAGACATAAAAAAACTTCAAGTCCACCGGTTACCCAACCAGTGAGAGAGTAGAGAGAGAGAGAGAGAAAGATAATGCCAGCAGGGCTACTCTTGACACAATCTAAATACGATCTTAATCTAGTCTTGATTTTGATCATACGACGCACGAAGTGACTATTGGCCAAAAATACACGCAAACCGATCGCGCGTTAGCGGTAGTGCGGTGTTTTTGACCATAGTCCTTTCGTGCGTCGTATGATCAAGATCAAGACTAGATTAAGATCGTGTTTAATTTTGTCAAGATTAACCCTGCTGGATTTATTGACACAATCGGACATTGGAGACTTATTAAGAAGTGTAGATGTTAATCGCTTCCGGATTCGAATTGATTAATCTGGAGTGGTTTAATAATTTTTCTACTAGAGCTAGATAATATTTATAAAATTTACTTATCTATCTATATAGACATTCATCGCCAACCTTTATTTTATAATTTTAAATCCGATCACAATAAAACTATCATGCACACACGAAACAATCTCTCGTACATCTCTTTTAAGTATATTTTGGATTTCAAATTTTACCAATATTTGTACACCATTTTTTGTTTTTCATTATGTTTCAGAGTCATATGAAAGTGCATTCTTCGGAGCGTCATTTTCCATGTACCAAATGTAATAAGAGTTTCAAAAAACAAGTGAATTTAAATGAGCATTTGTTGAGACATAATCAAGTGTAGAATCATATTTGTAATATTTGTGGAAAGGCATTCATTACAGTGTCCGAGGTAATTATAACATATATATGTAATTACAGTGACTGTTGTACTTTCATATGTATTTTTTTTAAATTGCTCTTATACCAAAACTAAATAATCATAAAATTAAAAATAAAAATCGTTTTATTTATAGTAGGTAACTGCAATCGAGAAAAAAAACGTTGTAATTTAAATACTGTATATATCATGTAATTTGCAGTTGCGTCGCCACTCTGTGCTACATTCAGATGAGAAGCCTTTTACATGCTCACACTGCTCCAGGAATTTCAAAAGGAAAGCTCTTTTACAAAGTCATATGAAGACACACAAGAAAGTGGATGAAGATGTGGGACTTGAATTCAACACACAAAATTATAAGAATTGTATACCTACAGAATAATACAGCTTTTGCGACAAATATAACAAGAATAAAATCCGAACACACGTAGTTCCTCACGATTTTGCACTTTGTTTAGTAAGGAAGAAGACTACTGTATCATTAACATCAAATATAAAGTGTGTATCCACCTTCATACCTACATCCCATCACGGTATCTCCCATAAGTGAGGAAGCCTGCTGACCAACTGCTTGTAAAAGCGTGTGAGTTATCCTCTTCCTGTCAATATAAGTTAAAAGACACGCAGGATGGACGGCACATCCCATCGCTGAACCGAAAATATTCAATGTCTTGATATGTGACGTTTTTCGAACTACAATAAAGAGTGGGGTTCTATTATTTAATGGGCACACTATGGGATGAAATATAAAGTATTTTCAGTTAATCTCTGTGTTTCACTCTAATCTGAAGTTAAATTTCTTTTATGTTTATTATAATTCCATGGTATCCATTATTATAATTACGTGCATTATTTTTCATTATTTGAACAAGTCAACTGGCTAATTTATGAATTGTGAGAAGTCTGAAATTATTGTTGTAATATTTCCACTTTCTATATAAAAAATCATATGCAAGAATTATTAAATATGCGAATATGTATTCAATATCCCGTGGAGCACCCGGTAAAGAATTGGTCTCCCACTCTTCTGCGTAAGTTTTCGAGTGTCCTGTAAAAGGCAGGTGTTCGAAAAAAATAAGACATTTTACATCTTAAATTCAGCGATGAGGTTTGCCACCCATCCTGAATGTCTTGATTTTATATTGGCACGAAGAGGACAGTTTGCATGTTTCTTACATGCAGCTGATCTGCTGGCTACCTCACTTGTGGGATATGCCGTGATGGTATAGTAGTATAGTAGTAGTATATGTATTCATATTATTTTAATTTAGGTCCTGACACCTTATACTATTACTTTTAGAAGACAAGGCGTTTTTTAAATTAATGATATTTAAATTAAAATGAATTTAAAAACACTGTATAATTTCCAAATTAAATTTATTCACCTCAAACGTTTTCGCCAAGGCTTCTACTTGGCATCATCAGGAGGACTCTCCTGATGATGCCAAGTAGAAGCCTTGGCGAAAACGTTTGAGTTGAGGTGAATAAATTTAATTTGGAAATTATACAGTGTTTTTAAATTCATTTTAATTATAATGAATTTCCAAAGTGTTAACACAAAAACATTTGATTTATTAATGATATTTTAGTGGTATTTTGTTGTTGTTGAGACATTGAATAAATCGTCATTTTGAGTACTTGAACAAGGAGTCGAATTTCGGTTTACCTACTTCATGAGCCTACTTTGCCGGAAGCAAAAACTGTAAGAGCGCTTGTAGACGTCCGTTTTTTTCACCGGACGACGGACCGTCAATAAACGGCTATCCTTGTATACATATACATATATATGGTCAGCTATTTGCGTGACAGACAACAGTTTGTAGCCTTTAGTCATTGTAGTTCAAGGAAGTATTTCACCTATTCAGGTGTCCCACAGGGTTCTAATCTTGGACCATTGTTGTTCACATTATTTATTAATGACATAGGAGCAAACATTGAAAGATCAAAATATTTATTGTACGCAGATGATCTCAAACTTTACAAAGAAATAGAGTGCCAAGATGATGTGACTGCCTTACAAAGTGATATCGATGCATTGGTAGTGTGGTCACATAAAAATAAATTGTATTTTAGCTCCCCCAAATGTCATATCATGTCATATACTAGAGCACGCAATCCCATTGCCTCTGAATATACTATGGACGGTACAAAATTGCTACAGTTAACTGAAACGAAAGATTTAGGCGTGATTTTTAAATTCGATTTATCATTCAAGAACCACATATCCGTTATGGTGGAGAAGGCTTATATGATGTTGGGATTCGTACTTCGCAATTCTACACATTTTAAAGATCCAAACACTCTTTTGTTGCTTTATGAATCCTTAGTGCGTTCAATATTGGAATCGGCATCTATAATATGGGCTCCACACGAAAACTCGTACATATGTTTGATTGAGAAAGTACAAAAAAGATTCGCCAGACATCTTTATAGGAAAACATATGGATATTATCCATATTTGTTTCCTTCACTTTTTATCATGGGATGCTTAGGAATGTCTTCGCTTCAGAAGCGTAGAGATGATTACCTTTGCAGGCACTTTTTTAAGTTGCTTAACGGAATCATCCATAATCCTGATATTTTACAGGAGTTAAATTTTTACATCCCAGAATCATACGGTAGGTCCCGATTTCACACTCTCTTTTATCCTCCCATTTGCAGAACTAATCTGTTGACTTATTCTCCTTTGGGAAGGGCTATTACCATATTTAATCATTTAGCACAACATATTGATATATTCAATATAAATTATAATCAGTTCACCAAATGTGTTGAATTGATATTGAAATAGATATGTATTTATGATGCGTAAGTGAAAATATTAATTGTGCTAATTTTTACTTTATTATCATTTTTGTAATAATGAGTGAAGAATGATGTGTATTGTATGATTGCATTTTTGTATAGTATATTTGTTGTGATAGTTTTTGCTTGAGGCATGTCTTATTTTATTTGTTTTTATTCTTTTAGCATTAATGTTTGAATAATCATATTTTGATGTTTCGATGCATTGTATTGGAAGCGGTGGTGTACACTCACTACGCTTTCTGACTCGGGGGCATTCTATTGGATAGTTTTGACGACCAATTGTGTGACTGTCAGAGTGCTGATTGTGCATTAATGTATTAATGCATTAATGATTGTGATAATGCATCAATAATGTTTTTGAAGGAATGTATTTTGTTTAATTATAAGTCGTTTTTTTTATAATTATTGCTAATAAGTTTGTTTTTTTTTTTTAAACTTATGTGAATAATATTGTGATTTGTAAATAGTGTTATGTTGTGTGTTTTGTTTACATCACTCGCCGCAAAGGTGAAAACTGTCAAGGTGAGTGATGTCAATTTTTGAAAATAAATAAATAAATAAAAATATATTTTTTTTACCGGATGAATGTTACCTTGGACTGCTGTCTATATAGTTTTGACCTACTTTTTATCTACGTATTGGCCTACTATTTGTAGGTACAAGATGAAACTAAAAGAAATAGAAAAACGTAAAAGGTCATCGTGGGTGCATCCTATATTATTGGAAAGGGAAGATGCTTTAATGCGACATTAAATCCTGTTTGTGCATGTGTGTGTCGTTATGGAGAAACATATCTCCAGGTACGGCACGAGGCATGTGGCGGGCGCTGCCCTTTAAAAAAAATATGGTGCATTTCATACTCTTTTTACGTCACGTCTTTTTACAAACAGGCAATACGTCCGGCAGCGTCAACACGCACCAATACTCTGGCGTGGATGACCGCTCTTTCTTACACTGTGTAGTGTCCGTCTGTACACGGTGTCCGTCGCGCCGAGGGGAAGCGATGGTGCATCCGGCGTAAATTGTTCGCCGTACTGATGTCCGGTGCATGTACAGGTACACATACTCATTATAAATCATACACCACCGCGAATCCGGCAAAAAACACGGCCCGTCGTCCGGTGAAAAAAACGGACGTCTACAAGCGCTCTAGGTGAGTGTAGAATTTTTTAATTCTAAAAAATAATTTATTTTTTATTGTTATAAATTAATTGCACAAAGTAGACTTCTAAATAAAACCTGCTAGGTGCACTGTGTTTCAGTGACTTTTGATTTAACTTTCATAATATGCTATTTGCGAAAAAAAATTACGCGCCTTAGTTCAGTAGATAGGTATATACCAGCATGGATAACAATATATTGTAGGTACCGAGATGATGTTTACTTAACAAAAGTTTTGTTTTCATAAATTCTATCTTGAAAAAGGTAGGTAGGTACCTAGTTACTGATATATTTTAATCGTCTAAAAACAAACAAAAAGCTCTTCTTGTAAATAATAGGTATATGTAGGAGAAGATGATGATATAAAGGGAACAGAGAGAATTCAAGAAGTATGTAGGTACTTATTTGTTTTATTGAATTTTCTAAAACAGAGGAAAGTTTTTCGTCGTCGTGTCCCCGTTTAATTTCTTATTCCATCGATTACCCCGAAAGAGATAGTAAGTAAGTAGATACCTACATATATATACCAGTGGCATGCTTTCCACATGTGTAAAAAAGTACCGCATTCCCAGCGAAAAATTGGATATAGGTGAAATTGTTACACAAAAACGATAAGATCTTGAAATATTTCAACTTCCTAAACCAAATAATTTGGTTATTGACCCCGTCTCCCTTGTCCGAATTCTTAAGTCCCCATCTTTGACTCTAAGTGACAACCCGAATGTTATGCGTATTAGAAACCTTGTGTATTGTTGATCTCTATCTAATCAAGACATCATCGCGTGGATGTCGGCACATTGCGGTATTCGCCACGACGAATTTGTGGATGAACTGGTTAAAAATGCTTGCATCCTCGGAACAGCTGTGGAAGATTTTATCCTTCTGGATGATGACATGAACCATAGAAAGTGATGCTCGTAAGGTGTGGAGTGACTTGTGGATGGATGTATCACTCATAAAAAAGAGGTATAGGTCGATCCAGGTCTAAATCCCAAGAAAACCTTGGTTTTATAAATATAAATTTAACAGACCTGAAATAACTACGATATGTCGAATGTGATTTGGACGCTGTAGATTAGACGCTCATCTTTTTAAGATTCAGCTTGTTGAAAGCCCACCCTGCGAGTGCAGCCTGGACGAGGAGACGCTTGCCCATGTTTTTTTAGGGTGCCCAATAAGGATCCTTGTAGGATGCTAAGCCATAATAGAAAAAATAAACGAAATTGAAAATTTGGCAACGTGGTAGTAGAAAAAAAAGTCGGGTATTTTTTAAATTCAAATTGTGGTAATATTAAAAATGTCTACAAAGGAATCGTGACCAACATAACAAGTCTAGTACCGCCACTGCTATATACCTATTTTGTTGGCAAGAAAACTTAATAACACGTACCTACCAAGGTCTAATCATAAATAATACTTTAGTACATTCACATGTACATACATATGTAGCAGTGGCGGGACTAGACTTTTTATATTGGGCATGCTTTCGTATTGAATTTCTTTAAAATTTCCGCATCGAAGTACATACTCTAACTTTTCAAATTTCTACCCCCACCCTCCTCCCCGTCGCCAAATTTACAATTTGGTATAGGAGTTTGAAATATTTCACGATTTCATCGTTTTTGTATACAATTTCAGGCACTATTCGACTTTTTTGCTAGGCATGCGGTGCTTTTTTGCATATATGGAAAGTACGCCACTGATATGTAGGTAGGATGAATACCATATTTTCTTTATTTTATATAATATAAGACAACAATTCAATTATAAAACATTTGTGGCAACCAGCGAAGCTTGCCAAAATTTATTGTTCAATTATATATGTTATTGTAGATGAAAATTCATAATGTGTTTCAGTAGAAAATGGGCATAGCACCGCCATCTATGGAAGTCAGAAAGAAGCGAAGAAGCACCAAGATTTACCAAGATGCAAACCTTCAGGTTGACCAAATAAAATGTAGATGTCTGTTATAGAGGGCGCTAATGTCTCACACAAATGCCACCTTAGAGTAGCAGATAGAAATGAATTCAGTTCACTTTCGGCAAGGCATTGTAATAGTTTAACAAATTAATATTCTCTTTTAACTTTTCAATATCATTGTTACAATATTTTATTTTTCTGTAATTCAATTTATAAATTAAAACAAGTGTTAAATATAATCGATTCTTTTATTCAAAACACACTGTAAGTAAAAATATAATAATTTAAAATATAGGAAGTAGCAAATCTTTTGGCAATAGTCTAATTTCATATTCACTGTATGTGAATGGAATTATGAACTAAAAGATTTCCTTTATCTCCAAGAGAGCTACAGACACCTATAAAAGGTGACTCCTATAAATGGTGACCCCGACGTGAGAACATAATTATTTGAATTAATTTATTATACATAACCTAACAAAATTTTTCACCTTGAAAATTTTCGAGTTGTCACAATCAGCTGTTGAAATAAAAATTTTCAATAACAATTTTTCTTGCATTCAAGATAAACAGCTGTATTGTATTGTATTTTAAATCTCTGTTAATCTTAAATATAAGTGTGTGTGTAACAGATCGATATAATTTTTATACAAATTTACAAATTTTTGCTGCCGTTGCCGAGAGTGGGCCCGTGTCGTGATTCAAGAGGTGTTAGAGTCTAAGGCAGAATCTAATATAGAATAGTATTCTAGCCTTATTTATTGTATAAACAAAACGACGAATCAGACACGAATTTGCGCACCTAAAAAAAGATATTTTTATAATTTTATACATTTTTGTCACAATCAAGTGATATTTTAAAAGATTTTGTATTGTCTTTGTGTATCTTACATTTTAAAATTTTTAAACAACAAATTTATGTGTGTTACATTTTTAATCAATTTGCTTTTAAATTTTAGCTAGTTTAGCTGCAGGGATCTATTCGCTGTTGGATGGAAAACAAATACCAAAAAATTTTTTATATAATATTGTCACAAACTAAAAAAATTTTCACAAGTGCTGGATACATTGGAATTGTTTGCGGGTTTTCAAATCTTAATTAATCAATTGTTTTCTTGTTAAAGCTTTTTCGATTGCAGGCTGTTCTTCATTGTCAGCAAATTATTTATATAATTACAATTGGAAAATTTAACTTATCTCAAGATGTATGAGCAAGCAAATAAACCTAGCAAGGATGAATCGAATATAACTAAGAATGTTTCATTTACAGATAGAGTATCAATTAAAATACCACCGATTTGGAGTAACAATTTACAACTTTGGTTCAAACAGATTGAAATACAATTCGAACTGGCTGGAATCACATCCGAAGATACAAGGTATTCACATCTTGTTGCTCAACTGGATCAAAACACAATTTCACAGGTATCAGATATTATTAATTTTGAGAAATGTCCAACAATGTATTCTAGACTAAAAGATGCAATATTAAGTAGAATGGGAGTATCCCCAGATTCTCGCAGAGAGAAACTCTTTTCAAATTTACAACTTGGAGATAAAACACCATCTCAATTGCTTAGAGAAATGAAATCATTAGCTATTGGTTTAAATATTGATGATACTACATTAAAATATCTTTGGATACAACATATACCTAAACACGTACAAGCACATATTACCACAAGCAATGGTAGCTTGGACGAAATTGCAGTAATAGCAGATAAGATATCAAATATTTATCAGGCACAAGAAATCGCTGTGTGCCATACAAAAAACAATAGTGACAAAGATAATCAAATTGAAATTTTAAATAAATCTGTACATACTTTAACTGAAAAGTTAGAACGTTTGGGAAAACAACTCAACGACTCATTGCATAAACAAAATACTAATAATTTTCATTCCAGCAGAAGAAATTTTCCTAACTACAACACACATAGACAATGTAATAACAACAATTTTCACAATAATACACAAACATACAGACATACAAAAAACAATGTTTCCCAACATTATCATAATAATATATGCTCCTATCACAGTAAATATGGGAACAAAGCCAGAAAGTGCATATCACCATGCACGTTCAATCAGCAGAATTCTGTACAGAATCAAAAAAACTTGAGAAGCGACATGTTATAGAGACGGACATGTTGACTCCTCAAACGCGTCTCTTCGTTAAAGATCAAGATAACGGTTTATCATACTTAATTGATACCGGATCGGAACTTTGCATAATTCCAAGATCTTATCGCAAATGCCAAAAAGAAAAAGTTAATCTTACACTTTTTGCAGCAAATGGGACAATCGTTAAAACATATGGTACTTCAACCATAAACATAAACCTAGGTTTTAAACAAAAATTCAGATGGAACTGCGTCATAGCAGATGTATCTAGAGCTATATTGGGGGCTGATTTTTTAACTAATTTTAATTTAATTGTTGACATGAGGAGCAGGCTGTTAATCGACAAAAGCAGTGGAGATAAGGTAAAAGCTTTTAATTCTAATGTTGATAGTACTAATATAACTTCTATTTCTTTTTTAGATAAGAACAATAAGTATCATCAAATGTTAGCAAATTTTCCAAAACTAATTGATATAAATAGACCTTTTAGTGACATATCTCATCCAACAATTCACCACATAGATACTAGAGGAAGCCCATTCAGATCTAAACCTCGTCGCTTGTCTCCAGAGTTGCTGAAGCAGGTGAAAACCGAGTTTGAGGATCTGGTTTCCCAAGGTATTTGTCGTCCATCTAATAGCGAGTGGTCATCACCTTTACATGTAGTAAAAAAGGCGGATGGCACGTTCAGATTGTGTGGAGACTACAGGAAGTTAAACTTAATAACTGTTCCAGACAGGTATTCTCTACCTCATATTCAAGATATTACGAATGATTTTTCAAAGTCCATAATTTTTTCAAAGCTGGACCTCAAGAAGGCATACCACCAAGTACCTATGAATGAAGAGGACATTAAAAAAACCGCTATTTGCACATTTGCAGGCTCCTGGGAATATTTACGCATGCCTTTCGGCCTAGCTAATTCATGTCAGACTTTCCAACGGCATATGAATGTAATGACCCAAGGTCTAGAAGGAGTAAAAGTATATATCGACGACATAATTGTACATTCACCAGATGAAGAAACACATCTTAAACATCTTAATGCCTTGTTTAAGAGATTAGACGAGTGGGGTATGATTGTCAACCCATCTAAATGTGAATTTGGTAAAAGTTCTATTCTGTTTCTAGGATATGAAGTTTCAGCAGAAGGAGTAGGCCCATCGCCAGACAAGGTACGAGCTCTTACTGAATATACCAAACCAAAAACCATTCAAGACCTCAGACGTTTCATCGCAATGTCAAATTTCTATAGGAGATTCATAAAAAACGCTGCCCAGAAACTAGCAAGATTAAATGAATACTTAAAAGGAGCTAAGAAGAATGATAAGCGACCGGTACAATGGAACGATATTACGACGAATGACTTCGAGGAGGTAAAACAATCTTTAATAACTTGCACTAAACTTAAGTATCCCGATAGTACTAAACAATTGTCATTGTGGACGGATGCTTCAGATTTTGCAATCGGAGGAGTTCTACAACAGGCAGGAGAAGATGGTAATTATGAACCTATTAGTTTTTTTTCAAAAAAGTTAAATAAAGCTCAGTGTTCATATAGCACATATGACAGAGAATTGCTAGCTATATTTGAAGCCATTAGATATTTCAAACATCATTTGCAAGGCAGAGAGTTCTGTATATACACAGATCACAAGCCACTTCAATATGCTTTCAAAAAGAAAAATTTTGAAAAAGAAAGTCCACGTCAGCAGAGGCAATTGGATTTAATTGGACAGTACAGTACCGATATTAGATATGTTACTGGTAATTCAAATGTTATTGCAGACGCTTTTTCTAGAATCGATATGATCGAGTTACATAATGATATCTCGTTAGAAGATATTTCCAAACAACAAAATCTTGATTTGGAATTGGAAAAATTGCTTGTAAATAAAGATCATTCATTAAATCTAATCAAAAACAACTTACAAGGTTTACAGCTCATCTTTGATCTTCATGAGGGAAATCTAAGACCGTACATACCTAAAACATTACAGAGAAGATTTTTTGACAGTATTCACAACTTAACTCATCCAGGCGCCAAGGATACTTTGAAAACAATTTCCAAAAGAGGAGTTTGGAAGAACATGAGAGCTGACTGTAATCTTTGGAGTAAAACATGTATTAAATGCCAAAAATCTAAGGTAACAAGACACACTAGAACGATGGTTATGAATATGAAACTGCCTGATGCAAAATTCCAGACAGTACACATTGATATAGTCGGACCGCTCGTGGAATCAGAAGGTATGAAATATTTGATTACTTTTGTGGATAGGTATTCACGATGGAGTGAGGCAATACCTATAAAAGATATCACTGCCAAGACAGTAGTGAGAACTATTTGGGACCATTGGATTACGAGGTATGGAACACCTAAGAAATTATTACTGATCAAGGTAGACAATTTATGTCAACGGAATTTAAAATGTTTTGTTCTAAATTAGGCACTAAACATTCTATTTCTTCTCCTTATCACCCAGAGACCAATGGAATGGTAGAACGATTTCATCGTACACTTAAGAATAGTTTTAAAACACATCATCCTATCCCATGGACTCAATCGTTGTCAACCATATTATTAGGTTTAAGAACCATTATTAGAGAAAATACTGATTATTCTGTTTCAGAGATGTTATACGGAAATCCGATAAGATTACCAAATGATATTTTTTGTGATACAGAGGAAATTCCTGAACCAAATTATTACACTCAACAACTGATTTGGTATATGAAACAAATTAAACCACGTCCTGTTGAACATCATCACAAAAATAACATATTTGTCCATCCTGAATTAAAACTTGCAAAATATTTGTTCGTTAGAGATGATAGGGTGTATAAACCGCTTTTTCCAGCATATCAAGGCCCTTACCAAGTATGCAGAAGAGATGACAAGACTGCAACTTTGTTGATAGGAGGAGAACAGAAAACAATATCATTGGACAGGTGTAAACCATATTTTTGTGAGGCAAGAAATGAACCAGAACAGACTGCTTCAACATCAAGAGAACCTGTATACATTACTAGAAGTGGAAGACCAATATACAAGCATAATTCGTGAAAAAACCGGCGTTTTTACACTGCCAAGGGGGCTGTGTGGCAACCAGCGAAGCTTGCCAAAATTTATTGTTCAATTATATATGTTATTGTAGATGAAAATTCATAATGTGTTTCAGTAGAAAATGGGCATAGCACCGCCATCTATGGAAGTCAGAAAGAAGCGAAGAAGCACCAAGATTTACCAAGATGCAAACCTTCAGGTTGACCAAATAAAATGTAGATGTCTGTTATAGAGGGCGCTAATGTCTCACACAAATGCCACCTTAGAGTAGCAGATAGAAATGAATTCAGTTCACTTTCGGCAAGGCATTGTAATAGTTTAACAAATTAATATTCTCTTTTAACTTTTCAATATCATTGTTACAATATTTTATTTTTCTGTAATTCAATTTATAAATTAAAACAAGTGTTAAATATAATCGATTCTTTTATTCAAAACACACTGTAAGTAAAAATATAATAATTTAAATTATAGGAAGTAGCAAATCTTTTGGCAATAGTCTAATTTCATATTCACTGTATGTGAATGGAATTATGAACTAAAAGATTTCCTTTATCTCCAAGAGAGCTACAGACACCTATAAAAGGTGACTCCTATACATTAAAATGGTATTTGAAATTCTACAAAAAAAAAATTGGCCCCAGACAGCACCATAGCACATGGTATTGTATGCTTGTATATCCGCTATATACTTATTTTCCACATTAGTATAAATATTCAGTTAATTTTAGTGCGGTGATAAATAAGCTATACTATACCCTCACGCCGTGTCCCTCACGTTGTCCCTCAATTAATACCCTCACGCCGTGTCCCAAGTGGGGTAGGCAGAGAGAACGGAACGCCAAACAGATCTATCTTTACACACTTCCTTCGCTTCCTCCACATTCATACAGTTCCTCATACACACACGTCGGTTCCTCTTACTCAACACGCGGCCGTCCTTGAGAATTTGGTCCACGTAATCAAGCCACGTGGTTCTCGGACGCCCGCGTTTCCTCACACCCTTTCTTTCAGATAAGTATATCCTCTTTGTCATTCTTTCCTCTTTCATTCGTTCCACATGACCAAACCATCTCAATTTATTTACACGCATTTCCACAACAGTCTTCTTGCATCCGCTCATTCTTCTAATATCCTCATTCTTCACTCTATCACGCAGCGTTTTACCAACCATTCTTCTCAACGATCGCATCTCTACTGCATTTATTCCACTTTCGTCCTTCTTCAACCACGTCCATGTCTCGCTTGCATACGTAAGTGACGGTACCAGAATGGTATTGTGCACCAGCATTTTAGCCATATTCGACACATTGTCATTGCTGACAATGGGTCGAAGTGCACCGTTTACTCTAGCACCGGCCACTTTCCTTCTTTCAATGTCCCTATCGCATCTTCCATCCCTCGTAAACATACTTCCCAAATATACATACTCAAATACAAACATTCGTCACCAACTTTAATCTCGCAAATCGTTTTTTCATTCTCTCTTTCAAAAACAAGAATTTCGTCTTCATAACATTCATTTTCAAACCATTCAAATTGCAACTATCATACACACACGTAACAATCTCTTGTAAGTCCCTTTCACTCTCAGCCATTAACACCAAATCATCTGCGTACATCAATGCATTCACCCGAAACCCATTCAGCTCGACACCAACATCCATCTCTTTCACAGGTCGCATACAGTAGTCGAAGAATAGGTTGAACAGCCACGGAGACATGACACAACCTTGCTTCACTCCTTTGGTGAGGACAAACCACTCCGAGAGAGTGTTATTTGCCCTCACGCAAGCGGAGCTTCCCACGTAAAGTGAAGATATTGCGCAGATCAACCGGCTGCTCACCCCATACTCCGACAACACGCGCCACAACCTTTCCCGGTCCACTCGATCATATGCTTTCTCCAGATTCACGAACGCACAAAAAAGCCTCTGGTGTTTACCCAGAAACTTCTCTATAACCATTCGCAGGGAGAAGATCTGATCGGTGCACCCTCTGCCATTCAAAAAAGCTCCTTGTGCATCCCATATCTTACACTCAGTTATCTTTCGTACTCTCTCAATCAAAATTCTACCATACAGTTTCCCTATTGAGCTCAGCAAGCTAATAGCCCGATAACTCCCGCATTCAAGTCTAGAGCCTTTGTACAGGGGGCAGATGATAGCCCTCCTCCAATCCTCTGGTGTAACACCTTCTCTCCAACAATCGTTGAAAAGCTCCAAACACCACGCGAGAGCCCCCGGTCCACCAGACTTGAGCTCAACGGCCACACAATCATACCCTACAGCCTTACCGCATTTCGCTTTTTTTAATGCATTCATAATCTCATTCATGTCTATCATATCGTTTTCATTCACAATGCTTTCACTGTTGAGAATTATTAATAACAATCGATGTATTCAAGGTGCATTATATCTTTAATAAAAGGTGCGTTATTTATCCTTTCAAACATCGCAAATATAGTTTGTGTCAAAATTTTGAGTATGTACATAAACTTTGAATGCCCAATCTTTAGATTTAAAACTAGGTGTCTAAAATTTTCGTTTCAGCAGATTTAATATTTCTAACTGTTACGCCAATATGTGTTTTTTTTTAAAGCAAGAAATAAATTAAGAAATATTTGAAAATTACCTTTTTATTCTTAGCGTTGTTTTTAGGTGTAGGTACTTTATCTATAATTCTATATACGTATTAGGAATCGAAATTAAAATTCTTCGGGTAACGTGTACGTTTGATTTGTTCCGGAAACCGGAAATATGTAGTACCAATCAAATTTTTCAGGAGTGTATCGGTTATGAATATTTAATTATTTTGAACATCAAAAGCACACTTTGAGAATTCTTTGCAAGATGTTTACTTATCAGATAAGTTTAGTCCCTACATACATGTAATATCTAATTAAGGAGGTATATTGACTTTTTTCATGATCATGTCCTCATTGTTGACTCGTGTAGGTACTTGATTCCATTGCAGTAGACATAAGTTAGAAAACTTATTATTATTTTTATTTTTATTTTATGCAAACAAACAGTTAAACAATAAACATTACAAGGTATGAGTTACATAATAAATAAACCAAAACAGTTTGCAGTAATATTACAAATTTTCGTTGACACATTATACACATATACATACACACCCTCTCTCTCTCACACACACACACACACACACACACACACACACACACACACACACACACACACATACTTACATATACACATTTTTTTTAAATGTAAATAATATTATTACTTAATTAAAGTTTGTGCATATGTGAATCAAAATTATCAGCAGGTATTCTAAGCTTATAGAAAAAAACTAAAACAAAGATGAAGCATAATATATGACAATTCTGCAGGGTTACTCTTGACAAAACTAAACACGATCTTAATCTAGTCTTGATCTTGATCATACGACGCACGAAGGGACTATGGTCAAAAACACCGCACTACCGCTAACGCGCGATCGGTTTGTGTATTTTTGGCCAATAGTCACTTCGTGCGTCGTATGATCAAGATCAAGACTAGATTAAGATCGTGTTTAGTTTTGTCAAGAGTAGCCCTGCTGGTTGTACATAAAATGGAGACAATTTTTACGAAGTTAAACAAAAAAAGAGTAGGAGCTAGGAGAAAAACAGTAATATTTTTGAAAATTAATAACTTGGCAATCTTATGTGTATAAAAAGTACAGAAAACAAAGTACGAGTTTGGTTACCTTCCTATTTCAGTTTTTCATAAAAGGTTACAGGTTCTTCAATAAGTAGATATAAAAAAATGTTCATCAAAATAATCACAAAATACTATAAATGACTACTGTAATTTTTTTTCATATTTTCACAAATGAAGTATTTTCTAAGATATTGAAAATTATATCCTCTGAATAGGTGTAAACAATAAATCATTCACTATATTCACTGTTTAATAAAGAGATGGACAATTTAAGATTCATGAAATGTACAAAAAATTGATGTGAATAAAAATTATTATTATTTTTCATTTAATTTAATTTTTTATTTGAGAATTCAAGTTATAATGTTAAGTTTAATATTGAATTTACAATATAATGAAAGTAAGAATAAGGCATCTTCTTTGTAATACCCATTTTATTTTGATATCTTTTTCTTTCAATATAAAAATAATCTTCCTTTAAAGTAGCGCCGAAGTTATTAAATATTTTCACTCTTACTAAAGACAAAAATGTCTCAATGAGATGAAATTGCGCTGAGTGCTGAGACAATAAAAGGACAAAAGGGTCTTTGTCATTAGGGACAACGATTCGTGTAATTTTTTAAATATTTTATAGATTGAAATATTTACCCAGGATCAGACTAGAAGCCAAGTGAAAGCACCCTGTCTCAAAAATTGACAAATATCGACTTAATCTTTTAGGTAAGACTACTCATATTTCTACACTTTGTAAAAATTTCACGTTTGTGAAGTGCAATACGAAATAAGAAAAATGCAATACTTTTATCGTAAAAATAAATAAATAAATATATCAGATATTTCTAGTTATAAGAGAAAGAGCACAAAAATGAACATTTAGGAAATAAGTACCTACATTTTCACCCTTCTACACTTTTCTCAGAAGCGCATGGTGGAACCTAGCCTTCCCTATTCAAAACCATTTTGCACTAATTGTGTTGAGATTGTTAGGTACATTGTAGGAGATGCCACAATGTTATAGAGAAAAACAGAGTTTTTAGCACATAGAATGTGCCAAAAATTAATTTAGCATCAAGGTAAATCTAATTTTTCCATTGTTCTTGGGCTTAAGTAAATTTGCTTCGAAATATGAATGAATATTACAAAAGTGTAAAATGAAAGTTGAGTCGTTATCATTATTTTTTTATGTTTTCATAAGAAAGACACTTGAAAACGATTATAAAAGATTTTTTTTTATTACAGCTCGTTGGCAAATGGGTCTGTTTTATTATTTACATGGCAAACGTATAATAATTATAATGCTCGAAGAAAGAAATATTAATTTTATTTTTATAAATCACAGAAAGACCAGCTAAAGATCTGTTAATGAGATCCTTCTTCAAAGATAATAATATGGTGTCGTAGAATAGAAAATGGAGAGAAAAAAACTTATATTTAGACTACGATACTTTTCCTTTTCATTGTGGCTTAAAACATGGAGGCTTCATATTAATTTTAAGAATTCATGACAGGCATTTGCGGCTTTGTTTTTCTCATCATTTACATATCTACTTATAAATTCTATATCCATACTATTACGGCATATTCTTCAAGTAAGCTAGCCAGTGGAAAAAATCATATAATGAATACAAAGTTTTATGTCATAAAAATAAGAAATCACGATTGGTAGCATATTTCATCGCTGGATTGAAGCCGTTGAATGTCTTCCACGTGATGTTTTTCAAATGCCTGCTGCCTCTTACAGGAAATGATAATTTAGATTGCTGATGCCATTTGCCTGCATGTGAAACGTAAATGAATGCTGTGAAACTTTTTAACCTGTATTCTTCAATTTTAAAATTGTCATATTTTCAATAACCATAATATACTTAAAGTTTGAATACTTTTCTATTGTTTTCTATTCAAATTTGAAAAAATGCCATATCTTCAGAGTTTGTTCATTATGATACTGAAAATAAAATAAATTTGCGTCAGGTAAACAAAACATTTTACTATTTAATTCAATTCTATTATATTCTCGAACAATGTAAGAGAGAAAAAAAATACAGACATAGTGGTAGGTAATTTCGCGTTAATATTGTCTAGAACAAAACACAAATGTTGCAAATATAACAAGGTAGGTACCTACGTATATTTATGTAGGGATAATAATGTTGAATCTGTCCTTTGTCACAAAATGCGGGTTTGTCATTTTCTGAGAAAGGTATGAGATGACGTTCTCTACTCTCTCTGTACAGATTTCAAAATAATTAAAATAAAGATAAAGCTTGTCCTTCAGCCCTGTTCTGATAATTCTTATCGTTGGATATTGTAAACGTGTCATTCAAGTTGCAAAATATCACGAGTTATCCCTATTGTAGGTTCCTAGATATTTATATTTTCAATGCAATTGTTGAATAGTTTGTAGTGTATGTACATATTTATCTTTATTGAGTACACATAATCTATATAAGTATCACTATTTATATTTGTACTCATCTAGATGAAAAATCTAGGACAAAAAAGGCAACTGAGTACTTACAATAAAGAAGTGCACTTTAGCATTTGTTAACTATCGAAAAGCATTTGATTTTGTAGAAACGTGGGCAATATTAGAAACTCTAATCAATGAGTATATTTAAGGAAAGTATAATATTCAGAGGAATCACTCCCGATGTGATCTACTAACTGATGATCTTCAAAATCAATGCGTTTTGCATTTTATTTGATAGGTATCCACTCTTTCTTTTTTCAAAAGTAACAGACATTGTTAAATTACTGTAGATAAATATTTCAGATTGTGGTCGCGTCGGGATGGTACTATAATGTTCTTTTTGTTTTATTCAAAGGAGTAAATGAATATGTATTCATTTAATGAGAAGTCAATCATTCTCTCATTACAAACATATGTATTTATTTATTTTTGATTTCATATAAGTATCTGATTTGTGAAGAATTACAGGATACTAGAAAACTTACAGAAGAGAGTGGAATACTTAGCATAGAAACCCGACAAAAACTTCACGAATAAGACATTACTAATTATCCGATTTTGCAATGAGGTATGCCATTCATTCTGAGTACCTTATTTTTATATTGAAACATAGAGTAGACAAGTTGGTTATTTATTAGGTATATGAAATTAATCTACTCGTTTGACCACTGGCGGGATGTGGCATGATGGTATAGATAGATATGTATATGGCAGAGAGAGATAAATATTTAATAGTTTTCGAAGCGCCCTCATTTCCATGCTTGGATATGAACATAATTCAATTTTGTAATATTTCTGAAAACGTCTAAAGATGTTTTCCTTGTAGTACATAATCAAAAGTCACGTGCGAGTTTCTCAAAACTTTCCAATAGAGTTATTTAAAATTTCTTCACATCGTTCTAACAGGAGAGGCAAACCTTTTTATAAACATATTTAAATACGAACTTCATATAGCTTTTTTTTTTTTTTAATCACTTTCGTGTAGGTATTATTTTTTTTATAAATATTGTACAATACAAAAAATTCAATTTAAATGCATAATGTAAAAAGGCGCGTAGAGAATTTATACGACTTATAAAAACATAATGTAGGTAAATTCTCAACTGACCTAATGGATTTTTTTAAAATTAGTTGAGTATTTACATACGGCTGGGTCATGTTTTAAGAGTGTTTAATGAAAGTTTGTCAATAATTACGCTGTTTTTTGTTCACAAGTTCTCTGATGCGTCCTCTTTCACAATACATCATTCCTATGATAAAAACACCAGAGCCATAGAAATGGTATGGGAAGAGATTCAATTGTCACAGACACACTCAGAATGGGAGAGGCTGGTTGTACTCTCATCTTCTTCTTAGAATAGATTACATTGTAAGTTGCTGAAAAATATTTTTCGGCAAAGTTATAGTACCAAATATGTTTGCGACATCTTTCAAAACATTGAAATGTAATATGTATTCAAGTAGCACCACATCCACTTGTAAAAATACATTGTTCTTCAAGTCTGATAGGTATATGAGTATTGGGTAGTTACAGTATGTTATATAGTTATTCACCTACATAGGCATTACATAATATATTGTACTCGTATATTACTGTAATACCTATAGCTATACCCATGCTCCAGTGGGGGAACTAGACTTTTTATATTGAGCATGCTTTCGTAATGATTTTTTTTTTATAATTTCCACAATTCGGTATAGGAATTTAATAAAATACCCGACTCACCAAATTTCTACCTCCCCGTCGCCAAAATTTCAATTTAGTATAGGGATTTGAGATATTTCACAATCTCATCGTTTTTGTATAACAATTTCAGACAATATCCAACTTTTTGCTAGGCATGCGGTGCTTTTTTGCATGTAAGGAAAGCACGCCACTGCCATGCTCATACCTGGTATTGAATGAATTTTTACAGGACCTAGATACACTCTCCCTATGCATATCCATGATATATTATTTCTCTAGCTCTAGTCTCTACACATAACACTCGATATAGACTTAGCCTCAATAGTGTGGTTTTACATTCCTTTTAGTTTATTTTTCTTACATATTTCATTTCTTTTGTATCTACATACTTTGGAATGTAACAAGATACCATGGCGCCAACGTAGAATTATATGTATAATATATAACAAATTGATACTTGCCAATATATATCCAATATTGATGATACGATTATATTATCCTTTTCTACGTACATCACTTATTATTCGATGTGTTAAAAAATAGGAAGACATTACGGGTAAAAAGATAGTTAGCGAGAGAATTAAAATACGATTAAGTATCCATAAATATTTATTTGAATTTAGTTTTCAAGATTTAAGGTGGATTCTGGAACATAAATAAAAAATTTTGCTTACAAGAATACTGTAAGTATATAAAAGACTTCAAATTTCAGAAAAAAATATCTATACGAGTATAATAATATGAATACTCAACAATAGTAAATAACGAGTTTTTAAATATGTATTTTTCTTTGCAGTAATAAGAAAATTATACAATAACTGCCTAACTACGTTTTTTCAGTGTCCAGTAAAAGGTACTATGTAAAACTCTACGCATCCGGAAGTATTAAGTATTTCAATATCGTAATTTTGAGATCGAAAATAATTTAATTTCCCCTACAATGTCACCACTATAGAATTACAGAAGACGGTGGGTTAAACAAAGCTATGCACATGTTATGTATGTAATATGTATTGATGTTTTTAATATTATGTATTCTCTCTTGGTTTTGTATCATGGTGACTAATTACCTTAATGATGTGTCTAATTGGCAACATGATGTTTTGATGAATCTTTAAATCATGGTAACTGTGTTATTATGTTCACCACCGAGGTTTGTCAGTCCCTATTGGCCAGTGGTAGTGGTTCTCACTCTGATAACTACAGATGGTAACGATTGAATAATGTATAATATGAGATTGACGTATCTAGCCAGGGATGATGTCAACTGCAGGGTCTAACCTGTCTAAATAAATATATTCCTGAAACATCATGGCTTGTGGGGATTAACATTTTTTTTTTTAAATATATTTAATCAAAATCAAGAGGAGCTGTTGTTATACGAATACTAATTTAATGTTCCTCTCGGAATTACAGGACGAAAACAAACCACTTCAATTTAGAGCCACTTTATGTGGCTCGCAATCTGGCTGTCACTATATCATGTAGGTAATTGTATTCGTCTAAATTAGTTTTTTTTTAAATTTTATTTATATATTTCTTACATTACCAAGCAAGTATAAGTAAAAAAAATATCAAAACAATATTTTAAAATGAAAAATAAGAATATACATATTTAGGTATATTGATTTGTATTTGGGTTTATCAAATATGTAACTAATTCGTAACTTGTTAGAGCCTGTCCGTCACAAATTAATAGACATTTCAACTATTTCCTCTGTCTTTCATTATCCTGACAAACCTTTATAGAATATAATAATAAAATAATCTAGTTTTATCGTCTTATTATTTCAGAAGCGGTAAATAATATTCAAGAATACCTATACTGAAATATAATATAAATAATATTTATCTTCAAATATCAGCCTTCGATAATTATATAAAATATTTTCCATTCCTTCAAGCTATTTTTTGATGAAATGTCAAAGTTTACTTTATAATATTGTAATAAGAGTGGATACAACAAAACAAGGCTAAATGTATGTGTTGCTATGGTAACGGAACGGACCCGAGTGTCTTTTGTTTTGGAGATATCATGAAACGTCAGTCGGTATTGCTCATTAATATTTTATGAAATTTGATGATTAAACTGTTGTTCTTATTCTATGGTTCTCTCATGTTGTAAACACAGTAAATAGCAAAATATTCTGACCGGGATAGGGTTAGTAATTAAATCTTAAATCCAAGCTGTTCCTTCGCTTTGGGAAGTTTGTTACATGATAAAGTTTAGTACGAGTATGTCCATTGAATTTATGTCTGTGATTGTGATACATTTGACTTCAATTTAAAATAAATAAATGTTACAACTAGTAGTTGAGAACAGATATTAAGGTTTTAAAAATATTTCTAATTGTCCACTGTGTCGGTGTTTAGGTAGTAGAATTCCATATCGAAATAAATAAAACAAGTGTTTTATTCTACTATTGATTTATTCGATGAGAGAGACGTCTTTCGTCTTATGAGGACATTGTCAATCAGATTGACAATGTCCTCATAAGACGAAAGACGTCTCTCTCATCGAATAAATCAATAGTAGAATAAAACACTTGTTTTATTTATTTCGATTTCTAATTGTGTTTATAATTTATCCGGAATAGAAGTTCCATCTTGATCAGTAGTTTATTGTGGAAACAATGATACATTTCAAATAATTAATACTCTCTCTCAGTCAGAAGGGAAATGAATGCTTGATTTCACTGGAGTTAACTTGAGGCGTTGAAAAATCATAACTTTGACACTTGAAATACTTTCACTCACACCATTTGCTAACACTTTACGGAGACCTAGCGAGGAGCAACTATCATCAGACGTTTACGGATACGAGGGGTGCCACAGGTGTTATGGGACAGGCTTTAATATGACAGACTTCAAAAATGTTGATGAGGTGTGAACATTGATGGGAAAGAAGTAGATTCGTTTCAATCTAGACCGTTTTTTTAAACGAATGATCATTGCATCCATTGGTTATGATATAAAACCTATAATATTAAAAAACAAAGCAACTTTTTTGGGATTACTGTAACAAATTTTCGTAAAAAAAAAATAGAAGCTTGATATTAACAGATACGGGTCGGTGGATGTCGCTCGTAGAAGCTGCCTGAAACCTCTGACGTCTCATTTTTAAAAATTAAAATATTATCTAATAATGATTCAATATAACAAAATTTTAATACAGTGTTTATAGTTTCAATAGTTTTATAAAGAGAATTGTTTTTTGAAAAATAATTAAAAATTTAAAAACAGATAAACTAGTGGATAAAATTTGTGACAAATAATACCTACAATTGGAACTCACATAATTGTTTCATATTTCTATTTGTGACAATTACAAATTCATTAAATTTTTTTAATAGTTAAATTAAAATTATAAAATAAATAAAATTTGATTTTAACAATAAATGAATAAAAAAAAACTGAAAATGCGCCCTTGCGGTGGTTTGTACCACAAAACGGCGCTAAATAAATTGTCCAGATTATTATTATTATAAGATATAACTGAATTACGTTTCCGGATGAATTGGATAGGATTTGTTGTATGCTTGGATTTTATTTGAATATATTGATTTGTTTATTTAAATTTTGGTTATTTATTACATACCAGGTCATGATAAATGAAGCAAACAACATTTTGATTTACTTGTTTTGTATTATCACGAACCCTGTCTCAATATGCACGCATAGGTGCGCTCAATTCCGCCTTGAGAACAAACATTATTCTGATGAGACACTTTCATTACACTAAAAGGTATTCCACTTCTCGGAATCCAAGTAGTGTGAATTATTAGGAAAGAATAAAATATTGCAACAACGCTTACCTCTATGTAATAGTAGGTACCTACCTCTGAAATATACACGTACAACTTCTACTCTCCTCTACAATAATTTATTATGACGTTTCAGATATTGTATTAAGTGCATAATTGTAGATATACGATGCGCAAAGAGATATGTAACAAATTTTAGTGTCTATGCAATTTTACAATTTCGGATATGCCTCTAGAAATATTTTCAAATTCTAGTTCAATTTTCTTCATTCATAAAAAAATATTTCTTACACATTTTTTTTTATTTGGTAATTTACAATATGTTTAGAATATTTACATTTTTTCTATTGTTTTACCGGATTTGGGTGCAGATGAAATAACCAATCAGATATTTCTATTGGAGAACCATGTTTACACAATGTAACATTGTGAAAATGTAATCAAAAGAAGTGGGAAAGGCATACCAACGCTTACGAATTGGCTCTAGGCTGGTTTAAGTGATAAATTTCGGTGTCCATGGACAACGTTCACCAATTCCGCGACAACCCTCAATTTTTCCCTTCAAAATGAGTTGGAGAAAACCATATTTCTAAGTACGTGTCCCAAATATGCCATTTTCCTCATCTTTATATTGGACAATATCTCTCTATCTGTTCTAGCTCTCCGTAACACCTCATAGCTGATAATCAAATCAGTCCATGGGATGTGCAATATTCTTCGATGAAGCCACATCTTAAATGCTTCTATTCGGTTCATCGTGTTCGCTTTGAGGGTTCAAGTCTCTAGTGAACCAAATATAATACTTGACCATTCTCTGTCTCAGTTTTAGATTGATGTTATCGTTAAAGAAGAAAGGTCGCATATTATTGAATGCAGTTCTCGCAATTTCTATTCTGCACATCACCTTTTTTTTCGGAAAAAACACATTAAAACACGAAAAATTAAAGGCATGAACACTCACAAATCAACACCAATAAAGAAAACATTCCCAAACATCTATATATATCTACCCTTATCAATCAAGAAGTCTGATACCAGATTTTCAAATCTTTTTATCGAAGAAGTGTCCCTTATTCTCTAGGCAACAGGTTACACAATACAGTCTGGGTCTCCAGAAAACAGTGCCCTTTTGCCCAAAAGCAGTTCTTACTCCAGGAACCGTCCGCACACTTTCCATAATCTGTCTCGTGTGATAAACAGCATTCATTCTATGAGGTTGTGCACTTGTACTACAATAATAATTTTATACCCGTAAGGAATGATTTCGATTGCAGTTATTCGTTTTATCTACTTCGAATCTCTTAGAAATCGACTGCATTATTGATCTGAGTACTTCCCCAAGTACCTTGACGGGGAAAGATGATGAAAAAAATTGTAATGTTTACCCATAGAGTTAAGTATAAGGTATCTATTATTTGAGTGTAGTATTCGTATCAGTGATTAATCGCATCTTATTCAATTAAAATATTTTTTGAGAAGATTCACTGTCCGACTGCGGAATATGTTTTATAATCAAAAATAATAAATTTCGTACTGAGACAATACTTTGCATAGTAGTTACTTGTACGTAGATATTGTAAAAGTGATAGGTATATCACAATTTTTTACGGGAAATCTAATGCAGAGGACATAATTGTATAAATTATCTATTAAGTGTTTACACCGGTACGAAGGCTGTTTATAAGACTGTTTACACGTTGTATACACATATTGCAGTGTAGTGTAATGTAAGTAGTGCAGTGTAGGAACGATATTGTGAAGATACATGCTTGATAATATTCTCCTAATCCCCACATAATTAATATTCAGTGTGAAGTTATCACACCTAACTCTTTCCTATTATATCAAGTAGATAACTGCACGATACCACATTATTAATATACACCAACATAGTATACACTCGCTAAAGTATATCGCATTCTCTTTTCTATTATGTAGGATGTATGTTGCTTTAAAATACAAATAATAGGGGAAGGTTGGATAGCCCTAAACACTTAATTTAAATATTAAAAAAAAACTTAATTCTGGTACACATTTTTCAACAAAACATAAATACGGTAGTATATGCTGAGAATTGTGGATTGTAATTCTGTCGCCGCGTCAAAATAAGTAATAAACCTCTTTTAACAAAATAGAAAAAAGAAAGTAACAGATTCAATACAGTATGAATAATAACAATATTCTGTTAAATGGCAGACTTGTTGCGAAAGCAACGTTCATGGTTACTTGCTATCCGAGGCTACACGACCTTTCCCTATATAGAAAATACTTGGACTAATTACAATAAATCTATTTTGAAATTCCACATCTCTTCTTTGTCTGATTAGAAAAATTACACCTATAATAAAAAAATGAAATATGTTGATTATATTTGCCGATAAAGACTTAATTATACCATACCATACCATCACGGCATATCCCACAAGTGGGGTAGCCAGCAGACCAGCTTCATATAATAAACATGCAAGCTGTTCTCTCCGTGCCAATATAAAATCAAGACATTCAGGACTTAATTATATTTGCGTGAAAAATATATTTTCTTCATTTCAATATGAAAATGTTTTCTTTCATAAGTAGTGTGGTATTTTTCTCTATTAGCGTTCTGAAAACTATATTCACTTAGATAGTTCCACATTAGGTATGACAAATAAATCGTGTTTGATAATATTGATGGTGTTAAACTCAGACATATTTCACAAACTATCTCTATGTACTTAATATTATAAAATTGTAAAAATGGTTTTAGGAGCACGACGCAAAACTTCAGATGATAGTTGAAAAGTGGATTATCTCCTTGTTCGAAAATTTATAACATGCAGTACACACGTAAATGTCAAATATTTTATGTACGGAAGGTTATTTGGAAAGTCAGGTAAATCAGGTATGCCTATGGTTTATGTACGTAGTGTATCTATTTAAGTACAGGTGAAGTGTGAAAAGTTAACGAAGCGAATTATAAATATATCAAGTGGTATCTTGAAACGTGTGAACGTAATTACTATTTGAGTGTCATCAACTGATATTAATTTTGAGTGGCTGTAAGTGTACTGAGACTAAAATTGTCCAGGAATATTCATTACTTATACATATTTTGACTCACATTCACTCCACTCAACTAGATACTTAATTATTATTAAGTGGAATTGGTTCTTGATAATTAGGCGAATCAGCTGATAGGTGAAATACCTATGCAATATAATATGTATCTACATAATTATCACACTGTACAGTAGGCGATTAAAAGAACAGACAAGTTCACTCCAAGAATCGAGCCCAGGACCGCTTACAAGTCGAGTGCATAGACTGCCAGTCGACCTATTTGGTCAGGTATTTACTAGGTAGGTATGTGGCTCATGGTACACATACATATTATGTAATATCGGGCAACATTCCCAATTCCTCTGTATCATATTTATCACATATCTCAGAAGTTATTGAAAGTTGTATATAGAGTTCAAACTATAAATTTTTTCATGTGTTAATTAAAGATTTCTTAACTTCAGGTTAAGATTGTCAATCGACATCTTTAATAATTTGTAATAAAAATATTTCATCGGTACCTCTAAGAATATATTTTTGGAATTGAACAAAAGAAGATATTTGAATTATTCAATTGACATTGTGCGTCTCCTCAAATTGTGAAGATGTTCGAAATATTTTTTTATAATAATGCAAAGAAAGAAAAAGCATATAAGTAAGTACTATATTTAAATAACCTTAACGCCTGCATACCTATGTAACATAATACACTCGTCTTATTTTTATATGTATTATAAGTAGCACCAAATACTCCAATTGAATTTGAGTAGACATTCAAGTTTATGTGTACTCGCTATAATTATTTACTTGTTTTATAATAAATCTAATTTACGTTTGTTTTACGAGAAAGTTTTATATATTTTCAGACAAAACTATGGATAAATATATCAACTGGCAATCAGACCGGGGGAGTAGTAGCTATACCTTTTTCTACAAGTTAGTATTGTATACTTTGTATAATTTTGTTACACCGTCGAAAAGAAAACTTTGTGATTTTTATTGAATTAGAAAATATACAAACTTTGTAGTACCTAGTACATTGTAACTTATCAATCATAAAGTTTATTATTTGGCTAACATAAATAAACCTTTTTAGGAACGTGTATATATATAATATTGAGATAAAGGTAGGTACATAATACTTATTGAAATGTTTTTTACCAATAGAATATCAAATAATACAATGAAGTTTTGGTCTTATAAAATAACTTTGGAGAAATATAAATAGGTACATATAATTATGCGGAAACTTACTAGGTATAAATGTTTTATTAATTATTTATACTTATATTTTCCTTCCGGTCTTATCTCATTTTACTTGGGGATGGCTTCTATGATCCCACTTCAACAGAGCATTCTATTTCGCGTTGATGTTTCTTTTAGTTAATAGTAAGTAATATTTATATCAATAGTTAGGCAAACCAATAAATTAATACAATTGGCAAGTCATTTATTAGCATGTCGTATTTAAAAACAGTTCTAGGTAATGCGCGTGTTGTCGATTACTCGTCACTTCAAGCAGTAACTGCAAACACGCTCGACTACGTCACGATGACTGACGGTGGTACTATTTACATAGGACATAGTTTTGACGTCTGTTTTGCAGTTGCTGCTTGTAGTGACGCGGAGCATGATAATGCGCCCTAACGATATAGAAGCGATAAAAAAAAATGATATCGAAATAGGAATCTGTCCCTTTTAAAAGATCAAAAATAATAATGATGTAAGTTGTTGCTCTAACTAAAAAATAAAATAAAATCCATGTAGGTAGCCGACCTTGAGGAAATATCCTTGGTACGCCCTTGGTTCAGCTATATAAATTATATGTACTTGAAGGCACATTAATCGGGTTAGTTGGAAGACATCACATTTTAGCGATAAACTCGCCCTCTGAACATTGAATTATATAACTTACATTTTTATGATACCTACTTTGTTTTGATTTGAAATATTGTAACCAATGTACAGTGAAGAATAAAATAATTAAAAAATAATTAAATGTTATTAATAGATAACACTAAATTGGTTTTAAATAAATATCGTTTGTACGGAAAAGTCTTTTTACTCTCTGTTTATAAACTTGTCAGAAGAGATAAACCAATTCATTGAAATATATATTTTTATAAGGATTTTCAAACTTGTTGTTCTGAAAACTTTTTTTATAATAACAATGAGTAGGTGCCTACCACAGATATTATGAAGTACCTATACAGATATTATACTAGAGCTGTACATTAACGATTAATGGACTGACCTAAGTTGAAGTTGTGATTAATTTTTTAATTAATTTCATTTTTTAACTGTAACGTTGCTTACTTACTTAAATTTTCTTATTTACTGCTGAATACAAACTTCCCCCATATGTCTCCAGCCGTCTCTGTCCTGGTTTTTCTGTAATCAATTCCCAGCGATCAGTAGTCTTCACTTCATTGCCCTTTTTGTCCATCTTTGAGCTTAGAAACATGCCCCACCCATGATGTCTGTGAAGCTGGCACAACCCATTTTGAAAATCGACTTTTTTTCGATGCCAATCGTTTGTTTAGCGTTTGTTTAGCTATTTTCATCGTTTGTTTAGCCCACCTACTACCCTTTTTTTAAAAAACAAAATGAGTTGTGCTGGCTTTATGGAGCCCAACCCATTTTGAAAATCGACTTTTTTTCGATGCCAATCGTTTGTTTAGCGTTTGTTTAGGTTTGTTTAGGTATTTTCATCGTTTGTTTACCCCTTTTTCTACCCTTTTTTTAAAAAACAAAATGGGTTGTGCTGGCTTCACGGAGCCCAACCCATTTTGAAAATCGACTTTTTATCGATGCCATTCGTTTGTTTAGCGTTTGTTTAGGTTTGTTTAGCTATTTTAACCCATGACTACAATATCGTTAACTCCGTTACTTAGCGAATTAACTATTGAATTAATTTTTTGTTATCGGTGCCCAGCTCTGGTATGTACTTTCTGGTTGGAGTAAAGCTTGATTTTATTGGTATTTCTATTCACTTTAAAGCTCATTTTCTAAAGAATAGCTATAGGACATCTAATCCCTTAAGCAATAAAAACACCTGAACTGGGTCCGGAAGCTTAATCAGTGAAGGTATTAAGTACATTAATAAAAAGGGATTATTTTCGTTATGAATACCTTCAATGTAAAATTTCTTGTTTATATACACTCAAATGCATATTATTATCGGAGACATTTGGTGGGTTGACTCTGTGAAGATGTGGTGAAATTGTAAAGAATATATTCATATAGAAAACATCGATTAAGTATACATATTCAATGTTATTATTTAGTATTATGACATAGACTCATTATTTATAACGTGATATAATTTAAAGTTTTTCTGAGATTTCAAATGTTTAATTGGTTCAAAATGTCAATTTGTCTTCATATTATGGATTTTATTGTTGATAGCCAAATATTTAACGTGCTTATTTATGTTTTTAGCGTAAATACTTTTTTTTCATTGTTAAAAAAAGTTTTTTGCTTTGTTACTGTGGATTATATTGTATAACTTACTTTTTTACGATAGTAAGAGTAGGTATGTATTATATTCATGTATTTTTTTAATAAATAAGTACTTAAATAAATTATAATTTACATGAGATCCTTTCACCAAAAATTACACACTTTCTGAATATCAGATACGGATGATAATACGTAGGCAAATATGTTTTAATAAATACCAAACTTAAAATAAGAAAATATCAGTTTTTTCTATTTAGTTTAATTATAACACTAATAACAGTTGTTTATTGTGTTAAAAGCTAGCACATGGAGCTATAGAGGACTGGTTAACTTTGGCTGCTCAATTACTTTATTTTATAGGTTGTTACACAACATCGTCCACATGTGAATAAATAATTGATGATAAAGATATTGAATTTCAATGATACAAAAAAATCGGGTTAGCTATTTTTTTTGCATTTTGCCTGTTAAAAATATGTTGGATTCTTATTTTTATTTTGTTTATCTCGTATGCAATGAATCTCATCATTCTGGTTTTAGAAATATTATATAAAAATTAAAAGAATAATAATAATAAATGTAAATTATTAATTGTGTCGGTGCACACGTTGTAGAATTCCATAATTATGTAATTTGAAACAAGTGTTTCTTTCTACTATAGATTATTGATTCCGAGAGAGACGTCATTCTTTCAATCTGATTAATAATGACTTGATAAGTCGAAAGACGTCTCTCTCGGAATCAATAATCTACAGTAGAAAGAAACACTTGTTTCAAATTACATAATAAATGTAAACATGTAATCCCATCTGCATATACAGAAAGTACACCACTGTAGTTTAGAGATATTCATTGTAGAAATCTTATATATAAATTAAAAGAATAATAAAAGGTGTATAAATTTTTGCTTGACTGCAGCAGTACTTTGAATGTACGTAAATAAAATACTTGTCGAAGATTGGATAAGTTCAGGTGAGTTGGTTTATGGAGGGATAATGTCGCACGTCGAAAAAGTTTTGCTATTTTGTGAATGAACTTTATAAACTTTTGATGATGTAAAAGTACTTATATCTACGTAGATTTTGGTATCTTTGCGTTATAAAAATAAGTGTACACTATATTTTATTTTTATTTATTGGTACTTATATATCTATTTGTGTTAACATTGGAGGTACAAATTGTAGAAAACACGGCATATAGTGTATTTTATCAATAACTAGCACGTTTTTAAATTATTAATTCATTTGACTATATTATTCTTCATAATATAAAAAAAATATTCATGAACTTAAACTATATGCACAGACGTAATAAAGAATTGCTATTTAAAAATAAAATGGAACCGTCAATATTTTTTAGAAACCTATTTTCAGACATTTTTCTTTTAAAAGTAATTTGATGCATCATAATAGAAATTATTCTATAGGAACCCACTCAACTAACATAAACAATAAACTAAAAACATCAATGAATGGTAAGTATAAAGATTTCCTGAACTCATTAGGAATATTATTTTTTTCACTGAAAGAATGAGGTTATTCATAATAAAGTCCAAATGGTCTCGCTGTAGTTTGGGATTGGGAAGGAAGTGGGTAATAGAATTTTTCTTTTTAACTTTGCATCTTCGGACTCTGAAAGTTGCGGAACAACTTGAAAATATAACAATTATTATTATCATACTCAGAGCTGAAAAGTTTGTTCTGTGAAACTTTTCGGTTATTTAATATCTTAAATTATGATTATATTATATTCGCAGTATCAAACTTGAAGCAGGACGACTAACAAGATAGAAAAACAACACAAAATGTTACATTGTTTCTCATAGAAAGAAAGGTTAGTAGGTACTACTTTTTAGATAAAATTTGGTGTAAGATATCCATCTTTGAATTTTTATTTGATAAAATTATTCAGTGACCCAAAAATAACAAAGGAATTTAACTTAATTCTAACTCCGGTAAAAATGGTAAGAGAATAAAACACGATCCAAGAAAACAAAATAAAAATTCTTACAATAAACAACTAAAGAACTAAATTCACAGGATCAAATTGAACGAAAATTAAAGTCTCCTATAAGCACAAGCAATAATCAATTTTGGGAAATGTCATCCTACTTAATTAAATTGATTATATTTTAGTGTTAATATTCATTTTACCAAAAATATTTTTTATTAGCTCTGGTGAGTGGATTATCGACGTGATTCGATATTTTGAACACGATTGCATTATAATATAGAACGTAATTATTTATTTATATATTTATTATTTTTTTACTGTATATTGACTACAATACATACCAGTTCATAGAAAAATGCATTCAAATAAAATATTATCAATATATGTACATGTGGGCGAGATTATCGCAGAGGCGCGATCTCCTCCAACTAACCCAAAAAAAACAACAACAACAAAAAGTTATACAAAAAAGAAATAATTATGAAATAAGCATATGTACACACATTAGAGTCTGGTCACCGACAGAGATGGACGTGTTTTGTGTTGAAATTGTCAGTGAACAAAAATTTATAAATCTGTAAAAATAACAATTGGCTCTAATGAATAAATAAAAAAAAAAAAATACCAAACAGAACTACCTGTGCTAAAAATGTGTTAAAGTAGTAATAATAGACGATACAGTGGGGCCTTTTTTATTGCCCGTTGTTACAGTGCAGTTACAATATATTGTTTTTATCAGTTTAACGTGTTGTTGAATCTTTTATAATAGTGTTATTAATAACCGACATCCTTGGGTAATTTGAGTGAACAATAAAGGAAGGCATAAACTAAAATACACATTTTTACACACATTGTAAAATATGGCAGGAGAACCGTCTACAAGCACAATAGATGAAACAATACCTCCATCATGGGTATTCAACAATACTATTATGGATACCTCACTAATAATAGATAAATCTAAAGCACACATGGAGTGCATAATATCACTGCTATCAGACGGAAAAGGGAAAAAAGCAGTTGAGAATAAGAATACAATTGCACAAAACGCAGAAGAAATGCATAAGATCATTTGTTGCCTTTTAAGCATTAATAGCGAAATGAGGGGAGAAATAAATATTCTTAAACCTCTATGTCAAAATATTACACATGATCTAAAAAGTGTAAAAGAAATACTGCGTGGAAAAGAATTGAGAAATAATGATTCAATACTTAAACAAACGCCAACACTAACACATAAAAACAATAAAGATGAAGAAAGAAATGATCCCATTGTAATTATAACACCCAAAAATAAAGATCAACATCATAATGTTACTACAAAGGAGATAAAAGATAGCGTAGATCCAGCTGCAATGGGTATCACAGGTATAAAGACAATTAAGAAGGGTTCAGTTATTGTTAAATGCCAAACAAAAGCTAAAAGAGAAGAATTGAAGAAAGAAATCTCTGTCAAACTGAGTGACAAATATGATGTAAAGTCGCCTAATATGAGAAACCCAAAAATAAAAATTGTAGGAATAACCGAAAAAATAACACCTCAAGAACTGGAAACGAAATTAAAAAGTCAGAATGATTATCTACAAAGCTGTAAAAAAATAGATGTAACCTACATAAAAGAAATTCAACGAAAAAATGTTTCCTATACCGCGTATTTGGATGTGGATGCCGACACATATAAACAAATATTAGAAAGAGGAAAGGTTTATGTTGGATGGGAAAGATGTAGAGCATATGAAGACTTGAGCATTATGCGATGCTACAAGTGCAGTGGGTATCAACACAAAGCAAAAGATTGTAGGAATGAGATAGCATGTCCGAAATGTGCAGAAAAGCACCAAGAGAAGGATTGTTGCAAAAATGAAGTGAAATGTATAAATTGTGAATTGGCAAATGAACGATTAAATTTAAAATTAAATGTAAATCATACATCATATGATAGAAAATGTCCAGTCTTCATACGCAAAATAGAAGCCCTCCAAAAGAAGACAGATTTTTTAGAATAAACAAATACGTAGATCTCATTTACAATATGAATGTTTCCAGTATTATTGCTCATTATGATGAAATAGAAACGGAGTTATATAAATTAAAACCTAGTATGGTAATGTTATGTGAAACATGCATTACAGAAGATATATGTGATAGTGAAGTGTCATTCTCCGGATACACATCAATAAGATGTGATTCTTTCAGCAGACATACGGGTGGAGTTTTAATCCTAGTCAGGAATAATATTTCATTCTCTGTGATAAAAAAGGGTATACTAGATGAAAGAAATGCATGGATTTTAACAATAAAGACTAAAAAAGGATTTAGAAAAGGTATTTATAGTGTTTTATACCATTCACCCAATCAGAGCCACGCAATTTTTTTGAATTATTTCGAGAAATACTGTGAAGAAATTTTGGAAAATAACAACTTATTTTATGTTTTTGGTGATTTCAATATTGATATGAAAACAGATAATTGTTACAGCAGCAAATTGAAAAACATTTTAAATAGACTAGGTTTAAAGCAATTGGTAAATGAGTATACCAGATTAACTGACAGCTCAAAATCACTTATTGATCTAGTTATATCTAATGATAAATATTTAAATGTCAATATATCGGATAATTTCAAAATATCTGATCACGAAACCATAAGAGCTGAAATGAAAATAAATAAAATTGAAAACATACAAAAAAAGATTACATGCAGAAGCATGAAAAAATATAATAAAGTAGTATTGTGCCAAGAATTGAGTGCTAAAAATTGGGAACATGAAGAAGATATAAATAAGCAAGCAGAAAAAAATATTTCAAACTTCTTCTTCTTCTTCTGCGTCGATGTCCTCACTGCTGAGGGTCGTGACCATCCTCTCTCCTTGTCCGTACTACGTTCTGGATTGTAGTCCTCCACCTCTCCCGACACACCGCCGTACGCATTGCTCCAACCACTGATGTACCTGTGGCAGCCTTGATTTGGTCAGTCCATCTAGTGGGGGATCTTCCTCTACCTCTTCTGCCTTCTACTCCTCCCACGACCATCAGTTTCTCAAGGCTATTGTCGTCTCTTCTGGCAATGTGTCCGAAAAACTGAAGGACTCGCTTTAGACAGATGGAGGACAGCCTGTCGTCTACTTTTAGCTCCTTTAGAATGGAGATATTGGTCCTTCTCGCTGTCCAGGGGATTCTCAGCATTCGTCTCCAGCACCACATCTCGAAGGCATTGATCCTTTGCCTTTCTCGGGCTTTTATTGTCCATGATTCTCCTCCATACAGAAATATGGGGAAAATTAGTGCCCTAACTAATCGAGTTTTTGTGGCATTGGAGATGTTTCTGTCCTTCCAGATTTTATCCAACCTAGCCATAGCATTCTTAGCCATTGCCATTCGTCGCTTAATTTCGTCAACACATTCTCCGTTGTCTGAGAGCATTGAGCCAAGATAAACAAATTTGTGCACAATCTCCATGCCGGACAAGGCGTTTGTCCGTTGCAGCTGGTTGTGCCGGTCAACAATCATTACCTTAGTTTTGTTTTTGTTTATCTCTAGTCCAAGCCTTCTGCTTTCCTGCTCTACTCTCTGAAATATAAGAGCCATCTCACTCTCAGACTTGGCAACTAGTGTTGTGTCGTCTGCGTATCTAAGGTTGGATATGCTTCTGCCCCCAATCTTCACTCCGCCGTCCCATCCGTCAAG
Organism: Athripsodes cinereus; assembly: GCA_947579605.1. Classification (NCBI taxonomy): domain Eukaryota; kingdom Metazoa; phylum Arthropoda; class Insecta; order Trichoptera; family Leptoceridae; genus Athripsodes; species Athripsodes cinereus. The sequence continues at coordinate 17,528,935 of OX388312.1, read as the reverse complement.
TGCTCTCCTCATGATATATTCTCCATAGATATTGAAGAGAACTGGAGACAAAATGCAGCCTTGTCGTACACCTTTCTGGACTTGGAGTTCTGAAGTGGATATGCTGTTGACTCTAACTGTTGCAGAGCTGCTCTGGTATAGTTGTTTTATGAGGCTCACAATATGCGCTGGTACTCCCATTTCTATCAGCACCTTCCACATGCAGTCCCACCGCACACAGTCAAAAGCCTTAGTGTAGTCGATGAAACAGAAAACCACTGGAGTTTGGAACTCTCTACTTTTCTCGATGAGAAGTCTTATGTTGAGGATTTGCTCTCTGGTTCCCTTTCCTTTCACGAAACCAGCTTGCTCCTGTGGAATCTGTGACTCTAGGTACTGTTTGAGTCTTTGATTGACTATGTGAAGTAGGATTTTGCTTGCATGCGAAATTAGTGAGATTGTCCGATAGTTCTCGCATTTACTTGTTGAGCCTTTTTTATGTAGTGGTATGAAGATGGAGTGGACCCAGTCCTTCGGCCATTCACCGGTTTCCCATATTCTATTACATATCTTATGAATGATTTTGATTCCGTTATCCCCCAACAGTTTAATCATTTCTGCAGGTATGTTGTCAATCCCTGGCGATTTGTTTGTCTTCAGTTTGTTTATCGCTTCTCTGACTTCACTTAAACTTGTCTCATTGTATAAATGTGGTTACTCCATTAAAAAGTTTCATTGGTCGACACACGTGTAAATGGTATACTCCAGAATTAAACGATCTTCGTAAAACACGAGATAACATATACAAAGCATACAGAGTATGTCAAGATGAGAATATGTGGAAGGAATACAAGCGTATAAGAAATATTTATAATAAAGAATTGAAAACTCAAAAAAAGGAGTACATACAAAAATCAATCGCAGAAAATAAAACAGACTCAAAAAGTATGTGGAAGGCGATAAAAAACGTTATACAAAATAAAAATAAAAGTGAAATTAACAGTGTAACATTTGAAGACATTACTGAAGAAGATGAAAATACGATTGCAAAAAAATTCAATATATTTTTCTTAGAAAGTGTGTCAGAAATCAATAATAGTATAGCGGGAAACCAAAGTATGACTCTTGACATAAATACGGAATATAGTTTTAAATTTCAGCCAATAACATTGAACACGTTAAAGAGAGTTGTAAAAAGATTAAAAAGTAAACCATCACATGATGGAATTACGATAAAAATTTTGGAGGATTCGCTTGAAATAACAGGAAATTGCTTAGTAAATTTATTCAACGACTCTCTAAAATATGGAATATTTCCCGCTACTTGGAAAACTTCAACAATTGTACCAATACCAAAAGTACCTAATGCGAAAAGATGTGAGGATTTTCGCCCTATAAACTGCCTGCCCAAATATGAACAAGTTCTCGAATGTATAGCTAGAGAGCAACTATGTGAATACCTAGAAAAAAACAAGTTGTTGGTAAATGAACAATCTGGGTTTAGATCTGGTTTTTCTTGTGAGACTGCAATTAACAACACAATTGATTCATGGAAAAAGGCACTTGACAAGAAACAAATAATAATTTCAGTTTTCTTGGATCTAAAGAGAGCTTTTGAGACCATAGATCGATCACTTTTAATACAAAAATTACATAAATACGGCATAAAGGATACAGAATCTAAATGGTTCACTGACTACTTAACATCAAGAAAGCAAAAAACTAAAGTTGGTATGATGGAATCAGAAGAACTAGAAACATCACTGGGTGTCCCTCAAGGATCAGTTTTAGGACCCTTACTCTTTATTGTGTATATAAATGATATTGTTAAGTGTTTAAAAATGTGTAAAATACAATTATTTGCAGATGATACTTTGATATATATTGTGAGTGATAACATAAGCGAAGGATTACTTAAAATTCAGAGTGAACTAAATATATTAGCAGAATGGTTTAATTGTAATAAACTTAAACTCAATACATCGAAAACAAAAGCCATGGTAATAGGTAAAAATATAGAAGATAATATAGCATTAAAAATACATGGAACAGATATAGAATTTGTCGATGAAATTAAGTATCTGGGAGTAATCATAGACAATAAATTAAATTTTAATAAAAATGTAGATAATGTAACAAAAAAACTTAGCAAAAAAACGGGTTTCTTTTTAAGAATAAAAAAACATCTAGATATGAATACACGAAAGATTGTTGCAAATGCTATTATTTTGCCACACTTAAATTATTGTTCTACCATTCTATTCTTAAATAGCAAATCCCAAATGGGACAGTTACAAGTGGTGTTGAATAGAGTGATGAGAGGTATATTAGGTTACAATAGGTACGTTAGAATTAGTTTAATGTTAGATAAATTAGAATACTTAACTGTAAAACAAAGAATATACCTTAATACCCTGGTTTTCATTCACAAAATTGTAAAAGGTATTTCACCTTGCAGTCTGGGTCAGAGCTTATCTTATAATCGAGATTTTCACAAGTACCCAACGAGAAGAGGAGGTGATTTGAGAGCACCTAAAGTGAGGTTAGGGGGGACATCAAACAGTTTGTTCTGTAAAGGAATAAAAATCTATAATGATGTCCCACAGACCTTAAAGGAAGCACGTAGCGTTTCCTCTTTTCGCAGGCTGTGCATTCTATATGTGAAGGAAAAGTTTTGACTTAGAAGATGTAGGTTTTAAAGTGATATCCTTAAGATTAGATTGTATATTTTAATATATAGGTACATACCTATATAACTAAAATATTTGATGAAGTAAGTGTTTAAGAATGTAGTATGTAATTTATATATTTATATTGTACAATTATTTTTTTGTGTATTTAAATTATAAAATATTTTTAATTTTATAATTTTATAAAACTATTTAAATAAATAAAAAAAATAAAAATACACACACGAGCAAAGAAAAAAATCATATAAGTATACTACAGAAAAAAAATAGATAAATATATACATAAATCCCTCAAACCACGAGCTCTGCTCAAATTTGAGGGAAACAATTATGTTTTACTGAATATTTATAAATTAATTATTGTTATTGTAAAAAAATATGGTTAGCGCAAAAAAAAAACTATAAGTAGGTACCTACTCGATATTATTATGTACATAAATATTACTCGTACTTATTAGATTTTGCTAGGATAGTAATGGTGATTGGCTGTACCTACAGCTATGCGATATTTCCATACTACCTATTGTCAATTCACCGTCAAAATAGATACATTTATACAAAATAGATACCTACAACTGGGTAGGTATAGATATGTTACATTTTTTATTCGTTTTATCGCATTACTTCTCTATACTGGTGCATGAATGTGATTTTATCGGTATGATGCATATTGAGTTACTCATCAACATATTTATTCACAATTCATTGTATGATATTTTAATTTAAAAAATTCTATCCACAATTATTATACATAATATGTATATATGTTTGATTGCATATTTCAGAACTAAATTTATGCGCATAATAAATTATCAGAATTCATGAATTTGTATGTCTGCCTGTATCTCGTATAATTGTACTATAAATGTTACCAATAATGGAGAATTATTGCTGTGTATATGAATTTTTTATTCATAAATATTGTTATGGAAATGATAGATATTTTTTTTGTAATATTATAATATGATATTTTGGTTGCTTTTATTTGTTTTATTTTATTTATTTTTCCAGAATACTACAACACTTACTATTACAAAATTTTACTACTAACTAAACATTACTTACCTATATCTTAAAACACTCTGTTTTAAGGCAGTTTCTATAGACATATGTTGTTCTAAATTATTCTAGTCTGTTATTGTAAAGCACCGTGTGTAGTATATGCAACAAAATAATAATAATAAAAAACAAAAATCAGTTTGGAGATTAAAAAAAAGAAAAATGTATACGAATGAGAATGAAACCAGTTTCTCTCCTTCGCTCCATCCTTCCATCTATCTCGCCCGTAGACTGAGGTTGACTGTGTAACATTCATGAAAAGGTAATTCATCGAAGCATGTTTGAAAATAATATGATCACTTAGTTTAAAATGATACTGGAAAAGATTATAATTATCTTTTTACATTGGAAAGTTGTAGGCATATTTTAATTGCTCCATGGTTCATTTATGACAATAATTGAAATCACCCACTTAATTCCTGGATATTTTTCAGGAGTCGAAGAGCTCCTATTCATCAGTAAGTACTTATTGATCTCGCAGAGTAAAAAACATTGGAAATTTAATAGCTGTATAAAAATAAAAGTTATTTGCTTCCTACGTTTTTCTTTATAAAATTTGAGTGTTTTAATCAAGTCATCTTGAGTTTTATAATACATAATAATATACGAAAAATAAACAGCGTTCAGATTCGTATCCATAAATTCATTATACCTATGTAGATAATTTTTAGATTTATGAGAAATTGGTTATGCTATAAAAAACAAAGAGGGTATAGTTATGTTTTTAGCTTATGAAATATTGGCTAAATTATTCTTACACTCGGTTTCTTAAAGGTGTGTTGATCACTGAAATGTTCATTTAATTCACCTGGGAAATCTTAAAGAACGTGTAGATTTCACACTTCAAAATTACTTGTAAAACTTTATTGTACAAGTATTATTAGCTTAAAGTTTTAATATTTTGAAATAACAATTACTTATACATATATAATACTACATAAAATAAGCCCCTTGGAGTAACTATATTCCATGTTCGTTCATTACACTCAGATATTTCGTTGGCTACCACTCTCGTAAGAAATGCCGAGATGGTGTGAATAAATAAATGATTCCCTTGGAGTGTTGAAATAAAGTTTTTGCTTTATTTTGAACATAAGCTTATTTTCTGAAAATGCTTCTAGAAATATATACACAGAATACAGAAACTTTGATATTCAATATTAATTCATAATGTATAAGTGGCGCCAACCAGCTTATTTGCTAATTGTAGTCCAAGGTTTGTAGAGAACATTGATAGGTTCTGTGCTCCATTTCTACCCTTATTCCCAAAGCACTGTGACATGTCAGTCTTGTGTACCGTATAACATACATATATATTCGTATTATCTATGAGAGTATCTTCTAATTGTCCACAGCTCAGAACAATGAAGTGTGGGTGGGTATACATATTGTATATTCATGGAATCATAATGGAGACATAAAACTGGGGAAATGGGCTGATTATGAGCGACATGCAAGCATTTGACATGAAATTAGCTTTGAAATAATAATTAATACAATTTAAAAATTAATAATTTAACCAGATATGAACGTAGAAACGAACTGTAATTTTATTTTGCTATAGTAATTTGTTTACTGAATTTATTATTCTGCTTTATTTAGATATTGTACATAAATAAATTTAGTCGCAGAAAACAAACATGCTGGCCAACATTTTTAAACGCTGACTTGACTACAGTGTGAGATCTTTTAAATTTTCAACAAAACATATGAAAAGTTCATACAAATACATCAGTTTAGTCATAGTAAGTTGAGTAGTAATAGTTTAAAATACATATGTCAAAGTGAGTAGAGGAGTACTTGTCTAGTAAGCTGACTGATTATATAGTTTAAATGTCAAAGTAAGTTAAGTGGTAATAGTTTTTATGTGGTAGGTATGGAACGCAACGGAACATCTAATACCTACTCTCTTCTCTACTCAAGTGATATATTTCTTGCGATTGAACAATACCTATCACAATATTCATCATATATTATTTATAAAAACACACATATGGTTTAAGGTGAAGGTACTCATGGTACGTTTACCAATCCCACCAATTCCTGTCTCAAACCACTATGTTCGACATTTGTTGAGCAAACATGTCAACTAACAGCAACCATCTTTATGATTGTGTTCGAGGCTGTTTACAATATACCTATCGTTGACTGTCAACATGAAACACTAAATGGCACCAGAGAACAATACTGTTCTATAGTTCAATTCTTGTTTCAAACTAAGTATATTATATACATGGGATGAAACATGGACCTTATATTAATACACACAATATAATGGAGGAAAAGAAACCTTAAAATCGAAGAAAAAGTTGAAACCAATATAATATACACAGTGATGCAATCAAAACAGTAGGTAGATAAACATAATTTAATTAATAACATCTGCCCACAAATAAAAGCTATAAATATTTTGTTATGTAAATATATGTTCCAATTTTGATTTGGTTATAGAAAAAAATAATGAATCCGGAAAATAAAAGAAGATATAGTAATGTCGTCCCACATCTTAAATTATAAATATTCTCAAAATAGCATTGGAAATAAATTATGTTAACTTGTTGTCGTAAACAAAATATTTTTTAATTAATTCCTTTTGATTATAACATAAACAAATTGTTGCACCAACACCAGTGTGCCTGTGAGCAGAATAAGTGGGTAGATTGGGTAGATTTTACGTATTCAGAACTTATTGTTATTAAAATAAAGAAAGGCAAAGCACCCGCTTGAGAGTCAATTATGCCTATCATAATAAATCTCTATATTTTTTTAGTCAAACACACGTATTCATCATCTCACAAACAAAACACAGAGAAGTACTTATAGTAATAATTCTAAATTTTATATCAATAAACGACTAAGCGAACACTCCATCCCCCTCCCTTCCCCACCTAACTGGATGTGTACGAGGAGAAAGAGTGACGAAGCAACGCCCATTCGCAAGCTACATATAATGAGAAGCGAATACCGAAGCAGATGCAAAACAAGGACAGCGTGGTCAATACCCTCAGAAAATAAAATAAGACAACACACAAGATCGCTGTTGGGAATAGAAAATAATTATGTATATAATATTCTGTAAAATATATTTTTTCTGTAAGTACCTATAACAATTTTCCCAAACATACTTTTTTATCATATTTTTATGTGTTTTTCTGTGATAGAATTTATTTTTAACATTATTTAATGACAAAAGAGATTGAATTGTAATGCAAAATTCTTTGATATTTTTTATAAAATCACAACGTCTACATGATGTTTTTTCAGGAGATAAATAATGTCATCTCTGTCACTAACAGCGCTGCGACTATTTCACTGGAAAATAGACAGGCTATTGATTTTCAATTGTTGAGAGACATTATGATATATGAAATTTTGAATATGGTCTGTAAAAGCAGCGTTAGAGCTTATGACAATGGAGATCAAAGACATTTTTATTATCAGAATGAAAATCGTTGCATAATTTTTCAATATTCTCATTAGCTGAGAAGTTATTTTGAAGAGCACAATCATCTGGTGCGGATCATAGTATGGAACCATGTGGTGAAATCAAAAGAAAATTATGTTCTGCTTGATCGTATGAAAGGAAGGAAGAATCTTTAGAAGTTTTTTACCCCGTGATGGAACCATTTTGGTTGTAATACAGGAGACGTCCTGTCTTGAATTATCAACCATAACTTTTTCTTGAGACATAGGTGAAGGGTTTGATGAGGCCATTTTTTACCATGCTGTCGTAAGATAGCTTGTACTGTGCATGGAGATTGGAGGATTGAAGATATGACATGTTGTGCAAGGTCATGCATTGTTTTATTTCCTTTTATCTTTTATATTCCGGGAATGATAATAGCATTATGAGGGCTTCCACAGTGGAAACATTTTGACTTGGAAGACATTATAACATCTTGTGCGGTGTGATTTCCCCCGCATTCGGAACACTTTTTGACAAATCGACAAACTGCTTTGGTTTGGTCGAAATGGATGCACCGAAAAAATTGAACTGTTAGGAAGAAATATGTCTCTATCGGAAAATATTTGAAAATAAAAACATCATTTGGAAGTTTTTGTTTTTCGAAAAGTATTACTATTGTGCCAGAGGGTTCCTTAATGACAATACCATTGAAGAGAGACCCACCTCACACCCGGATATTTCAGGAGTCATAGACTCCTATTTATCCGCACATTCAAACCAAAATTGTCCTCACGGGCGGGCCATTGGGCAGGTCTGAAGGACCGACCGGCTAAAACCGCCGTCGTGGGAATCTTTTAAACTACACTCTCTTCAATGCCCCTTTTGAAAGTATGTTTATTTTAATGAATAAAAAAAAAAATACAAAATTATATAAAAAAAGCATAAAACAGGACAAAATAAAGTACAATTAATATAAGGTAGATAACATCGAGTAAACATGACATATAAAAATTGCTGAGTAACAAAAGCCGAAGTGAGGTGTCCAGAAACTTGTTATTTGGCGTTCAGAAGGCGCGAGCCCGAGAATCACCAGTGCCGAATGGTGTGAAAACATTAAACCCTCCCAAAAGGGACATACCTCCCAAACCTACTCTCCACCAAGGGAGACAGGACGATACAACGAGAAAACGAGTTCACTATCGCGCCAACGCCACAAAGGGCAAAAACCAACCCTAAGACTCTCCCGCGTCAGGCGGGGGTGAACCCGGCTGACGCAGAAGCTCCCAACGAGATACCCATACATCCACAAACACCAAAAATGCTTTAAGGTTCCTCGGGCATTGCAGAACCTCCCCAAACCAAATTGGTCTGGGAGTGCTCTCACTCATATCATCTATCATTGCATCTCTAGCATCATTCATCACGGAGCACTCCCAAAGGATGTGCCCAGCATACTGCGCACCCAACCCACAAACACACCACGGGTTCTCCGCTAGGCCAAGGTCATATAACCTGCCCTTTAGATCACCGTGTCCCGTCACAAGCTGGACGGCATGGTGATTGAGGGAAAGGAATCGCCTTTTCATTCTCTCACATACGTCAGGGAGAAAACTGTAGACCAATCTAGCAGTTCTCCCCCGATCCCACCTATCTTGCCAGACCTCCAAAGTTCTCTTTCGGATCATGCCGATTGCCCTACCGAGCCCTCTAGTCCCGGGCTCCGCATGAACGGAGATTCCGAGATGTTCAACATTGCCGTCAGCCTTGAGCTTACGCCTGGCTACACAATCTAAAATTTCTAAATCCGCGGGCAGCACACCAGCGATGACAGGAAGGCCATCGCTAGCGGCCGTTCTATACGCACCGGTGACGGCGAGCAGGGGGAGTCTCTGTCCCCTCAAGACCGCCGCGGACACAGAACCAACAGCAAGACGGTGCGACCAAACACGAGCACCATAAGTGACCTGAGCCACATACGTCGCCCGATAAATGGTACGCACAGTCCGTGCCTTAAGGCCCCCAGTACCACGACTGAGTCTGCGTAGAGTGTGAAATAACACTCCCGCTTTTTCGGCAGTCGCTCGCACGTGCGGAAGAAAGGTGAAGCCCCTGTCAAGGACAACCCCCAGGTATCGGACTTCATCGACAACCCTCACAGGATGCCCATCCATCCGAAGCACCGGGTTCCTGCCCCTTCCCAGCACACCCTTCAACCACAGCGCGGAGGTCTTGCTCGGTGAGAAAACAAGCCTATTCACCCTGCCCCACGTCAAGATGCGATCTATCGCGATACTAAACTTGCTTTCGATCGCACTCCTCGTATCTCCGGAGAGTAAGAGAAGTGCATCATCGGCGTATGCAAAAATTGTGCAACCAGGCGGCAGCTCCATCCTCAGAAGGTCATCAAATAGGACATTCCAAAGAAACGGTCCAAGGACCGATCCTTGTGGGCAGCCCATGCTGACTTCCCTCTCAACTAAATGCCCTGCGTGGTGAATTACCACAGACCTTTCGCTGAAGTAGCTGCAGACTATGTCATACAACCAGCGGGGACAGCCCCATATCTTCAATTTGGCCAGGATAAGCGGCCACCACGCATTGTCAAACGCCCCAGCTATATCCAAGAAGACACCCAGTACATTCTTTTCTCGCCTTTCATCCTTCCATTTCAGACAAGCTTCAATGGCATGCTCAGTAGAGAGACCCCGGCTAAAGCCAAACTGTTTAGAACTCCCTTGCGTCAGAGCCAGTCCAAGCCGGTTCCTCACCAAGATCTCGAGGATCTTGCCGAAGGAAGGCAGCAAGGTAATCGGTCTGTACGCCTTGAGGTCCGACAGCGGCTTGTCATTGCCTTTAGGTATCACTCTGAGCAAACCTTTCTTCCATACTTTTGGAAAAACACCCTCTTTCATACAACGCTGGAAGAGCTGTAGCATCTCCGCTGGACAACTCTTCCAGACGTTTTTGACTATCATACCATTCAGTCTGTCAATCCCTGGGGCCTTTTTTGGACCTAATGTTTTGATGATCCCATTTAGTTCGCTGTGAGTCACGACGCTTGCAGCATCTATAGTCTCTCGAGCGTTAAGGCAGCGCACCAGAACACGCAACCCTGCATGAAATGGGCTGTCCGTGGACGTCGAGTCCAGTGGCACTAACCCATCTAAGAGGACCCGCAGTGTGTCATCAATGCACACAGTTTCATTACCGCCAGCAACAATACTAGTAAGATAATGATCGGCGGACCTTTTGGTCTTGACAGCTGTGCGCGTCACAGACCAAGGTTCGGCGTTTCCAGTTTCTGTGATCCACTCCTTCCAGGCCGAGGTCTTTGCATGCCTTATGGCCAGATGGTAGGAGCCCCTCGCACGCTGAAGCGACTCAAGGAGACGCTTGCCAGCGGGAGAGTCCCGCATTACGCTACCCTTTCTGACAGGACCATAGGCCCATGACAATACCAGTAGATCTGTCTTTGTAGTTAACCCGACGAATTTATAATTATAATCTCTGGAGTTGGAGTACATAATTGAAGATTTAATTTTTTCGCCAGATATGTACCTAAGTAGAAACGCCCTGGTAATAAGTTCATTTGTGTTATGATGTGCGATGGGATATAAGCCTTATAAACAGAGTTAGACTCTACATATATAAAATATAATAAAAACATAAGCAGCGTTCCCTATAGTGAACTCCACGGGAAGACGGAACTTTTTTTCAGTCTTGACTGATATATTCACAATGTGACTAATCGTTTTTGAGAAAAGGAATCTTCCGAAGTCCATTGGATGTATTAATTGTTTGTTTGATTCTGAATATTGAATAATACGTGAAAAGGTCCTAAGGACAATGCGGAGTAAAAATATTCACATAAGATTCAAATATTCACAGTAGGTTGTGTAAAGAAGAAGAAAAAAATGGAACAGTTTCTTCCAAAGATACATTTGAGTTCTCGAACTCGTGGCTCAATGGTCTCCGTATCTACACTTTCTGTTCTTTTTAACAACATCTAAAGGGTCCGGTAAAATGAGGGTTGCAAGATGGGACTCCATCCTAGATATCCAAAACTCTCGGAATAAAAGAATGTATTGCCAAGCTACAAAAAAATATAAACTATGGAAATAAAAACAAAAACTGGAAACGGCCCTGGCATTGAAAAAATAAAATGAATCAAAAACAATGTTATTCAGTCGACTGCTATCACGTCATACCGTCACAAGAGCGCAAAATAAATCTATTCAGAACTTCATTATATAAAAAAAACACTTTTGATCTTTAAATGCTATCATGGAATGCTATAAAACCTGTAAACAATGAATATATAATATTGTCTTTGCGATAATTTCACACATGATATAAGAGGAGAATAAGAGAAATAGGTAGAATTGGTGAACGTTGCCATGGTATAAACATCTAATACATTCATGGTCGTAACATCTAATACTCTCTTCTCTAAAATATATTTTTGTAGTTTTTTTTTTTTTATTATATAATTTTACAGGATACATACAGTTGATACAAAAAATACAATGGTCTATAACATATTGCAATAAGCAAACCAGTGAAGATCCCTATATTACCCTTATGTGCTCTACAAAACATACATAACTAAACACAACAGATAAAATCAACAAACAAAAATTACAATATAATAGAGTAAATTATGTTAACAAAATTAATAGAAAAATGCTCACAAAGCATAAAACATAAAAATATCATATAAAATCTCTCAAAAAAAAAATTAAAAACATAAAAATATCATATAAAATCTCTCAAAATTTAAAATTCAAAATTTAACATCATTTAAAATTCAATAGTAAAATTTGTCATAAGCAAATAGGAATAATATTATCCAACACATGCAAGAAATTAGTTTTAGTATTTATAAAATAAATAAAAAAAAACTTTTGTACAATGTTTTACAATAGGCTTACGGGTTCGTTACGTGCTGTTTGTTTGCATTGTACACAATTTTTGGGATAATATGTCGTGAATTTTTGGGATAATATGTCGTGCAAAGCACTAGAAGCAGAATATGACGTAGAAAATAATGGAGATGACATCTTAAGAAGTGAATTTGATATTGCATTAGCAAAGTTGAAAGGCGGCAAAGCACCAGGTATCGACCTGATTCCATCAGAGCTGCTTAAATGCGCGGGAAAAGGCATGCTTGATACATTGTATAAGCTCGTCTGCAAAATATACGACACAGGAGAGATACCTGAGGACTTTGCCAAATGTCTGATACGAGCGCTTCCTAAGAAGGCAGGCACGACAAAGTGCGAACAACACAGAACCTTAAGCATGATATCACACGCTTCTAAGATACTCACCAACATTATAATGAAAAGAACGGAAAATAAAATAAACGAAACACTTACAGAAGATCAATTTGGATTCCGCAAGGAGACTGGTACAAGAGATGCAATCCTGAGTCTCAGACTTATTCTAGAAAAGAGAATAACAATAAATAAAAGCACATATATAGCATTCATCGACCTTGAAAAAGCATTCGATAAAGTAGAATGGGAACAACTTTTTAACACTCTAAACCAGATAGGAATGAGTTATAAAGACAGAAGAGCAATCTGGAGCTTATACAAGAACGAAATGGCTGTGATCAAAAGCGGAGAGAGCTGCGCAGAAGCAAGGGTCGAACAAGGCGTAAGACAAGGATGCTCAATGTCGCCAGCTCTCTTTAACTGCTATATACAGCGAGCCATTGATGAACTGAGAGAAGAAATGAAGAACTGGACAGGAGTAAAAATAAATAGGAAAAAGGTCGACATGATAAGATATGCTGACGACATAGCACTGCTCGCAGACTCCGAGATGGAGCTGAACGAAGCCTTAAGAAAAATGGAAAGTATTCTGTTGTCAAAGTACAACATGAAAATAAATAAAGAAAAAACAAAATGTATGGTCGTTGGAAGAGAGGAAGCGACTGCGAACATTGCCATAAATGGAGTGAGCATCAAACAAGTAAGTGAATTCGTGTACCTGGGCAGCAGAATAAACCAGGATGGACGCTCCAAAGCAGAAATTGTAAGCAGAATAAACCAGGCAAGGATTGCCTTTAACAAAAAATCAAAGATATTGGAATCCCCAAATATTGACTTAAGCGTAAGGAAGAACCTTACTAAAGCCTTTGTATGGAGCATTCTGCTTTATGGTCGTGAGACATGGACCATCAGCAAGAGTGAAAGCGGACGGTTGGCGGCCTTTGAGATGTGGTGCTACAGACGCATGCTTAAGATCCAATGGTCGGAGCACGTCGAAAATGAAGAAGTATTGACCAGGGTAGGCGAAAAAAGGCAACTCCTTAAGAGAATCAGCCAACAGCGAGCTAACTGGATTGGCCACAACATCAGGCACCCAGGACTGCTCATCGCCATCGCAGAGGGTAAGACCGAGGGGACAAATGGCAGAGGCCGACCAAGAGACGCATATATGGACCAACTGAAGAGAGACATGAACTGTGGCTCATACGTAGAGCTAAAAAGACTGGCTGAGAATAGAGACGAATGGAGAAGAAAAACCAAACTCGTTGCAGACCAATCCAATGGATTGTAACTCATTATATATGTCGTGATGGTATAGATAATTAACTGCATTACACGAAAATTTGAATCTAAAGGTGAATCAGTCTTCAACTCTTCCACTGTACATCACGGTTATTGCCTGACACCGCAAAATGAAAATTATATGCAGAGGCGTGCTATTCATACATGCGCATTAAAACTCTGCATGCCAAAAAAGTCATGCTTTTCCATTAATTCAAAATATCAACGCATTTCTTAATAATGTTAAATTTCTTGTAGGTATCTATCTTACACTGAACAAAAAGGAATCTTGAACCAATATTCGCTGGATAAAACCACATCTTGAATTTTTAATCGTCCGTCGCAAATATTCCCAGACCTTATTTACAGGTGATAAAACATCAGTAACGTGTAAGCCAAACAAGCCGAGAAGCTGAATTTCAACAGATGTTTTAAAATGAGATTTTACAACATTTCTTGTATATACTATACATTGTATAATATAATAATTATGAAAGTCTTGTCCCGCCACTGATTATATGTATACCTACCTTCTCATAATAATAATTATCACAACAACGGCACGTTGCCACTTTGTAAAATTTGTCGAGTCATGTAATTATTATTATTAAAAAGTCAATTCTGAAAATTATAATTATTTCAACTGACCCATCAACAGCCAACCAGCTACCGTGAGAATGAAAATGGTACATCATATCTACTCACTCAGTATATCAGTACTATTTTTTTAGCAAGTTCTTTTCCAGTACGTACTCATCCTCTTCTGGACATAGGCCTCCTCAAGAATTATATCTTCATGGCATATCCTGCAAGTGGGATATCCGACAAACATGCAATTGTTCTCTATTATTCCAGACTTGTACCAACTTTTTTGGCATATAATATGTATTGTGGCACTAGTCTTTTATAATTAAACCAGCCAAAAAGACAACCTACGACGTCTCCTACAAGTGGTGGCCAGCGGTCTTATAGTATGTAATAAACGTACAGATCGTCCTCTGCGTGACATAAAAATGAAATGTTCAGGATGTAAGATATACACATCGTTGTATTGAATATTAATTGTTTTGTGGTAATGATGTTTCACTTGCACTTTGCTAAACACTCGAAAAATTACTGTAAACAGAAAATTCTATTTTAGGGACTCCGTATATTCAAGAAAATATATAAAATTGTAATGTATATGAAACAATATATAAAAGCTCATGACGTGCGTGTATGAGAAATTGTATGAATGTGGAGAAAGCGAAGGGAGTATGTAAAGATAGATCTATGTGGCGTTCCGTTCTCTCTGTCTATCCCACATGAAACACGGCGTGAGGGTATAGTATAGTGTAGTATTTAATAAAAAAAATGTATAAAATTTTTAGAGATACTTTTATATTTTGTGAGCGCATAATATATTGCCATCTCACGAGCTACTTTCTTAATAAGTATACAAGTAAAGAATATTAAATGATGTAATTGAAAGTTAATGTCTGTCGTCAATGTTGTACAGTAAAGGGTTTAACTGCATTTCATATTATATTCATTCACGCCAACTTTTCATCTTTACGCATGTAATGAAGTTTCTGTGTAAGTGTATGAAACTTCAGTACCAACTGCTCTTCAAAGAGACAGGTAGTAACTTGTAATTATATTGTTCTTTAAATTAATACGTAACTTAACGTTCATTTCAAAGGTTACAATCTAATTGCATTTCAAGAGTATTTGTGGTCAAATATCTATAAGTAAAATAATTATTATGTTTAATTGACAGTAGTCAACTCATTACATGCATTCAGAAGTGAGGGAAGAACTCTGGATATGGTTTATATGGATACGATTGGTGACACTAGAATACAATGTTTTGTTTTGTTTTTTGATTTTAATAACCGGGTTAGTTGGAAGACATCGCATTTTAGCGATAAACTCGCCCTCTGTACATTGAATTGTATAAATGATATTTTCTATGTTAATTTGTATTATTGTAAACAATGTACAGTGAAGAATAAAATAAATAAATAAATAGAATAATCTCGCTAACCATGTATAAGTACATAGGTACATGTATAATGTGTGCATATATCATTAAAACTCAAACTGAAGTAACTATGCGTGAGTGTGAAATATAAATGTAATAGACTTCTTAATTACCTATCTCATCCATCGATCGATAACAACAAGTGACCTCAACGAAGGCGGAACAATATGTTCTGTTGTGGAAATGCTACAGAATATAATGTTCTAATTCTAATAAAAGCCATAAAATAGTAGTTTGGAGCACAATTCTGTAGTATGGTCTCCAAACAACGCTATACACTTAAACAATATAGAAAAAGTGCAAAGGAAATTTTTGAGATAGATCAATTATTATAAGTTTGGTATTTCATAGGAAAACATCTACTGAGCTCGATTAACTCAATTTGCAAAATCACAGAGGGTTATTATTAACTGATTGTTGTAGTTTTAAGGCTAACATCTAGTCGTATTTTAATATTTGTAATAAAACTTTTGATATCAAATTACCTGACTTAAAATCTTACTATGTAATGTTTACATTGATTGTTTATATTGCAATTAAATTTACAATGACCTTATTTAAATATTTTTACTTGAAATATTATCTTACCAACATTTATTTTAACTCTATGACTATTCTAGAAGTAACATATTTGAATTATGTTTTATGTTTAATGAGTTATATACAAATAAATATTTATTTGACTATGATTCAATATTGTTGTGATTTATGTTCGTTCGTAACTTTTACGTTCTAAAACTATATACTTATATTTCTTTCATCACTCGAGCTTAATTGTTCTCGGCGGCCGATGTCTCGCGGCGTACACCGCATCACCTTCAATTTACAATCACTTATAAGACATTAATTTTCATTTTCAGTTCAATGATGGTGCAAACTATCTATCTTGAATGTTATATGTTGCACGAAGAGGACGACATGTATTTTAATTACTTGCAATTAATCCCCTGGCTACCCCACTTGTGGGAAATGCTGCGATAATATGGATGATGAGAGAAAGGGAGATGACGTATTTTATTTATTCATGTGTAAAATGTTGTGCTATTAGTGAGAATTAATTTTATTATAGATATTTATACAAATATACCTGCTACAATCTTCTATCTTTCTCTTTCTCAATATGCAAATATAAACAGCAGTGGTTACACTGTAAGCATGTGCATATCATTTATGGAGGCAAATTCCCAACTTAATTTCCCTTACAAGTGCCTTTTCGTTCATCTCTGCAATGAAACAAAGGAAAATGATAAACTCTGATATGCAAAAGCTACTTTTCTCGGCCCAACACTCGTTGCTGACTTGAATTTTGAATACTTGAACCGCTGTTATAAACGTATTAAAGATACATTTTCTCATTCAGCAAATTTTTACTTTCCTTACAAAACTTGAGCAATATCAGAAAGATTTTTGTAGGAAAATAAACCTTATGAATGCGGCTTCACGGTAGTTGCTTAAGAAATAACTTTTTGAATATGGTTTTATCCGCGGGGAACGATAAATAATAAAGAGTTTTTCGTTTATTTTCATTCCTTTCATATTTTATACAAACTAAAGTTGAGTTCTAAAAACAGTGTCATGGGACTTGATGCGGTTTCAAAGCAATCTTCATTTCTCGATATGCCAACACTTACCTACAAATCATATTTGTAATACACTTACTTATTCGTAGCTTATTCAGTCTGATACTATCTACTCGTATTATCGTGACTGCTCACCAGGGGTGACATTTCTTTGTTGATATTCAAAAATTGTTTTCAAACAAAAGAAAGATAAAAGTTGGTATAATACCATATCTGCAATCGTGACAATGACAACAAGTTTGCTTATTTTTACAGATTAAGGCAGATATATATTATTTGCCTTAATAAACTACCACACCATCATGCCATATTCCACAAATGGGGTAGCCTGCTGACCAGAATCATGTAATAAATATGCAAACCGTCCTTTCCATGCCAATTTTTTTTTAAAAGAATTAGGGACGGGTGGCAAACCTCTACCTCGAGATATCAAAAAGATAACTTAAATTGATTATATACCCATATAAACTACATCATTTTACTATAAAACATTATATAAATTTGACACATAATTTTACTAAAAGTAGCGTAGTTTTATAATAAATATGAAGTACCTAGTGGATATAATTAAAATAAGTAATTTTGTTTTGAATATCAAAATATGCTTTATAGCCAAAAACAATTACTAATTGAACTAATTGGCAAACAAAAATCATAACTTTAGCAGTTCAACGTAGAAATGTTGGATTTTTGCCAAAATGTTCCCTTCAATCGTAAACAATAGAGAAATCTGTTATATTATGTGTTTCAGAGGTAGAAGATTTAGTAAAATAGGAGAGCCTAAACTGAAAATCAACAGCACAGGGCGTAATCAAATAGTAACAATTTAATTAAACTAAACTTAATAGTGGTAACACAGGAGTCCGACGAGTGTAGGAATACCTTTACAAGTTTACCTTCGTTATGTGGTAGCTCTCAGAACACACAGTTACAAGGTTTGTTCTCAAATTTCAGATTCGGGTTCTACCCCACCTACACTTTATTAGTGTTATTATTAAGCATCTACCATATCTATATTGCTATGAATAAAATCGGATACCGAATCAAAAGCTAGTTAACCCGTAACTAACATATGTTTAGTTTATTTATGGAGTCAAGTTATCATTTGTTTTATTAAATATTGTATGTGTCGTTATCCTAATTTTGCAAATGTTTTGCAAAGTGTCGAATCGTTAGTAACATAATCCACATTTTAGACCATATAACCCTTAAGCATAACAATTAGCTATAATTTCTAAACTAACAAGTAATTTATGAACCATTTTTTTACTACTGTGAGTGCATTAATTTAACACTAGGATTCTAATAATTAATGAAATATAATATCTGATTTTACGTGACATATCTTCATCATAACCCTAGAATGTGTTAGTGCAATAGTATGATAGAAAGAAATCGTTTTAAAACTGTAGCTTACTGATGTTTCTGAGAAAATATCAAATAATAATTTCCAAACATGTTAATTAAATTTTTAAATTCAGCGTTCATTTAATATTCCCACGCTAATATGGGAAGCACTTAGAAAGCAAAATGTCCCTGAATACTATATAGAGCTCTTGAATGACATGTATTCCAATATTTACACGAGTGTTAGAAGCCCGGCTGGAGTGAGTGACCCATTTGAAATCAGTGTTGGTGTCCACCAGGGGTCGGCATTGAGTCCTCTACTGTTTAATCTGGTTATGGACTACATAGCTGCAGATATACAAAAACCAGCCCCATGGAGTATGCTGTATGCTGATGATGTGGTCTTGATGGATGAGACACCTGAGGGGTTGCAGTGTGTTATGAATAGATGGCAAGAAGCTTTACAAACGAATGGTCTGAAAATCAGCAGAACAAAGACTGAGTACATGCTATGTTGCTTTTCTGGACAACGACCAACTGAGCAACACATTATTCATGTTCAGAATGAGTCAGTGCCTACAGTCGAATCTTTCAGATGCCTCGTCACAATATTGTCCGCAAAGGGTGGTATTGACGATGACATTGTACACCGCTCAAAGCTTGGATGGATGAAATGGAGATCTGTTTCTGGTTTACTGTGCGACAAAAAAATGCCAATAAAAATCAAGGGTCAGGTGTACAAAACTGTGGTCAGACCAACCATGACTTATTCATCTGAATGTTGGGCCCTAAAACATAATCACGCCCAGACTCTACACACCAATGAAATGAAAATGCTCAGATGGGCTGGTGGTGTAACAATGATGGATAGGGTGAGAAATGCCCATATCCGTGGTAGTTTCCAAGTCGCTCCCATCGGTAAAAAAATAACCGAAAACCGATTAAGATGGTACGGGCACATCTTGAGACTACCACAGGATAACATGATCAAAAAGACAATGGACGTAGAAGTAGGACCCAGAAGACCAGACAGACCAGTGACCACCTGTATGTCCACAATTGCTAGGGATCTGAAGAAAGTAAAGTTGCGCTCGGAGAACGCAAGGGACCGGAAAACTTGGAAGATGAGGACTAGGAGAGCCGACCCCAAGTAAATGGGATAAAGGCGAGGGCGAAGAAGAAAAAGAAGAGCGTTCATTAAGAAGTTAACAGGACAGAAAAAGGTGGTTTAATAGGAAATATTCGTATCATGAAGAAATTAAATAATTTGCTTTATTTTTGGAAAGAGGACTTCCGTAGTTCCAACAATTTGTTTATGAATCCGTGTTTCATGAATCTGGGGATGAATGAGAAATTTGCTATAATTCATTTCTACCTTCACTCCCCAAGGTGTGAAGAGAGTTGTGAGCTAGGTAAGTACCTACCTTAGTATACTACACTGCAGGTACATTGTTACTTGTTACCTCTTTAATAGGGAAACAAACCAAGTACTGAATGGCACACAGTATGGATAAAGGGGTTGTGTTTAATGATTATATGAGTGAAAAATATGGTCAGTGTAAAAAAAGCTCCACGTAATTGATTAATATGTAAAATATGACTTTCTTGGAATCAAGGTACAGTAAATAATAAAATAAATTATTCTTCTTGCCAAACTCGTGGTATGTATGAGTAAATTATTAATTATCAACAATATCATTTGATTATGAATCATCACAATAAACTATTCACATTAATTCTTGTTAAATTTATACGCAAAACGAAAAGTGGCTATTAAATAGGAAGACTGATGCTCAGAAAAACTGCGTGTGTGTGATAGTTTTTTTGACACATAATAACATACGTACCTTGATGTTTTCTCTTTGGATTGATTTGTCTCCCATTTATGTATACACATTATTTTTATGACATTGCTTAACATGGAAAAAAGTGAATAATTTGGTCTAATCTGACCGCCGATTAATTATTAGATATTTTTTTACAGAAAAAGATTTCCAGTATTATTATAAACAACGTGCAACGTTATGTTTGAAATAACTAAATGTATGTAAGTTAGAAATGAAAAGTTTTAAAGAGTCAGTCTTGTTATTTAATAGCCAGATTTCATATAATTTTACATAGTACACTAGAGATGATGGTTTCAATACTTAGTAATTGACTTGAACCGATCAAAGTTATTCCCAAAGCTACATACGTACATTCACCAGTATTGCCGTTCTATGATTGGGCAACTTTAAATATGTATTAATTAAGGGTATAAATAATAATCGACAAGTTAAAATTTAAGTGGATTCATTTATGATATAAATTCACTGTGGGGATCTTATTAAATGCTTTGAATAAGAAATTAGATAACATAAGTTGTTGTATTAAGTGAATAGTTGATGTGTATGTTCTCTTCAATAGAATTTGTGTTGGAATAATGTAATATATTTATGTAAGTTGTGTAGGTATGTTATAAAGTTAGCTGTTGTTGCGTTGTTGCACTCATCCCAATGTTTGTTTCACCTAATGCCACGATCAAACAGAGGCGAGTGAGGGAGGCGAGAACGTTTTGCAAAATGGAAGTGCTGTAATAATTAGTGTTAATATGATTCTAAGCCAGCATTGTTTACTTATTCATACGTCCCGTCCATATATCTACATACTAAATACATACACATGTACCTAATCACAGTCATGGAATAAATACTATTCCAACTGTTGTGTCTGGCTATGCGACGCTTTTAGAAATAGAGATTAAAGTTTTTTCGATTAAACATTGTTTAAAATTATTTGCGACTGCAAATCATATTTAGCACATTCTTACCATGAATAAACACCTGTTATTTGAAAAATTAAAGATTGAAATTAATGATTAAAATTTATACTGATGAATAATTCGAATTCGTGGTATAATAATTAGTAAAAGCACCACAGAACATTTTTGTGTGAGTAAGGTTTTGGTCTAATCAGAGATAACTCTATTCTGTTTCTATAATAATTTCGAGTAGGTACTGGTGATGTTATAACTACTGGCTCCATATAAACATCAACTATTATACAGTGAAGTAGTCTCCGCCGCTGCTTTCTGCTTTATCCGAGTATATTATTATTATGAATATCATAACGCTTATTATAATACGAGTATATTATTTACATACTTAGATAATATTAAATAATATTTAGTATGTCATGCAATCTTATGGGTAAAACTATACATTAACACTCCTATTTGAGTAACACACAGTGACTTTGTCATACTTTTTTATATGCATAGGTACATTTAATACGAAATTAATAAAAATTAAATAAATATAATCAATTAACCTTAAATAAGTTGGAATATGAACTGAATTAAAATTAAAAATACTTACGACTGTATCCTTAAAATTCGAATTGTCAGTTAATATGAAATTCATATTTCCTACGTTCTTTCTAATCCTTGTATGCTATTTGATAACACAGGAATGAAGAAAAGTGTCTCTCATTAACAGGGATTTTTAATAAATTCATTGAAGTCGAATTTAATCATTTTCATTTCATTGCTAAGCCCTAGAGAGAATTTTGTGTTTAGAATCTTATCTAAGCATAATTTTACCTACATAATTATGTATACAACAATATAACTATTAAAAAAACATTCATATACAATCATATCACAATAAATTTATCATACAACGTCCAAAAAGTATCTATCCTTGAGATAAACCAACGAGAATTTTTGTGGATTATAATATATTCTTATACTCTTTTCCTCCTGGAGGGATCCGCTCTGCTTTAAGCTGTTAGATAAAGGAGTTCAGACCTAGATCAAACATCACATCGTCGGTCTTCCGTCCGTAGTCGTTATAATAGTTGATTGTTTGTAATGTCTGTAACGGATCTAGCTGTTAGTCTATCGTAAGTTACCAGTAGTTTGTCTTCATGTTTCATATAGCACTCAACCATAATACTATACTGGAGTATAGTATCCAGGAAAGAACAGGAGTGCAGATCCTCTGCTATAATTTCATAATTATGTATTAGGAATATGCAGATAATTCTCACAATATAATACATACAATAAGAGATGACGTGCTGTACTGTAGAAAAGAGATAGCTTCATAAAGTTTCGAGTCTATTGAGATTTTACTGTAGGCATTAGGATGCTACGTATTTTGTAATAATTCCACTACATAAAATAGTATGTCACTATGACAAACGTTTAACATAATATGACGGACGTAGATAAACGTATACGTAATTTGTTCATGAGGTCAGACTTAATCATCATTCAGGTTACTTTATTCAGCAAACAGAACCTGCGTAATTTGTTTACCAACGTCCTGCATTTACAAAAGCGTGTAAACTGATTGTTTAATATACACCATATACCTACATATTGTTACTCACAATACAAAAGCTACTTAAGAGCAGAACAAAAACGTATTTGAAATGTAAAAGCAGCAAAATTATTAATGTAAAGAGATTTTCTATTCAAAAAATAACAATACTTGGTTAATGTATGAGCAGAAAGGAGGACCAGAAGTCTATGACATTATTAAGAATGTAAATAATTCACAAAAGGACGCGAACGGAAGCAGGAAGGATTTTTTGTGACTTAAAACAACAACGCATCAGCTTTTTGTATCCTTTGTGTTGAAATATACGTGGGTTGTTAATATTAATACTTATAAAGGTCGCTGTTTACCATACCTACTTACCAACCTAAGAGTTCGTTCGTTTGACAAGTGAAAAAAATTATATTCTTTATACCTACCAATTAATATATGAACGACTCTTATGAACCTAATTTGATCGCAAAATGCATGCTGAAAAACCACGTATGCATGATAAAAAAAAATAATTCCCTATTCATTATCTTTTACGCGACTTTTTCAGCACTGGTGAAATGAACCTAAGATTATTACTTAAAAAAATCATGAAATTCACGGTATACGTATCCCACTCTTTTCCATAAGTTTTTGAGTATTCCCTATAAGGCACATGTTTGCAAACATCACATATAAAATATTCAACAAATATCTTATTTTTTTTTATAAAATGAATAGGGCAGTGTACACTTTTCATTACTTGCTATCAATTCACTGACTTCTCCATTTGTGAGAAATAATTTGATTGTGAAGATAGATATTATTTAGTAGAAAAAACTTATGCGGTGATTGATATGCAGAGAAATATAGATACTGAAACTAAATTGATTCAAATCTGAACAAAGTAAGTTAATACACATAGCAAACTCGTTTCAATATTTGTATGCACACGTATGTGAAACGATAATTGAAAACTATATATGCGGTGTACAAAGTAATTTGTACAGCTGTACCTAACATAACATTTATTTTTATGGAATCCATTATTTAATTTAAAGTAATTATATCCTAAAGCGTTTAAAATTAGATTGCGCAGAATACTAAGGCAGAGGTAAATCGCAATTATGTGGTTAGAAAACTTGCTTAATAAACAATTATAGCAGTTAAGAGGATTGTTTGAAAGTTTTCAAATTTTATCTACGTATTTAAAGTCAGAAAGCCTCATGATTATCTGAGATTATATTATTTTTCTATTATGTAACAAAATTTGCACATTGTTTTCTGCTCTTTGTTGTGTTTAAAAGCCAACAAACTAAAAATAGAAAAAAGTGATGTATACTGCAATTAAATTTCAGAAAAGTAGGGGAGACAATACGGTGACTTCATGTCATTCATGAACATACATGACATCTTCCTGTCGTTACATATAAATATGATACTAATAGTGGGATGATTCATCTCTGAATTAAAAACGTTGAATATAAATAGGTTGTGATTCCACCAATGCAATCGACTTATATAAATTTATTATAAAAATTTTGCCTCATCTTGTACAACAACTTATGAAACGATTCCATTATTTTCTGAATTAACGAATTGGGTTAGTGACTCGATATCTTTTAAAATATGAGCAGATCTGTGTAAAGACATTACATCTCTTGAAAATATACTTCATGATATTTATTATATGATTCATCAGAGAAAAAGTTGATATGTAGAGTTTTTTCGTCGCAGTTTCAAGTAAATTAATACTATTAGGTGAACGATTATAAAGGCTTTTTTGTTTATAATATGGTATTTACTAAACATCGACTTAGTCTTTAATGTTCTTCTAAAAGAAGAGCTTTCAATGATCTCTCATCTTAAAAGTATGTAGCAGATACACAGTATGAGAGCTGTGTGGGAAGCTGATACTAGAAAATCCTATTAATTAGAACTTATCTAAACATCACCCATTAACACCTTGATTGCCGTTGTCTTCTTTACTCGCTTAGCTGACAAATAAGGTTGATGAAATCCATTGACTGAAAATGAGCTATTAAAATAATATAAAATATGCAAATTTAAACTTCTCAAAATACACAACAACAATGGAGGGGTTGTATAGATTTAAATGAATAGCGGAGCTTATTTGTATGTTCAGTTTGGATAATACTGAAACATTTCCATACAAATCTTTAATGAAACTGTTTTACAACTTGGCTTTATCTTTAACAATTCTCTATACTTGTAGGTACTGTGTACATTCAATGTCGATAAACATAATTGAAAAGCTGAAATTCAATACTTAGTAAGCTAATTTCTATACAGTATTGATCCTCATATAGTTATATAAACTATATCAAATCTTATTAAATCTCATAATTACATATGTACGTAGTTTGCTGAGTGTCATCTTCATCAATAGGCAAATTAACATTTTTTTGTTAATTGAGCCAGAATAACCTGATATTATCCTTGTATTCAATTTATATGTCTGAGTTTATGTTGATACGGAGAGGATAGCTTGCATGTTTATAACATAAAGTTTGTCTTCCGGTTACCCCACTTACGAGATATGCCATGATGGTATAATGGAAGTTATTTATAGAGATAATGGTATAGTAGCTACAATCTTATAAATAACATAATTATTTCATATTAATTAATTTGGAAAAGTCGTGTTGAAGAATGTGAGGGAAAAATTATTTAAATATAATTAAATTATGAATATTGAAAATAAAATAAACTTGACTACACTCATCTATTCATACAAGATTTTAGGCTTAAAAACTCAATATACAATAGGTTTAATTAAGTTATTCTTTCAGAAGTGAAAAATATATTCTATAGTAGGTAATAAATATAGACGTAAAATACACTGTTCCAGTTTACAATATTTCTTTAAAATATAATATAAAATAGGAACACTTTTGTTTATTTATAGAATAAACCATTTGTGACGGATTAATGATATAGTTTTGACATTTTAAGAATAAAGAAGACGAACGGTAATAAGATTCATTAATTCAGCTATCAATGAAGAGTAGATAAACATTCCAAGTATTTAGGTGGATAGTAACTTCCTATTTTAAATAAATTGAATTTTAAAATGTTATTTAATCACATTCAGCAGTGTTGACAAGGAAAAGGCAGACAGGTATCTCACGAAAATCCTCGATTTACAAGTACAATAATTAAAAGTTTACAATTAACGCCAGGATAAATTAAAGCTTTGAAAAAGGTGTCCTTTTGTAATTGAATTCACTTAAAAATATTTTATAGTAAAATATAAAATCTAAAGAAAATTTTTACCAAATAATTTGTTGCTCCATTTATCGAATACTTTGATAATTCGAAAATAAGTGGTATAAAACGACTGTTAAACATTAATAGAAAATTTACTTTATAAAAGATGTGTCACAAGTTGATAACTAGTAAATAATATAAGTCTCAGTCAAAACGAATATATTATATTCGTTTTGACTGAGGCTTATGCAATGCTTTTGCTATATTAACTTTTTTAACTTTATTAAACATAAACATACAAAGACAATTCACATAGATCGAGCTAGTCCCAAACTAAGATGAATCTTGTATTATGGGTACTAACGCGACGATACACACATATACAATGCACTAAACACATATAAATGTAACACCCAGACCCAGGACAATTTGAAAAAGGTCATTCTTCACTTAGCCCTGGCCGGGAATCGAACCCGGGACCTCGTGACTCAAAGGCAAGAGCGTTACCTCCGCGCCACACCGGCCGACTTGAGGTTGAGGTGAGGTTCATCATTTTTTAGAATATTTTTCATTTAAAGTCTATATTAACGGCCTCGGTACTCACCTGAGACTCAGGGCAAATAAATTTGGGATTATTCATTAAATATTTATTATTATAAGTTTATTTATTTTCAATGTTGTTTAAATTCTAACCTTTTTTATTTCCATTTATTCGTGGGGCTATTTTTTGCGTATGTATAAATAAGAATCACGAACGACATGTTTTATTTAAAGAAAAGACGCAAGCAATTTATATTGATAAAATATTATACCTTCTCTTGCATAGGATCAAATTCATCACTCTGATTAAAAAAAAAAACATAAAAAGCAAATTTCTAAATACCTACAAGAACAACAATAAGAACACATAATCATGAGTTGAACATAAAGTTCTAAGATTTCATCGCGTGACTAGCAAGAAACCCTTTGACCACAGTTGTAGGTCTCACTTCCTACATAGTACTAACTATATAATCTCCTAACGACATGATACTATCTGTGGTACTTTATATATATAGGTGTATACCTAATATGCATCTACCTAATACCTTGCACTGCACTGGACATCAGGATTACAGACATTATACCAAAGGTTCAAAATATTATCCTTTGGTTATTACATTTTAATTAATTTGTAGATTAAAATATAATAAATTCTTGATGTCGCTATAAAATATGATTATGATATATTTCTACTATAATAAGTAAGACTAATACATTTACTTTTATTACTCATTTCACACGCTACATCTTCTCTTAAATAAGTAGATATAAATTTTTGTTTTCATTTTTCTACCTCTGACTCTTACTTTGAGTCCATTATAACTTACTTTTGATATTCTATTCATATCAATCGTAGGCACTTTGTAAACATACAATTTCTTCGATATTCCTTACATTTTTGTTCAAATTATCTTTCGACTACTCTTTTTTCCTTTTCCTGCTCATTTACTTTTTTTTCTCTACGCTTCTCAATTTTGTGTATTTTTTTGAGAATATGATCTTATTATTACCCCAGTGTTTTAAACAATTACCATCAGCTTTCTAGCATGCACGGATTGATTTTTTTTGTATCAGCTTCGTAACTATTGAAAAAAACTAATTTAATGTTTTTTGTTAGCTGAAAAATGCTATAAGCACTACATGATTGAAACATTTCAACAATACTTTCCGTTATCAAAATTGAATTCATTCACAGATTTTATGTTAAAATAAGTAAAATACTTAATATATATAGGTATTTACAGTTTTTATGTCTTAAAAGAGTAAAAAGCCCTTTCAGAGTTCACTCATTTCACTTAATTTTTGTACTACATTTGTGTAATATTTTTAATATAATTATGTTTTATTTAGTGTAATACAGTTTATTTTTTATCACGATTGTGCTTTTGAAGTTTTAAATATCATATAGATTTTTAATATTCTATTAAGCTATGTATTGAAATATCATTTTAATTGATAAATTGATCTTCGATTGTTATGCAATATTCTAGAAAAATGATTTATTAAGTAGGTCATATGTTTAATCACTGAATGTATTGTGTTTTAACTACTGAGGGTGTATTTTGTTTACTCGCTGTCCTTTACAGTACTTTGTATGAGTAAGTTTGATATCTTTATGTTGTTTAGAAGGCAAAGTCTTTGAAACACAATTGCATACAATTAGACATAATGTGTACTCAAGAGAAACACACTAGTATAAATAACACTAGACACAATATTCATTGCTTTGCTTCACGCGACTGATATTTAAATCTAATCAATGTACATAAAAGCAAATGTAATTAAATTAGATTTTATTTCTTCATACCATCACGAAAATCCCATGGTTATTATAGAAGAGACCGATAAATTTGTAAGCCCAGAGTAAATGTTATAGAAATAAAATAAAACAATTAAACAACATAATTAACTTGCGATGCTAGTGAAGAGAATTTAAGATAGTAAATTTAGTTAAGTAAAACGATTACTTATTATTAATATCATAGTCCAAATCATCATCATCATCATCTCCCCCTCAACGCTCCTCTCGGGAGTACAGGGCAGAAACCAGCCTCCTCCATTCAGAGCGTCTCTGCGCCAATTGCGTCACCTCTTTCCACGACATTCCCTGCGCTCTGATATCGTTGTATTGTGAAAGAGGGACGCTCGGGCCGACGGAACCCTTGCGGACGGAAGAATAGTGCTCTTTTTGGCCAACTATCATTGGGCATTCTCAAAACATGTCCCAGCCAGGACCATCGTCTCTCCTGTATTACCAAGGTCCAAAAGTTGCTACTAAATGGCTTTTTCGTGTTATTTAAGGACATCCCGAAATTAATATTTCAGAATTTCAGAGCTAGAAGCGAAAATCACTTTAGTCGATGATTTCTTAGTGGATTTTATTATTTAAAATCTCTGGTTATGGTTTAAAAACTATTTCCATATGTGTATAATTCTAGTTCGCCTTATTATTTGATATTTTCTGTTCACATTTAGAAGAGAATGAAATAAAAAAATAACATTATTATTTGTATTCTGTTTCAAATCATTAACTTTTAATTATTCCATGTAATCACTTAAAGTGTGTACATGAAATATAATATAGATTAATTATCTTTTCATCATAATTTACAAAATTTATCAGGATAAATTTTCTGAGAATTTTTCATTTTATTTTTGATTTTAAGAACTAAGAGGTTGAAATATGAAAAGCTTTGCTGACGCAAAATCTAGTGTTAGTTATATAAGTTATAAAATGACTGAAATTTGAACATAATGAATACCTACTTATAGAAAAAGCAATTCAAGGCATGTGTAATTTTTAAGTATTGGGACATCTTTTTCACTTCTTCTGATTGCATTTTGTGTAATGTTACTCTGTGTAAAAATGATTCTCCAATCGAGATATCTGGATTGGTTTTATTTTGTGCGTTGTGCCTAAATACAATGGAACAAACAAAAAAAAATTGTGAAATTTCTAAACATTTACTATGTTTGGATCCTGTGGAGCACCCGGTAAAGAATTGGTCTCCCACTCTTCTGCGTAAGTTTTCGAGTGTCCTGTAAAAGGCAGGTGTTCGAAAAAAATAAGACATTTTACATCTTAAATTCAGCGATGAGGCTTGCCACCCATCCTGAATGTCTTGATTTTATATTGGCACGAAGAGGACAGTTTGCATGTTTCTTACGTGCAGCTGATCTGCTGGCTACCCCACTTGTGGGATATGCCGTGATGGTATAGTAGTAGTAGTATAGTACCTACTATGTTTGGATAACTTTTTCAAAAAAAAAGTATTTCGTTATGATTGCTTTTTAGAACTACCTATCACTATAGACGATCGTTCAATTATAATAAGCATTCTCTCATTTTTATTTCCATTTGGGAATTCAAGAAAGAAATATCATCTCTCATATCAAAGGATTAAACTAAGTATTTAATAAAATGATAATTTAATTACGTGAAACTGGTAATTAATAATCACTAGAATTTATATATTTTATTTTAGACAGTAGAGTCAAATAATGAAACGTCAAAAGAATTCTGTCAAAGATTAAAAAAAAACTTTGAAAACAATTTGAAAGAAATAATTAAAATATCAGTATATTTTCATCGACAATATTTACGACTTTAATTTTCTTAAGCTGTTTGTTTTACCGATTAATATATACCCCATCGGAAATCGTACCTATTGAATGGTGCCTTCTTAATAATCTCTTTGAGACAATGTTATATAATATTAGAAACGTAGCATTGATTAGCTTATAAATAACTAAGCTTTCGGAAGAATTCAGTATGGTTTAAACTACGTAAAATAATTGGTTATTTGGAAAAGTGATATGAAATATTAAAGGTACTTATATTTATAATGTATTATTTCATATAAAGTTTGGAAAGTTCTGCACCATAACATGTTCCTGCATTGCAGTTGATACATCAAAATATCAGATTATAGTCCATGTGAAAGTGCATAACCCTCGATACAATCATTATTACCTGATTTATAATTTCGGCAAAAAATAAACTTGAAAAAAATGATACGTTATCGTTATAAATTATAAATTATCATACCTACGTTATAAATTATCAAATTCGCGTGATCCGTGATTCGATAAATTAACTGCACTTACTCAGATCTATCTTAATTTAGTACTTTCCTAATAAAATATATGTGTGGAAATGTTAAGGCAAAGAAATTATTTACGTGTGAAATATTTTAAAAAAGTTAATAAAAAATGTGTGCATAAAATGAAATATTTATAATTACTGTATTTGGTAAAGTGAAAAACTAGAATTATCATATGAGAAGAGAAAAGTAATTAAGTTAATGAGGATCATTTGTGATATGAAAAATGAGCACAACTTAATATGTGATGAAGATTGAGTCTATGTTGGTATACGTTTATCATTTCTCTATAAAGAAACTTATTATAAAATATCCTTGGCTATGCTCATTCCGCATATAACTGAAGCTTTCAGAACCGCAAACCGAATTGCGCTAATGAAAGTTATAAACGGTAGAAATAAATAACAGGGATAATGAATAAAATGAATACTTAATGAAGATGTACGATTGAGTTGCAATGGAATGAATATAATAAAACAGAACAAGTATAGCGCTCTTTTAGAATACAAGTACACATACCTAGTCTTATACTATATAGTAGAGCTCCAAGGCAAGTAGATAAGAACGCCTTGTATCAAACATTTATATTATTACGAAAACATATTATGTAATCAACACGAACAGTCTGCATACCATTTCTCCTGGACAGTTAAAAAAATGTAGAGGTAAGAACATTTCTTTAAATTATCCTATACAGAAAGCATAGTAGAAACATTATATTTTTATTATCACAAACATTATTATGACAAAATTCATTTGTTGTTAAAAAATATTGTTTTATTACATATTATATGAGGATTTAATTACAATTCTTTTGAAACTTGAGCAGTTATACGAGAGCTGAACAACTGTAGAATTGACTATAGATATAAGAGTATCCTTAGAATAACTTCAATATCCCTACCTCTACTATCTAACTCCATGAGTCATCTAACATAATCAATTTCACGAGAGAAATCAGGCAAAGAGACACCATCTCCATAAAGTTGATCAAATTGGTATTGGAATATGCTTTCTGTAACCTACATTGGGATGATTTTGGCATGAACAATGAACATAGATGGAAAAAGATGGAAAACGCCCGGAGTCGCCGATTACATAGTACTTTTCGCCAATACAGAAAAAGAAGTCATCATAATGTTCGCTGATCTTAGAATTGAATGCAGTAAAGTGGGATAAAATAGATATGAGTAAGGATTTCCACAAATCTAACCCAAATGATTACGAACGAATGTCAAAATATCAGAATTGTTGAGTTTTATGTCTTCTTGGGTCACACTATTAAAACTGGGAAGGAATAATATTGAACTGAAAATACGAAGAGCTTTAGAAAGGGTTGCACCCGGTAAATTATCAAATGTCCTGAAACCCCCAAACATTGTAAGAGGAAAACTTTCGGTACGTGCGTACTCCCTGTGCTCACTTATGCATTCAAGACTAATTTACATATTCATCAATAAAGAGAAAAATGCAAAATATGGCACTGAAACAAATGTTTGGATACTGGAAAAGGTCAAAGTAACAGAGAGTGTCTCAGAGAACCGCAGAAAAAAATGGAAATTGGCACATGCCACGTGTGTCTGATGATAGGTGGATGGAGAAGACGCTGAACTGGAAGCACAGAATAGAACGCAGAAGCGTGGGTGAGCCTCAGATATGGTGTGTCAATCACATAAAGAGAATGGCGGGCTCGCACTGGAAGAGTCTAAGGTCAAGTCCAAGAGTGTGGCTTTTGTTCAGTTCTGGACATAGACAAGAAGAAGGCTGAAAGTAAGGTTAGCTAAGAGAATTCCGCATAAATTATTGAGTATAAATTTAATGTGATGAAAGTATCTACGAGAAACAGGCACCATTTTGATAAGCTTGAATGACAGCAGTAATGTCGACACACTTTGTGCCTACGTGTTGTTTTTTTAATTTCAATTACAATATTAATCACAATTTTTTGTCATATCATGAGTTTAATTAAAGGCCTTGATCGGAAATTTATTCCATAATGTATTACTCTGGAAATATTAACCCATTTCATAACATATTAATCATTTATAATAATAAGTACTTGTTAAATTAAATTAAAAACCATTTATAATATTAAGTACTCGTAACTAGTTATGGAAGTAAAGTTGCCTATTTCTTTGTAGTTTCTTAATATTTATTTTGTAATTAGCAAAATACCAAAATTAAAGTGGTTTTTTAGTTTTCGAGTGTCACACTGTCAAAGGCAGATATTTGAAAAAAATGGAAAAATTTACATATTACATTCAGCGATGAGATTTACTGCCCATCCTGAATAGCGAAGAAGATGTTTTGCATGTTTGTTACACGAAGCTGGCTAGTGTAGATATTGTAAGATTACGTCTTTATCCAGTCAGCGACTCAGTGTAATGGGCAAGCAAGTCTACCTTTTGAGCATGGGTTGTGTCATCACTGAATTTAAAGATGTTATTACATATTATGATTTTTTACGTTAGTTCTATTTGAATCAATGTGCCAGCATCCGTATTTTCAATTTATTATCTTAATACATAAATATAATTGATTTAATTCCAGATATATAGCAATAACAAAAAAACTGACTACTACATAATTCTACTAACTAAACATTATTCATATCTTAAAATATATGCCTTTAACAATAACAAAAAATGGAATTTACTGATACTCCTCTTATAATACTACTACGACACGTGTTCTTTGGATATCCACTTTTAAAATTATGTACCTAATACATACAAAGAAATAAGAGCCAATGTAGACAACGAACAATTTTTACAAACACACCTACCTATTATTAAAACAGCATAAATTACAGACGGAGAAAATTAAGAAATAAACAAAAAAGGAAACGTTTCGTAGAATTATTAATAATTTCATTTTTGTGTGTAAATAAAATATTTTTTATTTATTTAATGAAAACTCCTCCCACGTTTTATTAATTTTAATAATTTTCCTCAAAAGCGGTGAAAAATTTGATATTTCATCGAAAGGTAAATGCGTAAATTATTGTAATTACGTAAAGACAAAATAAATATCGTTTGGTTTTTCAAGGCTTCTGTTACAGATTATCAATTAAAAAAATAGTAAAAAACAAAAAAATATCCGACTTTTAGAAAATGTTATTTACGTGAAAGCCTAACGATGAGAGCGAAAGCTTTTGAAAGCTGGCTAGCAAATTAATAAAGTCACAAATAATTTACTATTTTCTGTCATTTATTTCCTGATTATAAATAGTTCGTAGAATACAACTTGATATTTGAAATGGAATAGAGAGAGTCCAAATATTAAAAAAATCTTCACCTAAACGGATAAATAGGAGTCCTTGGACTCCTGAAATATCCGAGAAATAAAGATATTTCAACATTTGAAATGGAAAGAATACTATGAAGCTTTTTCGTTTACGTCTTTCAATTTGTTGTAACTGATGATGTGCCAAAAGGACAAAATAAAAATAATTTTTAAAAATTCATGACTTATCGGTTTATTAATTTCATAGTGTTATGTAGTGTTGATGGAAGACGTCCCATTGTTATTGTTAAACTTGGTAATATATTTATCTTCTTTTTTATATTTAGTTATTGGCAATTCAATATTATTGATTAATTTCTTTATTTTATTTAACGAAATCAAAGAAATTACTGCGCAACAAATGAATCAAATCACGAGTTTCTTTCTATCGAATAATATTTTATTTATTGATAAATATACGAAAACAAAAATGTGGTAGATGCAGTGATACAATAGAGATACAAAAATGTGGCAGATACAGTGGTAGATACATAGATACAATAATGGTAGATACAGTCATTTTGAATGTTTATTAAATAATACCTTAAAAAATGATTTTGAAGATTTAGGCTGTAAAGATGATTAAACATAAGTTAGTAAAACAAAATAAAATATAAATTATTTCACTTCTACCATAACTGCTTAAATCTTTACATACCTACATCAGTAGTAATTAAAAATATTTATTGAGTTTGTTAATATTATAAAGTACATATTTTTTGCACTGAAAATTATAATTTATTGTAATTAATCAAATTAACTTTTTTTTTCATATATTTTTCAAAGCAAATAAAAAATGGCCCATTAAGCGTGAAATTCCAACCCTTTTGACTGAATGTAAGTAGACGCAATAATTGAGTATTAAAATGTAAATTTTTAGCGCGCTGTAATATTCCAGTGGCTTATTTCTCATTACAACGGATCGTTTCATTTTAAACCGCAATTTCAACATTTGCGAAATTAAGATTCTCAATATTAATAATAATTACTAAATATTACAAACACTCTTTTCATGAATTTTAATTATGTATAACACCCTCTAGCGTATTCCATGTTGTAACCGAGTTGGTATATCCGTTTTCTAGCTTACAAACCTGAAATTATACCTACATAACTACAGCAGTAGTAACACGTTGATATAATATTATATAGATAGGCAAGTAGATATAGGTACCTATGCCTACGCAATCACACGAGTAGGATGATGATAGTCTGCAATTAATTTAATATCCTTAATGAATAAGTATTGCATGGGCGTGTCAGCTCTGGAACCCTATATACATGCATAGTATTATTATTATTATTACCAAAGTACCTACATTCGCAATCATATTCTCTAATGAATCATAAATACAGTATACTTATATGCATAATATTATGTAAACATACAAAATTATTACATTTCTCCTATTATAAAGTATATATTAACACAATAAAGTAAACATGTATAATGGAGATTGGACTACTGCAACAGCCAGTTTTTCCATGGTGAAACTGAATAGGATCCCGTCCATATTTAATACTGCTGCCAGACTCCTCCATGTAAGCCGAAGATCTGAACGCATTACTGTTCTCTTGCATGATTTCCATTGGCCAAAGATAAAGCAGTATATGGAGTATAATATCCATTGGCCAAAGATAAAGCAGTATCTAGAAAATAGAATAAAATAGAGTATAATATATGTTTATCGACTATCCATGCTTCAGTCATCACAGCGTGAAGCAAAACGCAAAATTTTTGAGTCACCTCGATCTTGTAGGATGGGATTTGGAGATGGTTTAGTGATTTGGATCTCAAATGCTGGTGCAAGAAGAGACGAATAGAGAGATTGACGTGTTGATACTTCCGTTAATATGGACGAATGAAAATAAGTTACTTTTTTGTTTTCAAGAAAACCTATTATTTTTCTTACCTACAGGTTTTTTCTACATCCCAAAAAGAGAAACATGTGCACCCGAATGTTATATCACGCAAAATCTAATCGAAAGATGTGAGAAAGACGTCTGTGTTCCTAATGTTATTTCATTCATTCATCGCCCTCAACGCTTCTCTCCGGAGCACAGGGCGAAAACCAGCTTCCTCCATTCAGAGCGTCAATGTTATTTACGGATATTCTATTCTATTTTTAAGGGTATTCAAAATTTGATTTTTACTATTTTTTAAAATAGGAAATATAATTTAGGATGGCTTGTATATTGACGATAGTCCTTACAAAGTAGGGAACAAACTTTTATCGACAATCTACTGTCTGCGGAAAATACAAAACGAAGATTATCTCTGTGTGATTTAGAATTGAATAATAATAGATTATCGACGGATATTAAAGCAATGCCACATTTGATATAAAATGTTAATTAATTCTGGTTTATTGTTTACGGATGTTTTGTAAATGATAAACGAGACTTATGAATATTATTTACAAACTATGTAATGTTTTAGGTATGAAGTTTGGGTATCGTTGTACAAAATAACTTTTAGAATGTTGCTATGTAGTAATTTTGGTTGAATTGCAGTCGTAAACTATTTTGTGAGACGCACTTTCTTTTGTAATATTATTTTTACAATGCTAGTTAATGACAATATGTTTGAGGTAAAACTTGTATCTCGACACCACTGGGGTTTTCAGTAGGTGTAGTTTGATTAGTGTTTAGAGTTTAATTTGTAACTTTTGTTATAAACTAATATCAAAAGTTTCAGTATCTATGGTTCTCATAATATTTTTAAGTAATTATTAAGAGGAATTAACGTACATTTAAATTAAAATACTTCGGTGGTAATTATTTTGTAAGACTATAATATAAATAATATTTTCATCTTGTTTTAATTTTTTACAACAGCACAGTATAACGAGTAATGAAATATCTATGTATTGTATTAAATAAATAAAATTAAGAACTCAATTCTTATTAATTTTCCATAAATATTTTTGCTTCATATGAATTAGTCATTTTAATGGACACAAAGGAAACGTTCAAAGAAATAATCATTACGTAATGTTTAGTGGAAATAATTAGTATCTATCGTACCATTAATATAAAATAGAGATATTTCTGACTTACGTATGCAGTTGCGTAAATGATATTTTAATATATGTACGCATTAAACTTAATTTGTATTTCTAAGAAAAGGTTTTTGTTTATTTGACTTATTTGTAAGGGATTTACCTTTTACAATACATAATTATGCAGTCTTCAAATTTAAGGAATATAAGCACTCATAAAAATAGACAAAACCACAAAGAAAGTAAGAATATCTCAAAAATCGATACAAAAAATTGATACCAGCTTATTTCATTAATTAACAAACGGGTCATCTCACTCAGAAAAAAGATTTCAAGTAAATGTTTTAACTACATATTCTAATTTCAGTATAAAAACGCTTACGTTACTATTCTACTAGGTATTATCTGGGATTACCTTTCTTAATAAGAACATAAAATTCAATCTAAGAAGATTCAAAGTAGTTTTTTCTAAATAATAAACTATGTATCTAGGATAAGTCCGTAGTTGAGATGCAGAGTACGAGTATCTAGCAAACATTAATGTTACAACATCATATAAAATGGAGTAGATGAACACGGTGCAGGTAAACTTAATTACTAATTTATTAGACTCGAGTACAACGATGGACTATTGCACTCTGTAAGTGGGAAATAAAGATTTTAATATCGTTTTTAATATCAGTAGGTAGGTAGTTATTTAGTAAAGATTTACATCTTTATTATACATAGCGAATCACAATTCATTAGTTTGCTCTGCAGCGAACTTGGAGTTTCTTCTCCTTTCCTCCGTAATTTCTTCTATAGTCTCTTTAATTCTCCGCATATGTCACAGTTCATGTCTTTCCTCATTTGATCCACGTAGGTGTCTCTGAGCCGGCCTCTTTTATTCTTGCCATAGGCCATGTCCTCCGCGATGGTGATGAGCAGGCCTGGAAGTCAGATGTTGTAATCAAACCAGTTTGCTCATTGTTGGGTTTTGCCTACTTTTTCCTACCCTGATCAACACCCTTTCGTTTTTGTCATTTTCCAACCAATGGATCTTCAGCATGCATCTGTTGCACCATAACTCGAAAACAGCCAACTGTCTGTTTCCATTCTTGCTGATGGCCCATGACTCACTACCATATAGCAGAATGCTCCAGACAAAGGATTTTATTAGAGTCTGTCTAAAGCTAAGTCAATGTTTGAAGATGTCAATATTAAAGGTTTTTTGTTAAAATCCTTGCTTGGTTTATCCTGCTTACGATTTCAGATTTGGAACGTGCATCGTCTAATTTGTCAGTATACTGAATCATGTCAACTTTTTTTTCATTTAATTATACTCCTGTCCAGTTCTTTATTTCCTCTTTAAATTAGTCAATGGCTTGCTGTATATGACAGTTAAAGAGTGCTGGTGAAATTGAACACCCTTGACTCACACCATGTTCAACTTTTGATTCTGCGCAACATTCTCTACTTTTTAATACAGTCATTTCATTCTTGTATTTATCTTTTTCACTCATTCCTACATGGTTAATAGTATTAAAAATAGTTTCTATTCTAATTATCGAATGCCTTTTCTAGGTCGATGAATGAGGTGTTCTTATAATTCATATAATTAATTCTTACTCTCTTTTCTAAAACAAGTATTAGACTCAAGGTTGCGTGTCTTGTACCTGTCTTTTTGAGGAATCAAAGTTGATCTTCTGAAAGTGTTTTATTGCTTTGCTTTTCGGTGATCTTAGAAGCGTGTGATATCATACATAAGATCCTATGCTGTTATCACTTTGTTGTGCCTGGTTTTTTGTCAACATTTGAATCTGACATAGTTCTCAAGTACCTCTCCTGTGTACCTATATTATATTTTGGAGACAATATTTTATACAATGTACCAAGCATACCACTTAACGCATTTGACCAACTCTGGACTCTGTCTTTATATCCTTTCTTTCGTATAATTATTCAAGATATTTTTTAATAAATATAAATAAAATAAAATAATCTTTATTGTACATTTTTTAAGTTGTACAAATGGCGGGTTTATTGCCTGAAGGCAATTTCTGACAACCAACCAGTTTTTTCTATCTTTTTACAATAAGTTCGTCTTCAAAGAGACGTTTGCTAATTTTTGTATATCGCGTTTGGTAAATCTTCCAAAATCTTACGAATTGATATAAAGGAGACGTATCATTTTACTGTTTATTGTGGGGTGCAAAATACACGCGGTGAATCACAATGAACCCTTCCAAGTCTTTTCATAATACATCTAGATTGTTTTATTTTTTTTTCATTCTTTTCGCACATCATCATTGTACTTAATCGTTAACAACTGCAAGATAATGCTCATATTACTTTGACTGCTTTTGAACAATGGAAACATCCTGAACACAAAGAGTTTCCACAATATGATAAGATACACAGTATTTAAACGAACATCTGAATTTGAGTGAT
This sequence comes from Athripsodes cinereus, assembly GCA_947579605.1. Classification (NCBI taxonomy): domain Eukaryota; kingdom Metazoa; phylum Arthropoda; class Insecta; order Trichoptera; family Leptoceridae; genus Athripsodes; species Athripsodes cinereus. The sequence continues at coordinate 17,489,405 of OX388312.1, read as the reverse complement.
AATCGATAGGGACTTCAAAACTTTTGAACATTGAAAAGTCATAATAATAAGTAGTAGTTTTCCGCAGACTTACATTCATAAAGTACAATGCATGAGGTAAGTATAACGGAGCATTCAAACTTTACTTCCAAAGATATCCTTTTCAGAGAAAACTTCTTACAGAAGAAACGAATTATACAAAAATTCAATAAATATTCGAAGACAAATACAAAAAAGGTGACAAGGGAACAATTACAATACTAAAAAGTAGCTATCGAATAATACGAGTAGGTATATCTTTATAGTCAGGATATTATTGCTCTGCAGAGAAACAACCGAATGTTTAGTAGGTAAAAAAGCACATCTCTTTCTATGCTCCGTTATGTAGATAAAAAGTCCAGGCTTAGATAAAATGAGTAAAGGATATTGGATAAACTAATTTTGTGATATCGGCTTAAATGCCGATCAATGAAAACTACTACTTCAGATGGTTGTAAATTATAAAATGAAAATTATGTGGAGTTGCCAGTTTTTTTCTGTTTCATAAAAATATGATATTCAGTATAGGTGGCATTCCTCACCGCTAAAATTAAGATGATATAAAAATTGTAGGTAAACCAGATGTTATATGAATCCATGCATACAGGATGGGGAATATTGCTTCTATGTAGAAAATTGAATAGACACGGATAACCAAAATAATATCTCATATTCAAATACGGTTCAGATGTAGTAACATGTTAGGTTGGTATGTTCACAATCCATGGTGGTATTCCTATGAATTGCTCGTTCATAGACTTGCAAGACATGCAGAGAGGTCATAATAAAAGTAGATATTGGAAAGCCACGAAGTAGAGTGGAAAATCAATGCAGACTTATTATAATGACTAGGTAGGTATTTGAAGTATCTATTTACTTACTACTTACTATATTATATTTATCGTGATAGGTATGATTTGGAGCTAAAGATTGCATTAATTGCAGGGTAGAGAGAGTATTAGGTGTCCCGATGCTCACGAATCGGTTCAGCCTGGCTTAAGCGCTATATACCATGGCAACGTTCACCAATTACACCTGTCTCTCTTTTGCTTTTCTCATATATTTAACAAACTAAACTATTTTACATATTACCTTAAGTCCTGATTACGATAGGCCTTCAATTTTTTTGTTGGTTGTCGAGTGTTGTGTTAGAGGCAGATATTCGTACAACATTACCAGTCTGAATTTCTTAACTTTTATTGGCACGGAGAGGACAACTTGCATGTTTATTACGTGCACTAGTGGGAAATGCCGTGATAGTAGGTACGTATGTTACAATTTTTTTTGCATTTCAGTGTGCCTAATTTTTTTATGAAAATTACACCTACTTGTATGTGTTCAGGGGCCGTAGACAAACCGCACTTACGGTCTACTATTGGCGAATTTTTCGATGATCTACCTACATGTACCGTGTTATTATGCGTTATTGTTGCGGTTATTGTCGAAAATTCATTTGTAGCCGATCGCCAAGTACGGTTTGTCTAGGGGGTCAGATATCTCTGTCCTGAACTTCCTGCTCCAGTTCACCAGTTATTCTTCTAATGTCATCAGACTATCGTGTTGAAGGTCTTGCTGTACTTTTATCTAGACAAAAAAATTCTATGAACATAATTCTTCAGTAATTCAGAAAATATCTTTTTTCGTATATATACCTGCAGTACACAAAGATTCTATTATTTTCTAGGTATTTAAGACATTGTTCAGCTTATTATGACATAAGGCATACTTACTACCCTAGTAAAATTTTCCGGAGTCAAAATCGTCCCCCAATAAGATCTCCGGGTGGGGACTGCTCGAGATCTTGTCATTAAGCAGAATACACAAAAGAGAGAGGAGGTGAGAAGAAACCGAAACAGCACACAAGGAAGATACGCAACCTGGAACGTCAGAACTTTGCTGCAAAATGGTAAGTTAGATAAAGTAGAGATGACGAAAATGAAACTAAGCGCGCTAGGAATCTCTGAAATGAGATGGCCTAACCCGGGAGATATGTGGACAGGTAATTTTCACCCTAAACCAGATAGGAATGAGTTATAAAGACAGAAGAGCAATCTGGAGTTTATACAAGAACGAAATGGCTGTGATTAAAAGCGGAGAGTGCTGCGCAGAAGCAAGGGTCGAACAAGGCGTAAGACAAGGATGCTCAATGTCGCCAGCTCTCTTTAACTGCTATATACAGCTAGCCATTGATGAACTGAGAGAAGAAATGAAGAACTGGACAGGAGTAAAAATAAATGGGAAAAAGGTCGACATGATAAGATATGCTGACGACATAGCACTGATCGCAGACTTCAAGATGAAGCTGAACGAAGCCTTAGGAAAAATGGAAAGTATACTGTTGTCAAAGTACAACATGAAAATAAATAAAGAAAAAACAAAATGTATGGTCGTTGGAAGAGAGATAAATGGAGTGAGAATCAAACAAGTAAGTGAATTCGTGTACCTGGGCAGCAGAATAAACCAGGATGGACGCTCCAAAGCAGAAATTGTAAGCAGAATAAACCAGGCAAGGATTGCCTTTAACAAAAAATCGAAGATATTGGAATCCCCAAATATTGACTTAAGCGTAAGGAAGAGCCTTTGTATGGAGCATTCTGCTTTATGGTTGTGAGACATGGACCATCAGCAAGAGTGAAAGCGGACGGTTGGCGGCCTTTGAAATGTGGTGCTACAGACGCATGCTTAAGATCCATTGGTCGGAGCATGTCGAAAACGAAGAAGTATTAACCAGGGTAGGCGAAAAAAGGCAACTCCTTAAGAGAATCAGCCAACAACGAGCTAACTGGATTAGCCACAACATCAGGCACCCAGGACTACTCATCGCCATCGCGGAGGGTAAGACCGAGGGGACAAATGGCAGAGGCCGACCAAGAGACGCATATATGGACCAACTGAAGAGGGACATGAACTGTGGCTCATACGTAGAACTGAAAAGACTGGCTGAGAATAGAGACGAATGGAGAAGAAAAACCAAACTCGTTGCAGACCAATCCAATGGATTGTTACTCATTATATATAGGGTAAGGTTGCTCAAGTCGTACCCCCTAAGGAAACAATGCTATAATATTTAGTGCAATGAAAATAAAACAAATTCATCTGCATCTGCAATCTTCATTTAGTTGCCTTTTAATCGACAATCATAGAAATTTGAAAATATTTTAACAAAATAGGTATTTTAACGTTTTTCAAAAATATACCTTCGGTACGATTAAGGCGCCTAGTCGCCAAAGTCGTACCACCTATAGCCTTAGTCGTACTTAGAAAATACACCTTTTGAACACTATAATAAATTATACCTATAGAAAAATACTCAATAACAAGATATCATATGAATAACTAAAAAAATATGTATTAACAATGCAGTCTGAGATCAACTTAAAACATTTTTTTTTGTCAAACCTAATTATTAAGTGAATAACACATAGAAAATAGAATTATCATATCTTAAAAAAAAATCTTCTACGGGATTAAATCCAATTTCTCCATTCCGATGTTTCTGTGTTCGATGTTTCAGTGATATAAGAAAGGAGTAAAGGAATGTGGAATGAAAGTTGGTGTAATCACAAGGATGAATGTAAATAAGTTAAGATGGTTTGGGCACGTGGAAAGAATGAATGAGGACCGAATGACCAAGAAGATATATTTGGCTGAGAGGAATGGTGCTCGGAGACGTGGACGTCCGAGGATCAAATGGCAAGATCATTTAAATCAATTCCTACAGGACGGTTACGTGTTGAGCACATTGAACAAGAGAGCATGCATGAGGAATTGTATGACAGCGACAGAAGCGAAAGAAGTATGCTATGATAGAAAGAAGTGACGCTCGATCCTTTCTGCCTACCCCGCGAGAGAAGTCGCGTGACGGTATGTATGTTTAAAGCTTCGTCCATGTCCTCCTGCATCCAAGTACTTTCTCTTCGCCATATTTAGGTATTACCTACCTGATAAAATGTTAAGTAAATTATTAAACAATTTTCTTAATACCTAAGTCGTACCGGTACGAGTAAGGATTTTTGCACAGGTACGACTTAAGCGCCGGGGCCTTCTATGTTTAAAACTAAAACCACTGACGTAACCTCAAAATGTAGTACCGTTTGAATATGCGTAAACTATTGCCAGATAAGTCTTACAAATAGACGTAAACAAAGAAAATAGGTAAGTATCACATTCCTGCCATAAAAAGCTTACAAATGAGTCAAAATATTTAATGAAAACTGTTCAAAAACTTACTTTTTCAATATTTTTGCTTCAGGAAGCCGGCCGGCCGCCCACTTTTTTACGTTCGCTCACTCAACTAAAAAGTTCAGATTGACGACACTAGATGGTCAAATTTATAACTATCAGATAAGATATTGCCGGGGTACGACTTAGGCCGTGGTACGACTAAAGCAACCTTACCCTACTACCCTAAATATTTATCTAATTTATGGGAAATATTTAACATCTCTGTTTTGTCAATTATCTCGAATTTATATTTACAATGTGCGTTTTTATCATTTGGGTTCCAGATTTAAGATGTAAAAAGTCATCATTAAATTATCAAAATGACAATCAGCAAGTGAAATTTTGTGCGGCTCACAAAGTAATTTTGTACTATGGCATCCTTCTTTCGACTTTCAGACAAATGTAATCATCACGTCTTGTTGAACACAAAGAGGAACTCTTCTATTCTAGATCATGGATGGCCAACCTTTTCACCAGCCGGGCCAAATTTCAGAATTAGATTTCCTACCGGGCCACACAACAATATATTCCATACATGGAACATTTGATAATTTTACTTCACCTTAAAATTTCTACCCCCCCCTCGTCGCCAAATTTTCAAAATGGTATAGGAATTTGAAATGTTTCCATACTCCTTGGTTTTCTTTAAGAATATTTTCTCAAAAAACCTCTTTCAATAAAAGTAACGGGTACTTGTACCGACTATTAATAAAAAAAAAGTGTGCATATGCTTCGCGGGCCGCGGGTTGGCTACCCTTGTTCTAGATTCTTATAATATAGTACACAATAATGATAAACTTTGTTTTGAATTTGTAATACAAAACTTTGAAAACTTTCTTAATAATCTCCATTTCTCAACTTGAAAATAATAAGAATATGTAAAGTGTGTACACACAGTGGGTAATGATAGCAGCTTCTCAAGGATCTTAAGTCTTATGAAAACATTTGTAAAAGATGCAGAACCTCTTGAAAGTAAACACTTTTATATCAATATTATTTTGCATTGAAATATTTATCCATAGGAGACTCTGTTTCACTTTAATAGCATATTGTTTACGTATTGTTCATACAGGAAGTTTTATAGAGAAAAGAGCTTTCGCAGTTATTTAGTCGGCAAAGACGTAGTTTGTGTGAATAATAATTAATAGTTCATCATTCGGATTTCAAATATTGATAAAATAACGATTTTATTATATTATGCTATAAAACTAGTAAATATTTAAATCAAATTTCCCAGGAGATAATTTGTAGAGCTAGTAAAAAAGGTAAAATAAAAATATGTACTTACAAGGTAATTAATATTTTCCTTTATTGTATACTGATTTGAAACCACAAGAATAAATGCAGAGGAGATGCGATTGCTGAGCAGAATGGTTGGTAAACATTGCGTGATAGAGTGAAGAAAAAGGATATTAGAAGAATGAACGGATGCAGGAGGAGTGTTGTGGACAGAATGCGCGTAAATAAGTTACGTTGGTTTTGTCATTTGGAACTAATGAATGAGGAAAGGATGTCAATATCGATATATTTGTCTATAAGAAGGGGTGTAAGGAAGTGCAAATGTTCGAGAATCGCGTGGCTTGATCATGTAGATCAAACTCTCAAGGACGAGTGTGTGTTAAGCAAGAGAAATCAACGTGCGTGTATGAGAATGAGACACGTCGTGAGGGTAAAGTAAAGTTTGGTATGGATATACTAATTTGTCTGAAAAACAGTTAAAATAAACGGAAATAGGTATTTGTGATACCATTTTTATGTTAATTCATAATTCATAATTTCTTTATTCATAAAATTCTTTATTCATAAAATATTTACTTCACATTTATATAAAGATTCACATGATAGAAAAACAAAATATTTTAATATTTTTTGATACTGAAGACATTCTAAAAACGATTTTTGCCATAATATCTTTGTAAGTTTTAGAAGTATTAAATTATAATTAATTCTCTAGAAAAAATCAACAATTTGTTTATGCTAATAGAGCAGACTTATTTTTCTGTGACCTCATTTGTTTTTTTAAAGTAAAGAAATGTGCTAATATTTTTTAAGAGTTTTTAAGAAAAATGTTCGTGCGCATTTAGCTAGATATTGTACCTATGTGATTTTTATAAATTAATAAGTTATAGCACAAGTTAATAATCTATCTATCTAAGTAATAAACAATAAGTTATATCATATAATACAAGTAAAACTTTATATTTACTTACCAACAAAAACTCACAACAAATGCCGCGAAATAAATGACATTTAGTTTCTAGGTTAGTTCGTAAGCGTCCTGTCAAAAGTCAAGAATCAAGATGACCAACTTTGAAATATCAAATAACATTAAATAAACGATTTAAATGAAAATAACTTTACAAATAATTTATTAAATGTAGTAATTTATTGTCAATTTAAATATTTTACATATTTATTCAAAAATATTTCGTGAAAATTAAATATTATTCGCAAAAATATGAAATTTGCTGAAACCATAGACAATACGACAAAAATTCACATTGTTGCTAACGGGCCGTTAAACTAGTATCGGAATAAGATTTAAGTTCCAAATAAGAAAGAGAAAAAGAAAGTGTCAAGAATACGAAATTAGTCATGGTCTTTTTATTTGCGATCTTAAGTCTAGTATTAGTATCGAATAAGAAAGCGTCAAGAATAAGCCTGCTGTTCCCAGATGATTAAATAAATAAAAACTGAAATAGTTCATGTTTATATAAAGATGTCTAAACAAGTGTGAATATAAAAAGGTTTTAATTTTCAATAATTCATGCGCTGACAATATTAAATTATTAACTACTTAGGTACACGTGACTCTTTCCATTAAATTATTTCACTCAATTATTCGTCGAATACGCGCACTTTATTTTAGCACAAAATATTGGATTACATAAGGAATTTCGAAATGGATGATATTTTTTATGACTCACATAAATTAATCATTACGTACCTACACAAGGAATACTTAATCATTTATACACAGGTTCCTAAGACACGTGAACTACCGCTTGAGAATTCCTATTGACAGGTTGAACTATGATTTTTTGTTGATAGAGATGAGGCTCGTTAGTCTGCACGATTACAGAGTGCTGTTTGATCTCCTTATGTACACTTAAAAGGATAGTGACTGGCTCTTTGGATAGCTATTAGTTGCTAAGATTAGTGAACTTGCGCGTCCCGAATCATAGCACCAGAAACTAGGAATTATTCTATGCTACGGGATCATCGTCAAACTATAGTTATTACTCAGTAATGAATCGACTACATGTAATAGGGAATAGCTGTTACTGTGTTGAAGTTGACATCTTTAACGATTCAGAGTACACCGTGAGAAAATGTGCTGTGAACGGATTTGTTCGAAGGTACATGTTTTTCATTGTGAACCCCATGTAGTTTCTGTTATCTATTTATTTTCATTGTATCCTTATATGTTGATTGTGTATGTTTCTTATGTGTTTAGAATATTTACTAGTTTTTTATTGTTTAACCGGATTTGGGTGCAGATGAAATGTGTTTTTTTTTATGTAATTGTACCCTACAGTCTATTTAAAAACGACCATTTATATTATTATGTTAATAAATAATAAACTGTATGCCGAAGGTGAGAAAACTACTAGATTTTAGAATTCACGCTTAGTACAAAAAGACTTGTAGATTTACAATTTACAAGTGAATGACAGACAAATTTAAAGTCAACAAGAATGTGTGTAAGAAATACGAAAATAAATGAATAATTCTCTCTATTTCTTTATCAGCTTTCATATTTTCGTAAAGTAAAACGTATGCATACGTAATCATATCTTTTGTTTGGGAAAATATATCGAGCGTAAAACAAACACATTCAATGTTTCATCCGTACAATATTATGTCTGTGTACCTGTGTTTTTATGAGAAAATCTCAGCACGCGTAGAATATTTACAGAAGTTCAATTCACATTGTACTCATTTTATTTTTGTATTTTGCGCAACAAATATTGGATAACTCCAGGTTGTTTGTTTCTTCTGTCTCTATATTTTTTCATTTACTATTTTTAATCCACTATTATCGGTGGCTTTAGAAATTTGTCGTTTTTTACTTTGATTGCTCCTTGCTATCTTTAGTCTTAAATGAAATTTCTTTCTCTGATACCTACAGTTAAAATTCTGTCAGTAATATTAACTGTAGTTAATATGGTGGAAGTAAATAAATGATATCAGTAGAAAAGCATTGATCTACCTGTTTGACTGTGCAGATGTTTGTTATTAGATCTTTCAGTAGACGGGGGAATAATTTGGAACGTCTTCAGAACAATGGGCCACTTGCAGTTTTTTTTTATTACATAAAATTGTTAATTAGTATGAGAGAAACACAACCACAATTTATTTTAATTTTTATTGCACCATTTTCTTAGACATTAGCTTTTAAAAATTGAATTTTTCCGGAGTGATCAAAAACAATATGGCGGCACTGTGACGTCACGGAGTCCGGTGAACCATAATAACTTTCGCACCACAGATTATAATCTCATACACACATGGGACTCCGTGACGTCATCAGCTGTCAAAATCCATTTTACGTGTTTTGCCAAACGTCAAAATTTTGCATTTAATGTTTGGAAATTCTCCATAATTTAGATATTTAAAAAAATTTAACTGACATATTTGTGTTTTCCTACCTCAAATTTACTTCGATCATTTTTATTAAAATCCCCCATGACTGCAAGTGGCCCATTACATCCGTTATATATTTGTTCTAAGGAAATTTGATCACGTATCTGAATTTCGTGAGCTCTTTAGTTCGAAAATAATTTCTCAATACAGAAATGCTCACTGACACTCATTGTCCTCTTCACAAGATTTTCTATGATCTCGTTATTCCATTGCATCTTAAGGAGAGGTTTGAATTCGTATGAATTGTCTTCATCTTCTAATAATCTCATGGCTATCCCATCTCAATATTCAGGTTTTTTGTACAGATTATTTTACAGTCCATGGTACCAAATTTTGTAACCAGCTTCCATTAATAACCCGAACTTATACGTCTTTTGTTACCTTTAAGAAAAAAGTCAATGGTCGCTAGTCTTCTGTTACGTCTATATTTATTTATTTTATTCTTCACTGTACATTGTTTACAATAATACCAATTAAAACAGTACCATAGAAAATATCAGTTATACATAGATTACCTTAGTTTTACCAGTCCTTACATACATATACGAGTTGATAGGTAGTGCCATTACACATGTGGAATGGCACTGCCATCGACCATCTGATAAATGAGTCTCCCACACACGCATTCGAAGGGGAACTTTGGGACTTAAACGCTCTTACGGGACGACGCGATCCAGTGAGTGCGGAATTTATAGGTCAAGTTGTAAGCATAGAAGAATAAATTAATATTATAATTCAGTTGGAAGATATTGCAATCTAGCAATAAATTCGCTCTCTGTGCATTGAATTGAACAGCTGATAATTTTATGTACTTTGTAATGATTGATGTTATAACCAATGAATAGTAAAGAATAAAAATAAAACTAATTATTTTATATAAATATTTAATAGAAATTGGGATTTAAATTTGTAGTTTTCACATTGTGTCCTATTAATAGCAGACATTTAATTTGTTGAATCACTATCACAGTTTTATCTAAGTATTGTGACAATTGGAAGAATAAATAAAAAATGAGTTTCAACCATGGGTTAGTTGGAAGATATTGCGCTTCAGCAATAAACTCGCCCATTGCACAAAATTATTAATTCTATTGTTGTGATACCATGTTTTTTGTTCTTCTTTACATATTGATTTTGTGCAATAAAGTTTATTATTATTATTATTATTCGTGGAAACATAAATAAAAGAATTCCTCAGAATTTTAGAAGTTTTGCTACACATATTATTAGGTATATGTGGTTATACTTATACGTACCTTTACCTATGTAAATATTACACAGATCCGATCTTTTATTTCATCTGTTATTTTCTCCGCCTTATACAGTTGGGATAAACGAAATAATTTATGATTGTTGTACACATAGAGTCCCCTCTACTTTCAGAGTGGGTGAGTATCTAATACTGAGTGTGTAGGTAATGTAAATATGTAGTTGATTTGTTGAAAGGGTAGCCGTGCTCAACCATATGAACGTAATGTCTTCTACTTTACTCTGTATTAATATACAAACAGACGAATATGAAATCACTACTACATTCTACATAATACCTATTCATAAAGACAGTTTCTTTGAAATGTAGTGCAGCATCCTGCCATACGTAGGCTTTATACAGGACAAATGACCTTTTTATCTATAAAGAACACAAAAAATATTGCACTGTAATTTATAAACACAGTCACTCATACAAGAATCATTTTCAGATTTTATAATATGTTTACAATATTTGATGTTTGTGATTCATATGAATTTATTAAAAATAATATGATATAGGTTCAAGTATTATCTCTTTGTACTTCAATATTCAAAGACCAGGTTTACCTACTATATCGGATGATTTTCTATTTGAACGAAATTCAATTTGTCTTTGTGAATTATATTGCTCAGTATTCCGTATGATGGAAGTACGTAGGTATATATAGATGGTTACCTACTTCAAGTTCTGCGAGGTAAACTTGACATAAGACAAATAATGAAAATGAAGAGTAATTTATTCATCCCTGCCTCCTGAAACCCTTCTAAGAATTAATATCTTTATGCTCCTTTTTACTTTTCGTCTTGAGATATTTGTTATTAATATAAATCAAGTACTGAAAAGTATATAAGAATAAAAAATAAACTTACTTACTTTATAAAGTTCGCCTATTTCAGAAGATTAAAAATATTATACCTGAAAGTCGATTTTGTTGACCATCAAATTATATTTTGGTTAGATGCATGTAGGTTGGACCTACAGTCTTTATTTTTTGTCATTGGTGGAAACTCTGAACAATAAATCTTAGTATATTTTTGATAGACGAGTAATGTGATAATGACATGATACGCAAAGAATTAATATTTTTCATTACATACGTACAGTGTTCGTGTAATCATATGAGATTTAAAAAAATAGCATTAGAAATACTACTTTTATTTAAGAAAAGCGATGTTCTGTGTTATTATTTACATTGTAAGAAAATTGATTCGATTTGTTGACCGTTGGAGAGTATTATCTGTTTAGTCTCTCTTGGAGTCCAAATTCTTATTTTAATGCTAAACGGACCATGGAATATAAGATTACATATCAAGAAATTGTACAGATATTCTGTTGTTTCTCTTACATAAATTATTTTGTCAGAAAAATATAATGAAGGGAGATTTTCATATTATGCTTCCCTTTGTCTGAAAGATCATAAGATCAATACAAATGGAGGGGACAAAGTTATATTATTGCACGAGTATTTAGCTATCTACCTCTTTAATCTTGTGACTCTAGATTACAAATTGGATATATTTTATTTTTCTATGTTTAATTTCATTTCATAAAGTACAAATACGGGATTCTAAAAATATTATGACAATAATAGTGATCAAAAAATACAAAAAAATCATAATACATAACATCTATAGATAATATTCGAGTAAAAGCAGTGAAGCTATTTATCATTGTTTTATGTAAACGTAGAATGTATTTTGTGATAATTTTCTTATTTTTACGTGATCCTCCTGTGAGAAGGTGTTATTTTTCTCTAACGTGTCTCCTGTAATACTCACTACTCGTATATTGTTTATCTATAGGTAGGTCATTCTACACACATACGTTGAAATTTCATTAGAGAACATATCATGTTTCTCGACTTTATATAATCGAAACGTCGTTAAATGTAATAAGTATATTTATACGAGAACGTTATAAGTGTAATGTATTTATTTATTATATTTCCTTTCAGTATCATCTACAATATGGTGGTAAGTATAGTCAGTAAATACATTGAAAATACAAGGACTTAAGTTTCCGTTATATGACCATTTAAAATCGTAAACGCATTTATGAAATATAAGTATTAAAACTATCTACACACCTAAATTGAGAAGAAACACTTTAGTAGGTACCTACTGAAATCATGAGACATACCTATATTTACGAGTACATATAGTTTTTATCGGTAAATTCATTTGTTTATTGTGTTCCAAAATTGGAGTTACTTTTTCATACTATGTAAACACGGTATTTATTTTGAATGAAGAATGTTTTTATCATGAGTTTCGTAATTGTGTGGTTTCTAAAGTGTGGAAACTCATTTGTTGTTAAATTTCATCGATAGTAACATCCATTTTCTCCGTTGTTTTTACACAAATTTGATAGGATATAACTATTTTGTAAAATACAACAAATTTTATAGAAATCATCACGAAGAATATTATTACATGCTTAGTTTGTCCACTTTCGATCCACGATCCCAAACCACTCATTATGTATAATATAATATATATTCATAGATTTTATAGAAATCATCACGAAGAATATTATTACATGCTTAGTTTGTCCACTTTCGATCCACGATCCCAAACCACTCATTATGTATAATATAATATATATTCATAGATTTTATAGAAATCATCACGAAGAATATTATTACATGCTTAGTTTGTCCACTTTCGATCCACGATCCCAAACCACTCATTATGTATAATATAATATATATTCATAGATTTTATAGAAATCATCACGAAGAATATTATTACATGCTTAGTTTGTCCACTTTCGATCCACGATCCCAAACCACTCATTATGTATAATATAATATATATTCATAGATTTTATAGAAATCATCACGAAGAATATTATTACATGCTTAGTTTGTCCACTTTCGATCCACGATCCCAAACCACTCATATGTATAATATAATATATATTCATAGATTTTTATATGAATGGAATTCTGTATATATATTACAATAGAGTAAAAAAGCAAGAGATAAATTTTCAAACTCTGAAACCCACTGTCATATACGAGGCATATAAATTAAAGACAGAGAGAGAGAGCGTGCGTGTATCAAATTTCTCTTCATAATAATTATTGTAATCAAAACGTCTTTTAGTGCTTAAACTGTATAGGTACATAATAATATTATATGTTACGTAAACATTCCATTGCTAATGTTGAATCTTGAGTGATTATTATAATTAGATATACATGACATAATAATAATTACACATTAGATCAAAAATTTGGTATATTTCAGCCAGTCTCTGTCATACTCTTCATAATTACATACCTACACTGATAGTCGTGTTAATTAAGGAGTTGCCATTAAAGCTGTTTATCTATCCTCAAGGTGTAAAATTTATTCAAATATAACTTTTTCAAATAGTAACTCTTGTCAGTAATAATGTAGGTACCTAGTATTTGTTTTATGTGCAAGGCCGAGCTCACACTGGATACGATACTGAATTTTTGTGGGTCATACAATCTGATCATACAATTCGTATCGTACAGGCTTCATGGGTAGGAACTTAAGGGAGCACAATGAAAGAGTTTTCATTTATAAAGATGTATTAAATTGAACGGTTTTCCAGTCAATACACACATTATAGGCTCATCAAAGTGTCTATCAAATGATAATTTGAATCACTCTTATTTCATAAATTAGTGTTTGTAATCAATGTACAGTAGAGAATGAATAAATAAATAAGTGTCTAAATGCATAAGTACATTTTCTGTCACTCCTATCGAACTAAAACCCGAAATATTTTAATATAAAGAGATTGACGTTGGTGATATAATATACGAACGCATAATCATCCGGTTTGCAAAATTTCATGATATTTGGAAGATAAGGATTTGTGGAAGGTAAGTGAAAGTATTGAAATTTGAATTTTTGCACAAAAATATATCCAATGAATAATCAGATGAAGAGCTTGATGTAAAAATATGTTTTAATAGAAATAACATAAGTGTACACAATTCTTTCACGTGATACGGAAATCTGTTTTATTAGTTCATAATATATGTAGGCACAGGAGAAATAAAACCTTTGATCCATTACAATGATAATAGTAACGGCAAGTTATACTAATCTCGCGAAACAATAACGATACTTCAGCAATTTGAAAAAAAAAAATATTATCGTCCGTAGACTATAATTAATTTTATTGGGAATAAACACATCTTTACAATAATGCTCACTGATCGAAAAATTCAATCAAATTGTATTATATTTTCAACAAGTATATCAAGAGTGATTTAGGGAATTTAATTTATTTGTATGTCTATCCCTTTAAGTTTTTTCATTTCTTGCACAAAACATAGAGACATCTTTGAGCACCATCTTTATTGAGAAACATAAACAGATTCGACTCTAATTTTCATTTAAGGAGACAGATAATTTTTTACGTCGCAAGAGTGGCTTTGATGATTTTGTCCACGATTTATTGTTTTTATGCCAACGATATCAGGATGAGAAGAATATTATGGGAAGAAGTGTTTTAATTAATATAGATTAACTAAAAATGAAGAAGAAAAATTTCTGTTTTCTGTTCTACTACTACTACTATACCATCACGGCATATCCCACAAGTGGGGTAGCCAGCAGATCAGCTGTATGTAAGAAACATACAAACTGTCCTCTGTTCTAAGTTCTCGAAATATCGTTCCGGGTCGCGCAAGATAGAGAAACCTTCGCCAGAGTGATTGCCAACGTCGGGGGGACCTGATACGGCACGAGAAGAAGAAGAAGTATAAGTATATCTAAGATTTCGTTGGATAAAAAATTACAAATTCGATAAAAATAGAAAGATTGAAAAAAACATGTCTTTGTGGAACAATAGATAATAAGTCGCAAAAATAATATAACGTTGTACATCCCTAAGTGATGGTACCTGTAAAACTTCACAACAATCAAAATTATATCGTTTCACCCCTCTATGTTCCCACTCTCCCTCTCACCTTTACACCCCCACCTTAGCGACACCTCATCCATTCAGTATAATATTATGATTGATGACTTTTATTGATTGATTCTTTATCATATACGATGACCTGTTTTTTTATGATTAACTTACAACACATCAACTTGATATGTTCATTTGTCATTGATTGAACATCGAATATATTATTTTTTTCTATTATTTATCTGATTAAAATAGCGATGCAGTAATAAAATAAAATAGATCTGCCTTATTTTCTATGCAATATATTTAATACTTTATAAATACTAAAACTTTTTTATAAATACTTTAAAAATTATGTACCAAATAGTATAAATAAAATTTTCAAAATGAAATGTATGCAGATACCTACCTACTCGTAGAAATAAAGTATCAATTTGTAAAAAAACGAAGAAAATTCAGTCAAAGAATATCTATTGGTTGCATGGTTAACATATCTATGTACCTATGCAAGAATAAATAACTTAAGATAACAATGAAATGGTTTGCCTTGCTCTAATTCTAAAATAAAAATATTCTTGTGTTTTTTGAAATGTGTGCAGTAATATTTGAAATATTTTGATGTGAGTCTATGATATAACTATACCTACCTATACCTACCTACCCATGTTTTTTTTTATATATGTTTGTAATATTGATTTATTAATATTGTGTTTGGAACCTATGTTTTGTTTTGTTATGATATTGTACCTATGTAAAAAAAAATATTGTGTAAAAGGCTAATTAGCCGTAAACAAATAAATAAATAAATAAATAAATAAATAAATAACAAGTACCTCATGCCTTTGATTTTATTTACAGCAATTCTTAAGATTATATATCAGTAGGTACACATTTTATTCAGAACGAAAATCTACCCAGTAGAAAGATGAAAATTTCTATTTACCCTGTTGAACGTTCTGCCTAGAGTACTTAAATATATTTACATACATAGTAACTAATACGTACCTATCCATGTAGTACAAAATCGTAATATATTTTTTGGTATATGTGCTATCGCGTTTTTAAGGATATAGGCATATTGCTTTATTTTACAGGAGGTGGGTTTATAAAAATAATGTATTATGTAAAGGTTAAGAGATTGCGTTTAAGAGTCTGAAAAAAGACGGGGTGAGGGGTCAAAGGCACCCCTTCACGTTCATGAGGTGGTACATTCACCCATTGGTGTAAATTTTATAAAATGCGATAGCAAAGTGTTTTTGAATGGTTACAACGAAGAATAATTATTTGGAAAATGCTTTCACGTAACTGAATCACGGGTTTTTCAGTCTTTATATTTAGAGGGGTGACTGCAAAATGGTTCATTTTCACCTTTGGTCTCTTTCTGTCTCTTTTTTTATGTTGGTTGAAAGCTTTTCAAATTTTTATGTAATTTTTTTTCTCACTTTTATTGTTAAAATGAACATTATATTTCTTACTCATGACTAAAGTAATTTACATTTCAATATCGTTTTTTTACTCACATACTTATCGACATAATATTAACGAGGGCTTTTTGATAAGTTGAGGGCCTTGAAACATGGTTTCTGCTTCTTTTGAACCAAGGGTTTTCTATCCTTGTGGAAACAAATAAAGAAATGGATTGAATAAGCTTGAATATGTTCGTGTGTATCGGATTATGATTGGTTCATCAACAAACAAACGTGTTACACATTTTTAGGATTATAATAGAAATAACACAGAATTTGACAGATAAATTTAAAACCCAAGTGCTGATAGTAGAAGTTAAGTTATACAGTATCATTTTCTACACATTAATTTCATGAATAGTTTGCAATTTCCTCTTTTCTAAAACATGTTTTTTTATCAGATGCTTCACAAACGATTCAGTTTGTTATCAATTGAATTTTGGAAGTGTTCTTTTTCATAAATGCTGAATATTATTTCATATACATTCAAGTGACATTCTATTGTAGAAGTCCCAACAATATCTTTATCAATTAATCGAAAACTTTCCTTCTCAGTTTAATGCACTAAATATACCATTTCGTAAGTTGAACCGATTTTCGGATACCTGAAGGGATTTTTATCCAAAATTCTCACAAGACCGTCCAAACAACATTTGATTATTATAAATGAAAAAGCGACTTCACATGTGTACAGAGTTTAATTAATTTTTGATTTTCTGAGTATATTCCTTTTCAAATGAAATATTTATATCCAATCTATCTCTGTCTCTCCATTGTTGATAAAAAAATATCAGTTGTCAACTTTGGAAAAGTTTTACCAATTAATGGTCAGAATGACTTGAAAGTAATATGGCTTACTATGTCAAGGTTATATATTTGACGACGTTTTTGATCTAGAGTTATCTGAAGTGATGCTAGAGAGTTTTCAAACGGCCCTCGTAGGGAGTGGATATACGAAATATATGAAATATTAAATACAAAATGGAACTTTTGATATAACAACTTTTATAATGGCTTTCGATGTTGACGCTGAATATTTTATAAGAAAATCAATCGGTAGTTAGTAACTTCATATTATATGTATTACGTACACAATGAGTACCTACACGATGTATGTAATATCAAATGTTGATAGACAATATATTGCAATCATCTTTTGAAGGTGACAATGTTATAAAAAGTTAGTAAGTACTTACCGTATTGATAATATTGAATGACTTGTGGTATTATGTAACATTAAACATACATATTCTGATTACAAAATAGAAACTAATGGTCTATGAAACAACATTAAAATGTGAGAGACACAGTCTCGATTATAAACATGCTCTAAATTCAAACAAATACAAAAAATAGTATTAATTATAGTCACTGGCGTTACTGGGGGAACAACAGAAGTAACAGCCATTAGGTACACGGTTTGGGGTGTGACAAATTGACCTAAAATTAAGACGATTAATTAAAAATTCGAAATGCGTCATCGCCTTGCTTTTAACTGTAAATTTTAATGAAGCATTGCAAATATTTAATTTTGTTTTACATGAATCATGTCGTCGTTAAGAAAACGTAATGAACAGAATTATTTAGAACCATTTAAATTAGATACCTACATTTTTATGTATGAGAATAAAAGAAATATTTGTGAAATAAAGGTTAGTGTGGTTAACGTGCCGAGCACGACAAAAATGCATGTGGTGTACAATACCATTCTGGTATCGACACTTTTGTATGCAAGCGATACATGGATGTGAATGAAGAGGGATGAAAGTGGGATAAATGTAGTGGCAATGCGATGTTGAGGTGAATAATTGATAAACTGTTGCGTTATAGAGCGAGGAATGAGGATATTGGGAGAATGATCGGATACAAGAGGAGTGCAGCGTATAGAATGCATGTAAATAAGTTACAATGGTTTGGAAATGTGTAACGCATCGATGATGAAAAGATGACTATCTGTTTGAAAAAGGGGGTATAAATAAGCGCGGACGTCCGAGATCTACGTGGATTAATGACATAGATTACATGTTCAAAGACGAGATGAGTGTTGAAGAAGCGAAAAAAGTAATGATAGGTATCTATAAGACGTTCCATCGTCTCTGCCTACCCCGCTTGAGATATGGCATGAAGATGTAGATAGAAAGGTGTATTAAGGCAGGGAGTACAGAACTCTGGTTATGCCACTGATTAGTCATCAGAGGGTTAATAACTATCATTAAGTCTTAATGTTCGAGGTAGGTATGAAGCTAGAATAAATTATTTTGAGGGTAGATAAAAATTGGGCTCGGTGGAGTAGTGATGTTGACATTCCTCGTATAATCAAGGGAAGAAGGGTGAGTTGTGAAATTTTAAAGTGGGAAATTCGTATATCGTATGAATTTTATTAAAAATGTAAAATTCACGAAAATAATGAGACAGCTGGTCACAAAATAGTTTTTAAATTTAATTTCCTCGCTAAATTCATTTAACGTCGAAAAAAATGTAAGATAATATCACGTTAGTCGATCACGTAAAATGTCTTATAATAGTCACTGAATCCAAAATATATGAAATGATTGCCAATCTAGATATGAATAAAAAACACGCAAATATTCTATATACATTTAGGTATATGTGATCATGACTGTGATAAACATGTCGATGTGTCAGATTTTCGTAAGGTTGTGAACAGAACATAATACCTCTGGTAAATCGACTTAACTGTTTAAATGATCCCATTAACCAATTTTTATTCGACTTGGTGTTCGTAGATATCCAATAATAAATAATTGATGTATAACATTATAATATGTATAACATGTTCTTTGATTGTTAGTGCTTCCACTAGAATTTCATTAGTCTTCAACTAAGTACAGATTTTCTTCATCGTAGTATTGAATTCTTTATAGAAAAGTATTGAAAAATTCCAAAATAGTTTTATATGCTATTGATTTTATTCGCAAGAATTGGGAGCGTATCAGCTGTCTAAGATTTTTTATATCAAAACTTGAACAATATGTATACTTGCATAATATTTCATTTGTCTGCATAGAACCTTCCGTGACAAGACAATAGAGCGTCATTAATGCCGTGCTAAGGGCGTAAAGATGCAATGAAAGGAGGAGGCTGGTTTCTGCCATTTGCTTCTGAGAGGCTCGTTGAAGGGCGAGTGATTGATTGATTGATCAAAGAGACTTCTTTAAATTGAAAGAGAAGAGTCATGACAATAAGCAAGGCGCTATATAAAGAATTATAGAATGTGTTAGACAATATAACACTGTGATTAAGCAAAAAAATAAGCATAGTAGGTACCTGTGCATCGATTTTATATTGGTTTGATTACATGAATTCAAGCAAATTAGGCATAATAATGAAATAATAATGTTAGAAATCTGATTTGGCATGGATTACTATCGAAAATAAGTTAAGATTGGTTATATATTTTTTAATAATAATATAAATGAAAAAATAATACCAATTACTTTGTTTAAAATTATAATAATAAATATTACTCAAAACCACGAATATTTGAAAACTCGTAATGATTTTATCTCTATGTGTCTATGAATTTGTAGGATACGATTATATAATAATGTTGATCGATAAACTAGTTTTCACCTTTTTTTGGGAACAGTACGTCTAGGAAATTGGTTAAGTATCCGTAAAAAAAGTATTTTAATTTTATATTTGGTAGATAATAGCAGTGACGAACATTTTCGGGCAACTTTTTTACCCACCAAATATTATTTCTTTTCGAAACAAAACACCACAGGCGAGGCTATAAGATAAAAAAATAATGGCTTTGATTTGCGATACAAGTGTGTACGTTGTACCCATTACCTGAAATTTCATTTCAAAAGATTGTGTCTTATCTGAATCGGTGGCAGGCGTAGTAGGGAGGAAGGGGAGACAGATAATATATTTTACAAGTCTATATCGTGTGTTGTTTCAGGATTTTCAATAAATGACTATCCGAAACAAGAAACTTTACGGCAGGGATACAATCTAAATATACAATAGGTACGTATAAATATACAACACACAGAGTTTAATAAATACTTAAAGATTTTTATAAGAAAAAAATACCGGAGATTTCTTATTAAACCGTATTTTTTCCGATGGATATCACTTGCGGATTACGTATAGATAGATATCTATCTTCATTTATCTCCACGAGATAATGTTCTTTGTGTGCACAATAAACCGACATTGGTAATATGTGAGATAGTGAAATCTCATCAAAATACTTAATACGGTATTATCACGGTAGACATTAAATGCATTTTGTATTTAATTTATTAATTATTAGAGGCAAAAATGTTTAATTGGGAAACACATTTCTCTAATCAAAGTTACGTGATTGAAATCTTGTATTTCTTCAATCAATTTAATTAATTTCCCTTCATCAAATTATTGTATAATAATTAATGACTGAACGGTAACCTACAATGTCATCACTGGAAGGTGATTAAGAAAGGGAGAATGTCTAATATATTATTAATGATGTACATTGTGTTTGTGTAGTATTGTACACGTAGTTTATTAATTATTATGAACGTTTGATTTGTAATATCAATTTCTATAAGGGAAGTAAATTAAACCTGAATAAAACGATATACATATTATAAGTTAATATAGTGCATTATGAAACTCATAAAACAGTAATAGGATAATATTGTTCATCAATAATTATTCATGATGTGTTATTAGAATAATAATATAAAATTACACGAAATAAATAAATTAAAATGTTAACAGCATAATTGCCTAAATACGGATATCAATTAATGTAATTAAATAGAAACAGTCAAATTATCATAACACAGCTTGTTAGAGATAATAATTTACCTACAATGAATTTCCACCTAAAATTGTAAGGTAGTCTAGACAGATGTTGGTAATATAAATATATCTGGTAGGGATCTATGTTATAATATTATTATCATCTTTGTCCCCATTAATAATACTACAGACGAATAGAGTACGTAGTACCTGCCCTTTGACGCTGCAATAGACCAAGAATCCAATGAAGCGACAGAGGAATGGTCTTCAATTAGCTGTAGATACTAAAGATGTAATCAAAGATTGAATCTACCTGACTCATATTGATTAGTGTGCCCTGTGTACCGGTAATATGATGAAAGGTTTATCGGTTTCTTACTACCTAATACTGTCAATGGAAGGCATGACATTACGAAAAATGTACATAAAGATAAAAAGCTTTTTCAAAATAATTACGGAAGTAATGACAGAGTTACTTTAAATCAATTAGGTATTTATCTAATTCCTACAAAGAGTCCCAAAGTAATTTCAACTTACCTTTGTACAACTACAGTTTGCCACGAGTACAAATTGTCACCGTACTAATTACACAAGACACGTAAAATTTTACGAAGTTGTTCTATATTCGATTGTACCTACTTAGACTTTTCTGTATCTGTAGTAAGTGGTGACATCCTCGTTATAAACAGGGCTTTGTACGCTAGTAGGCAGGTACACGTAAAATCATTAAAAACATAGAATCTTGGGATGTTATTTTTTTGCAGATCATTTGATGAAATATTATGGATAACCTCTAGTAATCTCATTTTTTTTTTAATTATGGACAAGATATTGATTAAAGTTTGCGTATTTTTTTATTATTACATTTTTTTCTGTATGTCTGTGAAGTTTTGAAGTATAATAATAGCATGGTGTACCTATTCATATTACCTACATGCCTAAATTGCATTTAATAATATTATCGTAACATGTAACTTCATATATGTCATTTTATTAATTTTAAAGCACAGTTGTTACTATGTTGTTGGTATAACGAAGTAAGAAATAATTAGTGAAAGTAAATATATCTCTGTCTATTAAAACATTTTTTCAAATAAAAGTTTATAAGCCAATAAATGTCAGTCTAGGATTCTGTGACGATGATGATTTTATATTATGGAAAATTACATACATTTGAGGATATAGCGTTTATATTTATACAAATTGATTTAAATTACCAGACTAAATTTAATTACAAGTGAATAAATTTCTTCATTAAGTAAAATAATATAGGCACATGTAGGTATTACATAATCTCAGTATTCAAAATTTAGCTACATAAAAGGATTAGGATTCAAACCCTTTTGTAAAATAATGACATGTGTCTTTTTCCTATATTATTGTATGAACACTTGTGTACAGTTATGTATACACGTTTTCTAGTACATCCCATCACACCCTCTTCTACATCATCCATCCGACCAGGGAGGGTAAATGGATTGTCTGATTACGCGAATACGCTTGCTAGTGTTGTGGCGGAGAAAGGAACACATCTGCTTCAGAAAAACTAGACTTAGACAAAAGTTAACGAATTCTAATTCCACTAAGTTTTATTTATGTACTCGCATAACTACAGTTAAGGGATGATTTTTTTTCTAGATCTGTAACATTTGTGTTAAGTATGGCATTACCTGTTGTATAATTTATTAGTGTTCTTATCTTTATTTTATAAGAGGTGAGTAAATAATTTATTGTTTAATCAACTTATTAAAATGAACATTATTGACTCAAGAAATATCAAGTTGCTATTTTGGAGCTTATGGATGAAGAAAAAATGTCAAAAAGCATGTATATATCTGAAATATAACCAAGTGTCCAGAAAACGTGGATCAAATTCTTACAAAAAGCATGGCCGCGTGTTGAATATGAAAAATAGGCGTGCATGTATGAGAAATTGCACGATTGCGGAAGAAGCGTTAAGAGAATGCAAAGATAGACTAATATGGCATTCAATTCTCTCTGTCTACTCTAATTGGGATACAGTATAAGGGTAAAATATAGTTTCGAATTGACGAATTACATTTTGATAGCGATTAATAAACCCAATATTTACATAATCATCAAATGTATAAATGATCAGTTTAGTATGTATGTAAGTACAAAATAAAGAAAATTTTATAATACATATAATTCTATAACGGGAGAATTCCAAGTATATGAATGAATAAAAGATCTCGCTTTTGTTTTGCCTCTTGTGTCAGGTTCGGAATTAAAATAACCATACAAAGAATTGAAATAACAGAAGATGTGAATAAAGAAGAGTCTGAATTGTGTTGTTTTTTGCATTTGTTATCTCTTTGTTTGTCTGGTCGTTATTAATATTTAAATAGCTATTTGAGATTATTACTAAGCCAACAATTCAAATGTTTGTTATGTAATGCCCCAGGGTGTTGAAGTCAAAAAGGCTCTTGGAATTAACATACGCATATTATATTTATTGACAAGAGGATGAGGGAGTGTGGATAGAAAAGGGTAGCAACAGTTAACATCCACAAGGGAGACAAATATAATTTTCCTTCGTCACATTAAGGTTCTTTATATTATAATTGACTTTATCCCACTTTCATCGAATTTTCCCAGACACTCGATATTTTTACACACATTATTCCATTACTTATTCAAATATCTTCATAATGAGTCACATTTAACTCGCGTGGTACCAATGCAAGATAATGAATATTTCGTATAAACACCAGTTAATATAAAAAAAATCTACTTTTTTACGATACATCATACACACATACGATAGGTATATCAATCTATAAGGATTTATTTATATATTTCTAGATCAGTATGTTCATGATCCAGGTTCTGTTTTATTCTGTACCTACAATACTTTTTTTTGTGTATGCAACAGCTATATGTATATATTCTAAAAATAGAAGGTAATAAGAAACATTTTTTATTTAAGTTCTGATTGAGTTTGAAACGTAGCACGTTTCATGAGCATTTTAGTCATATATTATATATACAAAAGTATTAATAACAGTAATTATTTATTCAACAAAATATACAGTTTACAAAATTATAATACAACAAGCTACCTCAGTAGGCGTAGCTCGTACAGACATAGTGTCCGCATGAAATTATAAAAATTATAAAATTCAAATAATAGTAAACAGTTCTATTTTTAATAACAAAATAATAATAAAATCATTTAAAAAATACATCAGAAAAAATATAAATTAGAAATAATACTAAAACAAACAAACATAATGTATAATATTTTATATTAAGCAGCATTTTAATCAAATTTATGACAATGACAAGTGCTTTCAAAATTTTATAATAGTTAAATAAAAATAGCAGGCGTCCTTGAGACGGTCTAGGGACTGTTAAATGGCATCAAAACAAAATAATCCAGAATCATCATCATCAATATTTGTGAGATAAACCTATAAAATTAAATTAAGGTTTTTTTTATTCATACTGTGTGAAAGTGGATTGGTGTCGAAAGAAGTAAACATTTTTATTTAACATTCTAGTCACCCTGTATTGTACAATAAATTTCAACATCAATATAAATAAATACATCAAACACATTGTATTGTGTCTCGTTCGAAAATGGAATGACGATTTCTTTTCTTCAAGCTTAATACGGCGGTTTAAGAAAAACTATGAAAAGGATTTGTTATTTAATGTCGATACTCAGCGACAAAGAAAGAGATCTCAATAACAATAAATAACCATTGACCAAAGGCTTAACTTACGATTTTAAAATATCTTCTTAGGAGGCAGATCACGTAACGTAAAGTACTAGAAAATCAGTAGGGTTACTCATGACACGATCTATATATTATGATCTTAATCTTGTCTTGATCTTTAAACTCTACGATGCACGAAGAGACTATGATAAAAAAAATACGCGCATGCCAATCCCGCGGTAGCTGAAGATCATTCAAATGATAACTTATTATGATTGTACTATGTGACATGTTCTGAGAATGTCCAATGACAGTTGGCCAAAAGAGCACGATTTTTCCGTCCACAAGGGTTCCGACGGCCCGGACGTCCCACTTTCACAATACACCGTCCCAATAACAACAATATCAGAGCGCTGTGAATGTCTAAGAAGAAGGTGACGCAATTGACGCAGAGTAACTCTAAATGGAGGAGGCCGGTTTCTGCACTGTGCTCTCGAGAGAAGCGTTGAGGGCGCTGAATTGAAATGAATTGAATGTGACATAACCGTAAGATTGTACCTACCAGATATTGGTTTTTGCATTAATATTGTTGTGATTTTGTTTTACAAATAAATCTTCTTATTTTTTCGTACATATTTTTAAGCCACTTCGTGCATCGTAGAGTTTAAGATCAAGACAAGACTAAGATCACATTTATATGTATTGTGTTATGAGTAACCCTACTGATGTAAGAATCTGAATGGTACGTGAGCAGGTGTACTGTAAGAATACTACTTCACAACGCTTTCAATGTGAATCATAATGCATCAAACGAACCTAAACTTTGTCCAGTGGAACTCTGTAACGGAACGAAAATTCTACCTTTTACAACAAATCCTTTTGAGAATTTCGACAGCTCTCCTTTGATCTCGGATATCAACAGTTTTATTTTAGATTCTTTTTTCTTTAATTCACTGGATTATATTGAGAGTGACAGTGTTATATGGTAGGATGCTCAAAAAGGATTTTCTTTTTATTTTCGGCATACTAAATTCTAAATCGACAACGGAATGACAAAAAAGACATTCAAAGGTGGGTTCGTTAGTCTGAAGAGATTTTGAAATCAAGGATAGAAGTGCAATTTATTTGATGCCCATTTTTTGTGAAAATTACAACGTCGTGTCGTCGACAATATTATTTTTATTCTTTATTATTTTTAATGAACATTCATATAAAGGTGTAACCATTCATTACTGCCAAGTGAGATGGTTTCTTTTACTTTTCCAACCTCTGGATACTTATCCTTCTCTTTAGTGTGCATTGGAGTGTATGCTATCTACTCATCTTTTAAAACTTTATAAGAATTTTTTATTTCAAATTTAATAAAACATGTTTTTTCTATGCCAAGTTTTATGTTTTTTTAGTTTGATAAATATATTTTTCCAATAATTATCATTTAAGTAAACATAATATTGTTTAATAAAAAATAATTTGAGCTGTATGAAAAAATTTAACGACCTGATCACTTGTAAACGAGTGAACGGGCATTGAAAATATAATAGAGATCTGATTTATTAAATTAATGAATTATTTTTACTTCGTTATTCAGTTTTTTTTTAATAACAGTACCATTCATTTTTAATATTTTTGACATCCACCATTTTGTATACTGAAAAAATATGACTAGATGTATGAAGGGAAAAAGAGTGGAAAAGAGGAGCGGAGATTGAGATATTAAATTATACACCAACATTCACCTAAAGGGCTATTTCAACTTCAAGATGAAATTTTCATAAGGGGAGTCCATTGTCCTTTGAGTGATGCAGAGGTGAGTCGTGGATAATATAATAATATAAAACATGGAACGAGATGGGAGGAGGGAGTGAGAATGGGAAGTGGTTAGAGTGAGAGAGGTGGACTGGGTAATGTGAACATTTGTTAGAATTTTTCTTACGATTCAGGAATACGATTCAGGAAATAACAAATTTAACTTAACAAACGATGAATAATAGTTAAAAAAATACATTACATGTACTAAGTGTTGGTATACAGTGGATGGGGCTTGGTAAAACCATGCACCTTGTAATAGTGCAATTACTGTTTTGAAATACAACAAAAGCTTGTTATAGCGTCGTAATGAGGGGGCGGGGGTGAGTCACAGTATTATACAGCGTGTTTTGAATTATTATGTACATCACAGAGTGTCTCAACACAACAAATATGTCAAAACTATGAGTAATTTTACCGTAAATTGGAAATGACACTAAATATACTGCTATATTTTTAAGCAAGGACAGCATGTTTTTTTTCATTCAAAACATTCAGAAGGCACAGAGGTCAATTCCATCCTCCACAGAAATAAAAACATGTTATGTCGTAACAAATAAACAAATATCAATTCGCATTTACCTTAATAATTTAATTTATTTATTTTCAAACCAGAGAAAGGGCGCGTCCACTCTCACGTCCACCCTCTAGGCGCTGTGTAGACCGTCTGAATTACATAATTTTATTATACATCTTGCAAAAATCGTTATATCGTCGATTATTGGACATACATATTTTGTTAGAATACGCAGAATGCTCAGTAAATAACATACTTAATTACATACATACATACATACCATCACGCCGCTTCCCTCGCGGGGTAGGCAGAAAGGATCGAGCGCCATTTCCTTCTATCCTTACATACATCTTTCGCTTCCGTCATACAATTCCTCATGCATGCTCTCCTGTTCAATGTACTCAACACGTGACCGTCCTGTAGGATTTGATTTAAGTTATCTTGCCATTTGATCCTCGGACGTCCACGTCTCCGTGCACCATTCCTCTCAGCCAAATATAATATCTTCTTGGTCATTCTGTCCTCATTCATTCTTTCCACGTGTCCGAACCATCTTAACTTATTCAAATTCATCCTTGTTATTACTCAACTTTCATTCCACTTTCCATTCGTATATCACTGTTACGTACACAATCTCCCAGACTTTTACCACACATCCTTCTCAACGATCTCATTTCTACTGCATTTATGCCACTTTCATCCTTTTTTAACCATGTTCACGTCTCATTTGCATACATGAGTGTTGGCACTAAGATAGCAGAGTGCACCAACCTTTTTGCTGTGGCAGATATGTTTCTATTTGCAATTATTGGTCGGATTGCACCATTTACCTTATTACCAGCAACTTTTCTCCTTTCAATATCGCTTTCACACTTCCCATCTCTCGTGAACAAACTACTCAAGTACACACATTCGTCAACTTGCCCTTAATTACTATATAATAAAACAAAAAGTTTATTTATCAATAATATATTGGAAATAAAATGATGAATATTTTGTAAGTTCATTTGTATAAAATCAAAAATAAGGAATATTGCACAGTTTTACATAGTTTGCAATAGGCTTTGTGAACAAGAATAATAAAATTATTCCGTAAGAAGTCAATTACACATAATATTTCACCATCGATAATATTATGTATTCTGCATTGTATTGTGATATCTTTTTAAGCTTTAAATCGTTGAAATATAATTTTACGCATGCATGTACAATATACATATGGGCATAAGAAAAATACTGAAAGCACTATGCAGTTTCTAATTATAATACAACCATAACAATTGTTTTCCTTGTGGAGTAGGTATTCATAGGAATTAAGGCTAGGTATATACCTAACTTTCTGCATATGGAATTATGTCTCAAGAGAAAATAAAACCCTTTGTTTTCTACACAAACAAAAACAAAAATAATAAAATTTTCGGTAAGCAAAATTCTTTAAACACGATATACTTTTAATGAAGTTTGTACTATCTTTTGGTGAAATTTTCAAAACGTATATTATTACACTTGGGAAATTTTCTAATTAAAAATTGTTTTTAAAACATCGCGTTATTTCGTGTGGTGTGTGGATTTTTCAAAATAGCAATAGAACTTTACCGCTTATTTAATTAATCTCATTTCTGAAGAGCTAAAATATTCAGCATATTTAAACTTTGTGGATGGATTATGGACAAGTGCAAAAGTGTATTTATTTTTATTTCAGTCAGATCCGTTGAACAGAATTAATTTCAACACACACACTTTCAAAAGATTTTTGGGTTTCAATGGAAAAACGTTTTTTGTGGCAAATATGTTTATATCTGTTTTCAGATACAAAAAGAGATCCACAAATTCTAAACGTCAATTTGAAACAGCATTCTTGATACAGAATATTTCAGTTTGAGACATTCATAATGTGACTCTTCTTTTCAGTAATATCATCATTATTTATTATAGACTTTTATACATGATACATTTAGCTTACTGTGAAAGGTATATAAGGTTGTATTTGGGTGTATAACAAAACCAAGATAAAAAAATGTCTCAACTTTGCAGTCAGTAGATATATATACAAGCTCTAGCCCCAGATACTAAATATTATATTTAAAACTCAAGGGAAAATTAATAGGATTTTTGTGAAGCAATTTGACTGATGACCGTTAGACCACGTGACAGTCAATAAAACAAATGAGATTATGATATATTTATGTCAAATAGTAACTACTACATATTATGCTACATTATATATTTCTATCAGTCATAATTGGCTTACGAAATTGTGTGGCTTGATAAATTGTATTTTAATTTGATGCACAGCATTTAAATTTAACGGTATTTTTCGCTACAGTGTAGGTACCTGCACATAGAAAAAATTGTTAAATACACTCCAATGAAATATACTGTTTTGATGGTTACGTGCTAGTTATTGATTTATTTATTTATTTATTATTCTTGCACATCATCATTACATTACAGTGTTAACAAAATAGTATAATTTTTTTAAAAACTAGGACGATGTGCAGTGGCGAGATTATCACTATAAAGTGATTTCTTCCATCTAACCACGACACATTGACATAAACCTAGTAAAAACTAATTTACTTAAAAAAAAACATAGAAAACATTAATACACAACAAAAGAAAAAAAAAATTATTGGCCATGGATCGGAATCTATTAGCGGATAAACAGTAGATTGAATGTAGTTTTAATATATATTTGAGAATGTGTAAGATAGGTTTTTCTATAATATAATAAATAGGTTTCAACATGTTGAGGGTCAATAAATAAATTGCTTTAGTTGGAATGCCAATTGGTAAGAGTAAATACTCTTAAAGAAATTCCAACGTCTGATAAAACTTTAATATATAGTAAGAATCGTTTATTTATCTTTGATTTTTCAACTTTTTTCTAATGTATAAGTATTAAAGATTTCAGTTACCTACTCAACAGTCGTAACATAACTTATCTAAAATATTTCTTCGAGGAATTTCCTAATGGGATTGGAAG
The DNA here is from genome assembly GCA_947579605.1 of Athripsodes cinereus. Classification (NCBI taxonomy): domain Eukaryota; kingdom Metazoa; phylum Arthropoda; class Insecta; order Trichoptera; family Leptoceridae; genus Athripsodes; species Athripsodes cinereus. Next base: position 17,459,149 of record OX388312.1, on the reverse strand, counting down.
GTAATCTAACAAGACTAGTAAAAATACTTTAAGCTACGGAGTTCCTTTATAAAACAAAAGATGTGTTGGAGATTCATTTCGATAATAATCAGAACTACTAATATAATAAATGTTATAATCAATTCTGGGCCATGATTAAGTTAGGTGGTGATATAAAATTAGTTTGTAAAATCGAAATAATTATAATTGATTATTCTTTAATTATCTGAAAAATGTCAAAACTTAATGTTTTATTAAAAAATATAAAGTAAATACACTGTGGTCATCTGTTATGAGTTTTTTATTGTTAATAAATAAGTAATCATTTAGACGGAAGATCTAAAATATGAGATCCCAATAGAAAGCTGCTTCTATGGTTTGTATAAAATGTTTCTCGATTGGCGGACCTAACATCGCAACAGTAAGCCTAGAGCCAATTCGTAAGTTTCGGGACCCCTTTAAAATAAACGACATTCGTACGATATTAAACAGTAATCGTCATAATATATTATATTTGTTTGTTGTTGTATAAGTTTGAATCTAGGTACATATTATCATTATGTCTCACTCATCAGGATATTTGTTTGTTGTTGTATAAGTTTGAATCTAGGTACATATTATCATTATGTCTCACTCATCAGGATATTTGTTTGTTGTTGTATAAGTTTGAATCTAGGTACATATTATCATTATGTCTCACTCATCAGGATATTTGCCTTTTAATGAATGAATAAATATCATATTAAGATATACTAAGGATGGATTTGGGGGTTCAAGTCCCATCCGGGGCACTACCGAATAAGGTGACATTGTCTTTTTTGAGCCTTACATGGTAGTTTTACGAGTTAAATTTACATATATAGCCTCATATAATGTTAAGTTGTAAAAATAACATCGATATAGCATTATAATTAGTATTCGGTTACGGCTTTTCACCTGATACGGTTGATTTGTGTGCAGAATGATCCAAGTATTACCTGCTATTTTATTACGATGTACATTATAATGACGTATCTCTATTTTATCTACGCAATAGAAAGAAGCACATTTTGTGAATATGTTAAAATGTACCAGTATATTTTTAGCACAAGCGAGTTTGACTCGGTTTACGAATTACGGTTTAAACACTAAACGATAAAGTGGTTTACTTATATCCCAACTTAAAGCTTCATTCAAGACCTCTTGTTCTTGGAAGGTACCTACCACCTCCTTTAGTAGGTAAAGTCTTTTGACAGAAGCGTTTAGGAGCCCCAATTAAAACATTTTCTCTCTTCCCGAGACGGTATTGTTGCCAGAGAAAAACTATTTTCCATTTCCATTATGTTCATCCACCTGCTATCCTATTCTACTTCACTTCTAAGATTACAATTAATAAAAAAAGTTAACTTTTCATGTATGGCGTTTAGAAACTTTTTCCATTCTTAAGTTTATGATTTGAATAATTATAAACGAGCCTCCTTCATTCAGAGCGTCTCCGTGCCAACTGAGTCACTTCCTTCCGTTTTCATTGTCATAGAAACGATATACATACTCTGAAAGACGGCATTTGGGCCATCGGAACCTTAATGAATAAAAGAACAGTGCTCTTTTCGGCAAACTATCACTTGACCTTCTCAAAAGGTGACCCAACCAAGGCCATCGTCTCTCCAGTATTACAGAGACTACAGATCATTGTGTTTAAGTATGAGTTGTGACATGCTTATACCACCTAACATCCAAAATACTTTTTACACTCTTCTATGTCATTTATGGAGGAAATGAAATTTAAGCACACCGCAGCAATCTACCTATCAATGTACCTACATCTTTTTATCTATGAAACTCGCATATGTCAATATTTGTCATTACAAGTTTCATTGTTTTCGTTAATTCAGTTTTAATTTTGTCGGTTTTGCTGATAAATCTATGATGAATGGAGTTTAACGCGTTTATGTATTAATATGTATGTTTGATTTAAAATATTTTGTAAAAGACTAATGGACGTATAATGTTGAAACTAATAACAAAAATTATATAAATATGATATGGAAATGCACTTACGATTCATTTCAATAAATAGTCTTTCTGCTTCATTAGAAAGTGAATATATCAAATAACGTCTGAATAAAATGCACATTTAATGACTTTATTTTTCTTTCTGAAGCGTATTCAATATTTTATATAATATTTTTAATTTCCCTTACGGCAATGTGTAAGTACTTATACATATTACTTATGTATGATACTATATTGCACGCCAG